>LPNX010696868.1:805896-865740 GCA_001517045.1 Pseudotsuga menziesii | reverse complement strand
ATATATATATATATATATATATATATATGTCACACATCTAATGTTATGGTTGTATGGAATATGAGTTAATGTTAATTCTTTATGTTATATATTGTTATCTATGTCGACGAATCAATATGCTATCGTCTTGAATGAATGTATGAGATAGAGGTCTATTCCAGGTTTCGGTCGAGTCACTTGATAGTGTTGTAATAAGGAAATCCCTCTCATAAATATAGAAACCTGGTTCTATAAGTTCCCCCTAAGATATCTTGAGTGAGACTTTATCTGCATTACAGGTGTTGCCGACGGAGATCCCTTTTGTCGGGCCGATATCTTGGGTTTTGTTGACAACGAGGATATGAACCTAGGTAGATAGAAATAATGCCAACAATTTTTTTTTTTGTCGGGATCGTGAATCATTGTGCTGGGGACACGTTTTCGTACCTGACGAAACCCGAAATTCAAGACTGGGTTGATTATAAAGCACTAGAGTTTGCACGAGAAGAAAATAAAGGATCGTGATTGAGTCAGACATAATGGTTGGAACGATACCTTTACACAGACACTCATGAAATTTTCTTTAGTGAATTTCCCATTGCATTGCTTGACTGGTTGTTGAAGCTAGCGACCCAGAATAAAAAATTTTAGGGTGGAGAACCTACGGAGTGGAGTCCTAAGTTGATCTAGCGGTTGAAGAGAACCAACAATCCTATATCTAGGGATGTCGACTTCTGGGTTGATAGTATTTTGGAGGGATATATCTTAGAAATTGCAGCCGACACGATAAAATCATACAACGAAGAAAAAAGTGAATTTTTCCAATGACCTCAAGATCGATATCTGAAATCTTTAAAGTTGTGGATTAAGATGTTGGTATGTGAAAAATGATCCCGAGAATGGAGTCCGATGAGTAATATTTGTGTGTGGAGAACCGAGGTAATGTTGCAAGAAATATTGCGAGCAGAATGGACAAGAAAAAACTAATATGTTTCATGTTGATAGTGAGACTGAGCAAGAAGGAGGTCGCCTGAGAAGTGGAAGAAGATTTCGGTCAAGAAAGAGAAGAAGGACTGCAACCAAAAGAGGAAGTTGCAGTGCGACCGAAAGAGAGGACTACGAATTGGCACCATATCTCGACGGAGAGTCTTGCGATGAAGAAGAAGAGTATCATCTTATATATGAAGAAGAAGCAGAAGTAGCATATCCATATCAAGAATACAACATACCCGCGACCCCGCGTACATCTGTTAGACCAAAGGTAAGATCTAGAAACACATCGCCCAATGGTTTTGTCAATAATACTAATAGTAATAGTGGGAATAACAGTCAAGGAACTCCCGCTAGCAATTCAACAGTACCAAGTGTGAATATAATGGATCAAAATGATATAAAGTTGTTGATATTTAAAGGAAATGAGTTAGAGGACCCTGAGAAACATTGGTTTCTATGTAAATCTGTATGGACTGTCCAACATGTTCAAGATGAGGCCATAAAGAAAGCTCAAATCATAATGACCCTCGGAGGTCTAGCATTTGACTGGTACATAAATTCTTGGTGGTTCCAGCATGTATACCACATATGACATTAGATCAGATACGGACGAGATTGATAGATGAATTTAAGAAACCTAATTCTGAGTCACAGTACATTACAAATTTGAAAGAGATTAAATAGTTACCTACAGAATCTTATTGGGACTTAACCAAAGATTCAAAAATTCGATGGCTACAGTAAGTTTTCAAATGTCGGATGTCCAGCACAAAGAATGGTTTATTGCGGTGATGTTACCACATATCCATATTCCTCTAATGCAACAAAAGATTATAGCATAGAGCGAGGCTCTTGAGCTCGCCATGAAGTTGGAGGCCTAACCAATTGAAGAAATTGATCCAGGAATGATGCAGATACAGTCGGAGCTTGCTAATCTCCTATTGCAAATATGAGATATCAAGAAACAAAAATAAATACACGCAGAACTCTCATGTAGCCCGTGTAGAATGAAATTCCACCATAAAGATTCATGTCCAACCTTCATGAACTATCTTGCATTAGGCGCATTGAATCCGATAAATACACAAGGGATGCCTTAGTGTATAATTTGTTAAACCATGGGACATCGGTCTAAAGAATGCCTATATTTATAGAAAATAATAAGTACACCAGCTAGTTTATATTGCAAATTCTGTCAAGAGTAGGAAATGATGAGAAAGATTGCAAAGCATATCAGTGACTACAAGAGAAGACTGTCGACACCTACCTGATGAAGAATGACAAACAAATTGAAGCTGAACGAGCTCAGGCATAATTTCCTCAGGCTCAATACCCATGAGCTCAATATCCTCAAGCATAGTACCCATGAGCACAATATCATCAAGCTAGAGGAGTTGGAATTTTTAGAGGCCGAGGAAGAGGAGGAGGATTTGGTCGTGGAATATGCCAAATCATTTGTTATAATTGTGGACAACCTGGACATTTCGCCAGATATTGCACTAATCCTACATCGACATGCTTGTATTGCAAAGCACTGGATCACACTATTGAAGAATGTCCACAATTGATTGTGAAGTGGCAGGATAGAATCAGAATCTGCCTTGGAATGCCAACACAAATATACAGAATATTTCCATTAAACTGAGAGAACCTAATATTGTCATCGTGACAAGAGGAGGTGTTGCGACTGGAGAAAATCAAGAAGCACCATATGGACAACTAAGATTGTGACCGACACAACAAAAGAAGATTCCCTTTGATGTCCAGAAGGAAAAATAATTATTCCTGGATGCTCGACATGAGTTCATCGACAGGAATCAAGCATCGACTTCTGTTGTTGTACCAAGTGAAGGACAAATAGTGGACATGACTCAAAGATTCAAGCAGCTATTCCAAAAGAAACCAACAGAAAATATTAGTAAACTGAAATAATTCTTTAAAATTTGTCCAACATTAATAACAGATAAATATGTTATAGAAAAACTATCGGCCTTAATAGAAGAACCTCAAGAAGACGCGCAACCAAAAAGGAGGGTTAACCACATCGGGAAAAGATTGAAAATTGTTCATGAACTAAGAAAGATTGACCAAATAGGAGATTACGACACAGATAATATTATTCTAGAAATGGGTTCTGATGTTAACATTAGTACTAGACAAACCTGGGAAAGTATGGGGAAGTCGATACTAGTGTGGTCTCTTGTCCTGCTAATATTAGACAATCAGTCGAAGGGGTTTCCTATTGGTCGACTGACACAGATTCCGATCGATACAGAAGGACTCAATACTTATGCAAACTTTGAAGTAATACACATTGTTGATTATACAAATCCATATCCTACGCTTCTGGGGATCGACTCGGCCATTGATAACAAAACTATTATAAAATTTAAAAAAAAGGATATTAATGTTTGAAGATGAAGAGCTAAGAGTAGTCACACCACTTGATCCTCTAGAAGGTCAGAGGTAGGTCAAGTAAGTAAATAATGAAGGACAAGATGTATATTTGGACCATCTATATAATATTACCTCTGCAATGAACGATTATGTGAATATGACAATTGATGGAAACCTTATTTTGAGAAGTGTTAGTTCCTGCTCACCGGATTTAGGAGAAGATTTGGAGAATTAGAAGAACCGACTTCTAGAAATATCAATGCAAAAATGCGCCATAATTACCGAATCAGTGCAACAGGTGGGTACTAAGCTACGTGATCTGCCTACCTCTGAAGGATTACCTAACCTAGAACCTTTTCTTACATAATTTGAAGAGAAAGTAACAGAACCTCAACACTTGCTAGCCATGGACTTTGCATTGAAAGCTACACCTACAAGATGGTGGGTTACACACAAGCAGACTATTTCAGAATGGGCGTAATGCCGAAGACTGCTAGAAGTTCAATTTGGAGAAAATATGCTTTATAATGGTCCAAAATATACAAGATTGACTAATCCTATCAAACAAATTGAACATTGTCGCACGACACGAGAGACGTTGCCATGAGAAGAATGGGTCCACCAGTTTATACATACTTTGGACATGATACCGATGAACTGGTATACATCGGCCGAGATGCGATGAGGAACAACATAGTGGGAAGAGTTAGCTGCTAGTTTCACACATACATTTGAATTCGTTGATGACCATCTCTTAATTGATATTGCTCTGCAGGTAATCAAAACTAAGATATTTGAATATATTCCTGTGTCGACGACAAATTTTGATCATAGCAATGTGACAGTCCAACATTAGATGGAATGCTATAATGTAACATGAGAACCTGGTGATGATGAACCACGCGACATAAATACTCCTGAGTCTGAAGGTACTTGTTATCACTAACCTTGTAGTTTCCTATGTGAGGTGGATCCAGGATGGTTGGTAGAGGGACAAGCAACTAAGGAGGTGGAACCAAGACTGCATAGACTCCCAAATGCATGGTTGTCGTTCCAATCAAGGCATACTTCACTTTATCCTATCTAATCCCAAGACAACAAAGGGGAGACCTAGATCTACTCCTGATAGGAGAGATCAGACCTAGACACCAAATTAAATCAATTAGACTTGAGGTACGTAAGGTGTAAGGTAATTGGAGACCTTATATCTATGGAAGGTGTCACTTCAGTGTGCCAAGGCTTTGGAAAAGGGTTTTAGACAAATGAGGGTTGATCCAAAGTGGAACACAGGTGACCTAAGGGGGTAAATATTAGATCTAGGGTTGAGGTACTAGCAACTGATAAAGATATCGACTGCCTTCGGAAACGTGACCAATGCAGGGAGGGAAAGGACAGTGTTGGGGCTATCTAGTACTAATGGATAGACTCGATGATAGATGTGACAATATCAGAGATCCCGAGTCATCAGGGAAAGATCATATTGCAAGGAAAAGAATCCAAAGAGGGGCTAGTGCCAGGATTGGAGATCAGTGCCTGTTGTACCTAGGGTAATGGAGTCAATATCTGCTCAAAGTTGGAGTGGACCCACCTGGGAAATTCCCTGATCTATGGATCCATAAGATTATTTAGCCGAAAAATTTAGTCTACATGGGAAACCAACAGTAAGGTGTCTAGCGCTAGGGTTTGCAGAGTCATATCCTTAGATATAGGACAATTCAGAGACCATTAGCTCAACATTGGAGGGGAAGTGGGATGGGGATGACCTGATCTACAAACCCAAGTTGGAAAAAAGCTGAAAAAATCAGATCTAGGAAAAAGTCAGAAAAATGATGAGAACTATTAGGATCCCGGAAGACAATTTCTCAGATCTAGGGCCATCTGTCAGCCTCTAGCTCAGCATTGGAGGTGATTTGGAGTGACGAGGACCCGATCTACAAACCTAAGTTGTTATTTTCTCGGAAAAATCAGATCTCAAAAAAAGTAAAAAATTCAGTGAGGGGCGCTAGGGTTTGAGAAGGCAGTTTCTCAGATCTAGGGCAAACCAAGAAAAATTAGCTCAGTGTTAGGGGTGAATTGGTGAGAGGGAGGCCCGATCTACAAAACCCAGCAGTGCTTTGTCTAGAGATCGAGCAGTTTATTTTTTAGTATTTTTGGTTTTTTTATTATTTATGGATTTTTCAAAAAAATGAAAAAAAGCATGTGTCAATGGGTTGAGATCCAGAAGAAAAAAACTAACCTGCATACCTTACCTGGAAATCCTTGTATATGCCTTGAATTTTATTATCCTTTCTATCCCGATCAATTTGAGAAGACATGTGTGATTTCTAAGCCCAACGTTTTGCTCCAAGTGACCAATGCGCCCTCTCTCTTGCTAAGCAAACGTCAACAATATCATATTTGTCGTATCACGAAAGAAAAGCAATATCTACATAAAAGTAAGAAGATGTAATCATAGATCACAATGAAACTAATGAAAACCCCCTAATACAAGACAAAGCCAATCCAAGCGAGTTGAGGATCCCCTACAAAAACACCCAAGATGAAGACGCCCCCTTGTAGACAAGACAATGATCCCAAAAAAATATAGATCTCACACAAATTTCCCAAATGCTAGGAAGCAAAATATTTTCTAATCACCATCTAAGAACAATAGATGCAAAGGAGACCCAAAAAATATCCACAAGAAATTTTTTCTATTAATCAAATCCAAGAGCCAAAGACCTTTTACAAATGAGAAGCTCTCTCCTTTAAATAGAAATAAGAGAACCAAAATCCTAACCACTTTCAAAATGAGTGACTAAGATTAAAATATATAAATGTTCTAATCAATGCTTGAGATGAGCTCAACATACAATACATGGATCAATATAACCTTAAAGTACCAAAGTGGACTAGATCACCCATAAAGAGGGTACCCCACTCAACAAGAAATAAACGAAGCACATGGTGGGTCCATGGAGTGTTAACTAACTCCCTCTGGGTACCCAATGGCACAATAAAATAATATAATATTTTAATTTTTTGACTTTGTGGCTCCTTGAGGAAATCGTGAGCCTCTCAAAAGCTCCAAAAAAAAATTTGAAAATGCCTGAAAAATAGGTGTGGGTCCAATCAGGTGTTACAACTGCTAGAGAAGGTGTGGAGGACATCCCTCTCATCATCATGACTCATCCCATTTCATTTCCTTACCTCAATAGCCCAAATCAATTTCTTCAATAGCCATTTAATCATTTCTTAATCTGCCTCGGGAAATGTGAACCTGTCAAAACAGCCTCCTAGGGTGCTTGCATTGTCCAACTGAGCCCACCGGGATATCTGGGATGGGGGTAATATGGTACAATCAAGTTGCTGTACCTCCTATGCCCCATAAAATTCCCTAGGAGATCCAATAAAAACATCTCCCTGCTCAGACACATCATCTTGTGAAGCAAAATTGCATCAGAAGGGTAAAACGAGCCTGACCATCTCTGCAAGTGCCCTGAACTGAAAATAAGCTATCTCATTAGACTCAGAGAGTCCAAATCCATCTAGGGTGTATACTCATACCCTTTCTAGCTCTATGCTTGATCATCAACAATATCCAATAGACAAGATAATCACCTGTAAATGACCAGATACCAATAATATAACTTAGACTATCATCCATCTTCTGCAAGTGTTATAAGGCTAAGACATGCTCTACAAATCATTTAAGAAACATTCATAACAAGTAGCAGTCACCTCACTGGAGGTACATCAACCAAATACACATATAGGGTTTTATTTATTATTACTCAAACCAGACTTTCAAGACTATACTCACTTCATAGTTGTAGTCAATTTGCTAGTGAAGGGTGAAGGCTGAAATTGACAAGGCTAGGGAAAATGATGAATACCAACTTAACATCATGACACTTTGGATATGGAAATGGAATAATCACTATAACCACATGCCAGACAAACAACAACACAAGGAATGGCAGTGCCTCACAAATGGTTGAGTTGTTCAGAGAGTGCTTATTCAACTTAGGCATCATGTCTACATCAAGTTTGATCTAGTTTCATTAGGACCATCAATTTTATTTCCATGGCCTTTTTGGACTATATGATCCTTTGGGACTTCAACAGTGCTTAAAAGCACAACTAATCACAGCTTTCATCCAGGACATATTCAAATTTATAAGGTCAACAATATTTGGATATAGCATATATTTAACCGTTGCTTTTGGGACCTTTCCTTATACCCTTCATGGGGTATTTTAGCATTTCATTGCTCTTGCCCTTTGCTCACATATGTTAAAAAAACACATTTTAGAATTTACATTTTACATGGGCGGATATATAAATATTTCCAATACAAGTAGTACATGAGCTTTCAGTTTTATCCAACAACATCTCAAGTGACTAGGAGGAGTTCTGCACAGTGCCAAACATCAGGACAACTGACCAGAATGATTTAGGAATACAATCCAACTCACCAAAGGAAATTTTTGTCACCAACTCAGAGCCGAGACACAATATAAACAGGGAGGTTTTTCCAACAACGGTTCTAGTGGGGAAAGGTCCTCCATGCCACAAGTCAAGTGGTAAGTCGGGTTAAAAACAAAATTGGAAGGAAATGGATGGGTGGAGACAATGAATCAATGAAGCCAACACTATCAAGCCAAACTATGGTGGGAATGACTACCTCTATTCTCCCTAGCGAGGGTAAAACCAATGAGTATAGATCAGGAACTTCCAAGTCTAATTAGGGACATCAATACATAATACAAATACATCCAAGTCCATATATTTATGGCCGCCATATCATGACACATAATGCTAGTATATGTCACAAATATGAGTATAAGAGCAATGATAACCATAACACAATATAATAAATGTTGAGTCATAATGATGCGAATAATCCATCTGAACCATCATCTGTCAAATGAGAAAACACTAACACCAATCTGGGCATCACTAACTGCTCTGTAAATGACTGAATGGATACATCAGTCCTCAAATCTGAGTGTCGTGAGACTCAGTCCTGACATGGGAGAGTATAATAGTCCACTAACAAAATAATGATCTGTCAAAACTGCTCATCTCAGCATCTCATATGTAAAATATATGGCTGAAAAATGTACTGTATCTGAAAAATAGAATATGGTAGCCTGGAAACTATATATGTGATAGCATCTGGCTTCAGCTGGGACAAGTGCTCTGTTGAAAAGAGCGCTTGAGAACCTTAGAATCTCTGGCCCCCGTACTCTGCTTTTCGAATCCTCAATCAATCCTTCCAGCTCTACAACCGCTACCAAAATGTCACCGACTACCTACAGCATGTCCAGAGCTATACCAAACTCAAAGACCGATCGTCAGAACAATATGCAGATATTATATAAAATACTGAAATAAGGATGCATAAAACTGAAAAGCAAAAAATAAATCTAATCTATAACCATGACTTTTAAGAAAAGTTTGATTTTTAATTGTGCAGGATAACAGAAATCAAAACTATACTAAGAGCTTCAAAGGCAAGCTTCAGGCAAAGATGCAAGATTCTACACTACTTCCGGGAAAGGCTTATTAAGATCCTATCTACTACACCCTACTCGGTAAGAAAGGGTTTATGCGATGGGTGGAAAGTATTGCTTCAGAAAAATCCCATTCACAGGAACTTCAAATTCATCTTCGTCCAGAGTCTCCAAGTAAACTGATCCCTTTCTGGCTATACTGGACACTCGATAAGGACCCATCCATATTTTCTCCAACTTTCCATGTTTTGCATGTTTTCCGTTTACTTTATTCCACAGCAAAACTATGTCCCCTATTCTGAATTTTATACTTCTTGTTCTCTAATCGAAAGTCCCCTTAACTCTTTCTTGCTCAACAACCATTTTGTCAAAATCTATCCTCCTTACTTCATGAAGTTCTACTAGCTTGTCAATTCTTGCTTGAAATGCTTCTTGATCTTAAGTACACTGTTGCAATAACTCATATAGGGATTTGCATATTAATTGGGAGCCTACAATCTTGTCCATATACTAACTCAAAAGGAGCTTTTCCTGTAATTCTTTTTACTGTTTTTCTGTCGACCCATAACGCATATTTTAATTTGTTGTCCTAGCTCCTCTTTTTTTTTTGTAAGTTCAGGTCTAATCTATTAAGTAAAGAAAAAATACAGGTAATGATGCAAGTCTGTGTGTTGCGAGAACACAAAATCGAGCCAAAAAGGCGATATAAGAGTATAAAAAATGATCCTCCCCAAATAGGGGGAAACAGATCTTAAATAGTCCAAAAATGTTGAACATAGTACTTGAAAACAGACAAACAAAGACTAGAGACGTGTCATGTGCTGGAAAGCAGAAAAAACATGAAAACCGAGGAATCGAGACATCTGGTGGAACGAAACACCTGGCATCAGCGTGGCTCATATGGAACCTCGGTGATTGGGCAACTGTATTCATGGCCCCATTGGAGTACTTGCTTCGAGCCATTCTCCCACGCCTGTTCTGGTCTTTTGCTGACGCCTGAGGAGTCGTTGTTCATGGAGTTACCTGATTCTAGTGCTGGTTGCTTGACAGGCTGTGGTGACGTCTTCCTGGTGGATTTTCCTTTCTTCCTTACAAACTGTTGTTGTGGAGCAGTGAGGGTGCTCTGACCAAGGGGTGGTGGAGGGGGAGGAGTGGGGAGAAGACGAGGAACAGGAGGTGGCGGAGGTGGAGGGGGAGGGGGTGGCTGAGTAGGGTCAGGGATATCGTTAACGACATGAAGAATGAGTGTGGTGAGAAAAATTTTAAACACCCAGTAATTTTCCCGGCAGGAGGTGGTGTGGGTGGCCATAAAAGTGGAGCCTGAGAGTTCGTCTTCCCAATCTTCGACTAGGGACCTTAGCGCAACCGGTATCTCAGGTTTGAATTCCCTGTTGTTAGAATTTGGGTGGAAGGGTGGTTCCTCAGGGTTACCAACCCTACCGCGGCCTCTTCCACCTCTAGGAGATGTTCTCTCGCCTCTGAGGGGTGCTCTTCATCTCGACGGCATGGGGTTTCCAGAGAGCGTGTATCTGAAACAGGCAACGGGGTAGCGGAGTAGATGCATATTGCAACAGGGGAGCGCATGACTGAGCTAGGATGTTAGGGAGTGCGTAACTGAAACAAGCAACAAAGAGGGTTTTGGTGAAACAGGATTGAACAGACGGGGAAAGCTCTGAGTGCGATCGGCGGAGAAATTGGAATGGTGAGCAAGAAACAGGGGAGGAGCCATAATGCACCCAACCCGTAGAACCTCCATGTGAGCATTAATGACTCTGTATGCAGCCTTCTCAGCCTTAATTTCTGAGGGGACTGGACATGTCGGAATTTTTGTTGGTGCTTGCGTTATCGATGGAGGTGGCCGGATGCTGGAAAATAATTTTTCGTTCTCTTCATAGACTGGAAAGGTGTCAGGTCCATGAGGGGGGCAGTTTACATGTTGCCAGCTGTCGTCCACCTGGTCGTTCTCACCTTCCACGTCCCTTTCCACATTCGTATCTCTATCTTCTGCCACGTCCTCAACCTCGTCATCCTGAGCCACGTCCAATTTTGTGTCATCCTGTACTGTGCCCCTGTCCACCTCATCTTGATCCCCATCCATGCCATCCTGAGCCTCATCCATGGCCTCGTCATCCCTAATTGTCCTGTCCTTTGTGTCATGTGTCCTGTCACCCGCATCTGGGGGGTGGTCTTTGGCAGCTATTTGTAAGCACTCCTCCTTAAAGTTTTTGTCTTGTATTTCCCCCAGCTTGAAGGTTTGGATGAAGGAGTGAGAGAGGACTCCTTTGTTTACTAGTGTGTCTACAAGGGATTTTGCTTCACGCCTGAAATGTTGAAAGGTGATTGCCATAGGTTCAGAGAGGAGGTGCGCTAGTTGCTGCAATTCATGTTCCAGCCTCCAGGAGAAAGAGACTTTATTGCTGCTTGAGCCATTATTAATTTTGGTAGCCATGCTCAGGATGAGTACCGAATCTCCTTCCACAATGAGGGGGAGGAGTCCTTGATTCCTTGCAGCAGTCCCATTTGTTCTGCCCCATTATTGTTTTCCAACCCTAATTTGTCATAATAGATGTCTAGAATTTGTCCCCTGTCATTTCTGAAAGATCCTCCAAAGCCTGCTTGCCCAGGATTCCCTTTCAAGGCACCATCAAAGTTGAGTTTGATTGAACCTTGAGGCGGGGGGGACCAAAAGTCTGGGGAACTAGGCCTGAGCCATGGAGTTCTCAAGATATCACTTTGCACCGTGGAGGTAATTATCTAGTTTCGGAGAATGTTTCTTTCTTGAGGATTGGCTTGAAAATATTGATCCGACCAGATGGTCAGCATCGTGGTTTCTTTGATATTCAGTCTTATATGATTCCAGATGGTGTCAATAGGATTAATTTTTCCTTCAAATATTCTATTGTTTCTTTCCTTCCAAATGTTCTAGATGAGAAGCCCAAGGAGGAGCTTCCAAAGTCTGTTGAGGATGGGATTTTCATAAGGGTGATCATGCTAGTTCTTGATGGTGTTAGTGATGTTTCCCTGTTGATGGTCAGTTCTTTTGCATAAAGCCGTCATTTTGATCCATAGTTGGTTGGAAATGGTGCATTGGTTTAGGAGATGCTCCATGGTTTCCTCCTGCTCTTTACAAAGAGGACATTGAGAAGGTCTTGTGAATCCCCTTTTGACCAGGTTATCCCAAGTGAGTATTCTTTTATGAAAAACCTACCAAAGGAAGATGGTTACTTTGGGCCAGGTTTTCAGTTTCCATATCTTTAGCCATGAGAGGTCTTGTTGGTCCGACACGCTTATTCGAATGTGATACACTTCTTTGATGCTAAACATACCTAGAGTATTGTGACCCCATAGAAGGATATATAGGCCATGTCTGATGCAAATGGAGAATTGTTGAATGTGATTCCATAAAGCTTCTGAGGACGCCTGTTGTTGGTGCTGGTGCCATTGATCATGGGAGATCCATTCCCTAAAGTGCTGGTGCCATTGATCATGGGATATCCATTCCCTAAAGTGCTGGTGTGAGTGCACCCTGCAAAAGGAATGAACCTTTTCGTGTTGAGGGATCATGAAGCAATCATGCAAGCGGTGCAGATTAAAAGAGTCTTCCAAAGAGGGGAATTGATTCCAAGAGTCTGTCCAGAAGTTGACTGCAAATCCATCATGTATTTCCCAGAAACTGTGATTTTGGATTATCAGTCTCTACGAGTTGGCTGCATTCCAAATGAGAGAACCATTGATGTCCTACCAATAGCGAATTAGTTGGAGAGGAGGCCAATCAGCCACGTACTTTTTGTTCCAAAGCTGAGCCCATAAGTTGTTGTTTTTGGTAACCCAGTTCCACCAGATTTTGGCACTGAGGATCTCATTGTTGATGGCTGGATCCCTTAGTCCCAAGCCTCCCTCTGCTTTGGTTTTGCAGACCGTGTCCCACTTGATCAGGGCCTAATGATGATTATGAATGTTGCCTTTCCAGAGGAAGGATCTCTATAACGAATGAATGGCTTTGAATACCCATTTGGGGGCCACCAGAATAGAGAAAAGATAGAGAGGCATGGCTTGAAGAACTGACTTAATGAGAACCACCCGGTTGGCCAGGTTGAGGGAGCGAAGGTTCCAGAGCGAGAGGCAAGAATCCAGCTTGGCTAGAAGGTCCTCCTAGGAAGAATGTTTGAGGGAATAATCAGTAAGAGGGGCTCCAAGGTACTTGGAGGGGAGATTGGAAGCCTTTAAACCCAAGATACGAGTGACATTTCTTTGAGTAGCCAGAGGAGTATTGAAGAAGAAAATCTCAGATTTCTAGAGATTAATAGTCATTCCATAAGCTTTGGAAAAAGTGGTGAGGATGTCATTAAGAGAGCAGGCTTCCTGTACATATGGATGCCCCGTGAGGATATTGTCATCTACAAACTCTTGATGGGTGAGAGGAGTGTGATCATGAAGAGAGAGACCTTTCAAGGAGCCTGTGGCCTTAGCGTTACTGAGCATGCGTCCTAGGCCTTCCGACATCACGATAAACAGGAAAGGACAAAGTGGGTCACCTTGTCTGATTCCTCGGGAGGGGTTGAAGGGATTTGAAGGAACCCCATTTATCCGAACTGAGAGGAGGGGCGTGTTGATAAGACTATTAATCCACCTTATCCAAGAATGATGGAAACCAAAAGCCTCTAGCATTTTTCCAATGAAGTTCCAGTTTAATTTGTCAAAGGCTTTGGAGAGATCAAGTTTGAGCATCATGCCAGGTTTTTTAGTGACCTCGAGGGAATGGATGACTTCATGGTCCAGAATAATTCCATCCAGGATTTAACGACCTTCGACATAACTAGTTTATTCTGGAGAAATTAGGGAGGGCAGGAGTGGTTTGAGACGATTGGCTATGACTTTGGTAACAATTTTGTAGAGGACATTGCATAGGGCAATAGGCTGGAACTTGTCAGGGGTGGAGACATTGGCTTCCTTGGGGATGAGAGTGAGAAATGTAGCATTGAGGGCTAGGAGAATCATTTTATTGCGCCTTAACTCTTCAACTAGCTCCCAGATCTCATGCTTGAGCATGTCCCAACAGGCATGGAAAAAATTGACAATCAAACCATCCGGTCTCGGGGATTTGTCTTCTTTCATTTGATTGATAGATGTTTCAACTTCTTGCAAAGTGATAATTCTCATCAACATAAAGTTTTGATCATCAATTACAAAAGAAGGAATATGAGAAATTACCTGTTGTTGCACTTTCCCTCGATCCATGATTTCTTCCGACAGGAGATTATCATAGTAGGAAATCAACACCTCTTCCATTTCCTGATGAGTCTCAAGAAGATCTCCTGCTTCATTTTTTAGTTGAGAGATCCTATTGTGCATTCTATTCTGGAGAGTAGAATGGTGGAAGAAGGCCGTGTTGTGTTCCCCCTCTTTAAGCCATTTGATTCTAGATTTTTTCATCCATAAGGTTTCTTCTTGTTTGGCCCGCTCTTCGATCTTGGAAAGTAGCAATATTTCCTGCTGATTGTCCTGCTCATTCCGACCCTCCAAGATGATGCATTGTTGGAGCTGCTCTAGTTCCTGTTCCAAATTGGCTTTACAAGTGAAGATGTTGCCAAAGGTGTGCTTGTTCCACTGTTTAAGATGATCTTTGAGGAGTTTGAGCTTGGATTGCATTCTGTACATGCAAGTTGAACCTGTGACCTGAGTGTTCATCTACCAGGTTCGAACCATTTCATGGAAGTCCGGGTGAGAGAGCCAAAAAAAATTGAAACAGAAAGGTTTTCTTTTGGCTGTGTCTCCAACTTGCCATTTAAGGCTGATAGGCAAGTGATTGGAACTCGCAGCAGGAAGGATAGAAGCAGACAGATCCTCGTTTCTCATCAAGAGGGTTTTGGAGATGAGAAAATGATCCATCTTACTAGCGATTTGAGCCTCTCCCCCTCGTCAATTGTTCCAGGTATGAATGTCGTTGTTGGTCTACAGGTCAATTAGACCATTGTTGTCGATGAGTTCCTTGAAAATTTTGTCCTCTAGTGAGAGAATTCGTTGTCCCTCCCTTCTACACTGGAGGGAGGTGATGAGGTTGAAGTAACCTCCCAAAATATCAATGTCTGTAGGCTGGTAATTTACAAGCCAATGGAGGAAAGCAAGAAAGGCAATTTTTTGAATGCGGAGTTTGGTCCATACACATTTGTGATTCTACCACGTACAACAATGCCTAAAATGTGGAAGTTGGATGTGATGGAGTATCTGGTGGCTAAAAAGTTATGCAGCTCAACCTCTAAAGGGTTCCACACAATAGTGAGGCCTCTGGAGGCTCCTATGGAGTCAACAGAGATGCTTTGACTGCCTTTCCAAATCCTGGGGAGGATGCAGTAAAGAGGCGTGGAGTTGGATTTGGTTTCTTGCAGCATGAGGATAGAGGGTTTGTCTTGCTGAATTTTTTTCTTAAGCATTTTGTGCTTGTTAGGGCTATTGATGCCTCTTATATTCCAGGAGATGACTTTCATTGGGTAATTGAAGGGTTGGAGGGGAAGAATTCCATAAGCTGGGAGTATTTCCTTGAATCTACAAGGTTGAAACCTAGTGCTACAAGTCTTTGAATGTCAGATTTTATACCTTTTTTTTTTGCTTCCTTGATGCTTTTTTTTAGTCTTTGAGGTGACTAATCGTGACCCCAAGTTTTGATTTGGTGCTGGGAGATTGTAGGATGTCAGTGAGAAATTGGATCTGTTTTGGGGTGATCGCATGCATGCCATTATTTTTGCGTGCTTCTTCAAGACTCCCAAGATCTAGGCCTTTCAGATCTATTTCTCCCCTGACCTCCTCCATTGGGATTCTTGAATCCATTATGGGAAGGGAGATTTCTTGTATCTGAACCTCGGTTTGCTTCCTTATCTGCTCTGCATGAACATCTGTTTTCTGGTTATGACTGGAATCTTCCTTTTGCTTTCCCTTATCCTTGTTCTTCTCTTGTTGCAGTTGATTGTGTGTGGGAGGAGCCTCCTCTGCATCTTTACCTGTGTCGATCGGTTGGGTGCCTAGAATCCTGAAGCTGTTGATTATTGGGGGGATGATGGGTTTGCTAATGGTGGGATTTTTCCTACCTTGTTTCCTTCTATTAGATATTTTTTGGAATCCTTCTTTGTTCACGGGTGTGGTTTGCTTGTTTTCATTGAGGATCTTGTTTTGGAGGAAATCTCTATAGAGATGCCCGTGCACATGACATTTACGGCATCGGAAGGGTATGTGTTCATAGTCTAGTGGTTGGATCCACTCAGTATCCTCATGAGCTAACATGATGGAATCCGGTAAAGATTTAGCTATGTGCATATAGACACAGATGCGACAATAGGAGGTATACCTTTGTTGCTTGGTTTGATCCGCAATTTTGACGAATTATCCCAGGGCATTGCAGATTTATCTTAGGGTTTCCTCATCCTAGTAATCTTGTGGCAACAAATACAACCTGACCCAGACAGGTGCCCACACGAAGTTCTCTATATCTGGGTTGAAGCGTTCGATCCAGTTCCTGAGGAATAGGCCTGTCGAGTTGAAAAGGTACGGCCCCCCTTCTAAAACTCGATCTCCATCTTCAAGAAGCGTGAAGATGATGGTGAAAAAACCTTTTGAACCTAGTTGGACGTCGAAATGAGCTTTGGGCCTCCATTCTGCAGCGATCCAGTGGAGCAGAGCTTTTCCTGTGGGCTAGATCCCCATGAATTTACCTATAAGGGTGTACGTTTTCATGTATTCGATGTGGGCATTGATTCTGGAAGGCGGTAGATTGATGCGGGGTTGATCTGCTGATTTGGCCAAGCAGGTGTTGGTCTTAGGCATGTTTTCTGGTGGACTAGAATGATTGATCTTGTTTTCCAACTCAGGTTCAGTAATCATGGGTGATTTGACGCCAGGCGCATCATTTTGCTGCTGCATGAGACTGTCGTTTGTGAAGGGATGCAGGGAGGGACCAGTTGTCCCTCCTACGGTCGTAGCCATGATTGGGTACTCAAAACCAAAGCCTTGACCAGAGCTGTCAGGTCGGAGATGGTAGGTTTTAGTGTCTGGGAGCATTAGGTTGTTTGCATCAGAGGTTGTAGAGCCTCAAATCCTATTAGAGATAGAAACGCTCGACCATGTTGTCCCAGCTCCTCTTATCTTCTCCCACCATTCTCTTTAAAAGCTTAATGAGATTCTTATTACTGGATTCAGCGAGACCATTCCCTTGGGGATAATAATTAGATGAATGGGACAATGTTATCCCGTGATTCATGCAAAAGTTTGACATCTCCAGTTTTCTAAAGGATTTAGCATTGTCAGTTGTTATCTTGGTAGGAAATCCATATCGAGAAATAATGTTTTCTTCTAGGAATTTGACGACTATTGTTGCTGTACATTTCTTCGTCGGTATAGCTTCCACCCATCGGTGAAGTAGTTCATGAAAGTCAAAATGTACTTATATCCATTACTTGAATTTTTATCGAAAGGCCCAATAAAATCCATACCCCATTGTTGAAAAGGAGTTTCTATTACAACTGGGTTTAGCAGAAAAACTTGTAACCTTGGTTTTCCTGAGAAAATTTAACATTCTTGACATGTTCTTACAAAAGAGTGCACATCTTTAAAAAGGGTTGGCCAATAATATCCTGCTCTCTTAATATTTGCAACAGTTATTCTGGATGCATAATGTCCACCACACACACCTTCATGCATTTCCTTGATGATGGTCTTAGATTCCTCCACATCAACACATTTCAAAATTATTCCATCGAGATTTCTCCATCCAAGACCGTCTTAAGTTAAAGTATACTTTTCCGCCTTCAACCTCAAATCTCTCCTTTGGTGGTTTACCAAATACTGAGGGCAGGACAAATTTCTCAGAAAATGGATAATATCCTTATACCACTCATGGTCCTCATCGATATGCAAAATATGGGATCTAGGCTCACTAACAAGGTTGACTGTATGACTACTACTTTTCTTAATCAATAATTGGGCCAGATCTCGACCCTTCACAATTTTAATGGGTTTGATCTCAAATTCATATTCTTGGATCCATGAAATCCAGTTTCCTCTTATACCTATACCATCTACTTGCGACAAGACATCTTTGACTGCTTGATATGGCACTCTTGGAGTATCCTATGTAGGTCTTGAAATTTTTTAGGGCTTTAACTAGAGCGTGGGCTTGTTTTTTAGTCGTAGTATATTTTAGTTCAGCATCTCTCAAGTTTTTACTCATAAAAGCTATAGGTTGCTCATGATTTTCATCGTTCTTTTGCAACAGAACCCGAGCAATGGTATCTTTAAAAGAGTATGGATAGACCAGAAATTCCTTGTTATAATCAGAGCACGCTAGAAAAGGAGTAGTTGAAATGGATTTCTTGAGTTTAATGAACGCGGTTTCATAGGATTTATTCCAAATGAACTTTTTATCTTTCTTAAGAAGAGCATTTAGAGGTTTGGCTAACTCTGTTAAGTTCGGAATGAATCTTCTGACGAAGTTTATTTTTCCAAAAAAATATTACAGGGAAGAAATATTGTGGGGTGCCACAATAGCATTAATGTCTTGGGAGCGCTCAAGGTCCAACCTAATACCTTCTTTAGATACAAAAGTGGATTTATTGGAGTTTAATGATATACCAAACTTCTTGCATCGGTCAAAAACCTTCTTCAAGTGCTTCACATGATCATCTCGTTCCTTAGAAAAGACTGTTAGGTCATCTTGATAAATGGGGATAATCTTTCCAATGAGATCACTAAAGGCTTGATCCATAGACCTTTGAAAAGTTGAGCCAACATTTAATAATCCAGAAAGCATTCTTATGTACTCAAAAGTTCCCCATGGAGTTGTAAAAGTCATTTTTCCTCTATCTTCTTATTTAATATGCACCTGATTGTATCCCGAAAAACCCTCTAGCATTGACAACATGCCTACACCCGTAACACTTTGCAGTAAATTTTCCATGTTTGGAAAAGGATAGTTATCTTTGAGAGATGCTTGATTCATATTTCTAAAATCGATGCAAATTCTGATTTCGCTGCTCTTATTCCTCACAATTACAGGATTTGAAACCCAAGTGGTATGCCTGACAGATCGAATAATTCTAGTGGCCAACATCTTCTCAAGCTCCTTCTTGATCAAGGGGGCTAGTTTGGGATTAAAATTTCACAACTTTTGTCTATAAGGCTTAGCTCCTTCATTCAATGGGATAGTATGCTCAATAATAGTAGGATCAAAAGTCTTGAGATCGTCGTATGTCCAAGCAAAAACATCCGTGTATTCCCTAATTATATTTTCGATAGTTTTCCTCTCTTTTGGGGAGGTGTTCTTTCCAATTTTAATCATTTTAGGGGACACTGAGCTTCCAATGTTAATATCTATGACCTCATCTACTGGTTCAACTCTCTTGCCCTTATATTCATCGTGTCTGTTGAAATTATTCTCTAAAGGGATCGCTAATTTCATAACATCAACACCTTGCACGGACATGTTATTCACTTTATCTTCCAAGTCGACATTGCAATTCGAGTATCACTATCAAAGACTTGCCAATGATCCTGATTGTCAGGGACTGATGGTCTAAATAACACCTCGACTTTACACTCATTCTCCTTAAGGTGGTTTGGGATCTCAAAAGTGCATGCTATCACTGATAATGCATCAGCCAAGGTGTTAACCTTTCTTGGAACTGCTTGTATTGCAAAGGCATCGAACATTTCAATGGTATGCCAAACAACATTTCTATAATCTCTGAGTCTATTGTTTTTGGCCGCAAATTGATTTTTCACCTGGGACACGATTAAATCTGAATCACCTATAACACTCAGGCATTTGATTTTCTGATCTCGGGCAATCTCTAATTTCAAAAGTAAGGCTTCATACTCGGCTACATTATTTGTGGCTTCAAACTCTAGATGGAAAGAAAAACACTTTTCTTCTCCAGAGGGGGAAATAAGGACAATTCCTGCTCCATCACCATGCCGAGACTTAGCTCCATCAAAATGAATCTTCCATAATTGGCTAGGAGGGAAAGGATGTTGTCGAGGCTCTTCCCAATAGTTTTCCATCACCATATAATTTCCAACCTCCTCTGTAGGCCGCATGGCTTCCTCAAAGAGGTGTTCATGTGTTTCCACATGTTCAATCATAGCCTTTTCATTAACTAATTTATAGGATTCATTTTCTCTGATAGGGATGGTGGCATAGGAAAGGTCTGTTTGGATGCTTCCTCCTAACTTAGCAGCCCACTCTCTAGATAGCAACATTCCCCATGTGTCCGGTATGTCTAAAACCAAAACATTCATGTTTATTTCAATCTCTGGGTATGCTGCTAGCTTCATATTCAAATTCTCAATTATTCCTTTATACTTAACAGGCTGAGAATCCATTCCACATACGTTATTAAATTTTCGAGATGGATTTAGCTCTAGTTGTTCCATCACCCTAAGTGGCATGACATAAACCTCTGCTCCTGAATCTAGCATGCAGTTGTGAAGAATCAATTGGTTTATTTCTAGAGCTATGTAGAACGGGGGATGACCACTTCCATTACTAGTAACACTCTGGATCATTATGGAAGGGTCTTCCTTAAATGTTGACTTCCCAATATCTTTAGTTTTAGGCTTGATCCCTAGAAACTGAGTAGCTTGGTTAAACAAGGTTGGGACCTTCAGTAACTCATTGAGAGGAACAGGGATACTTGGTTTTGAAATAAAATGGCTCAAATCAACCTTTAAGTTACAAGGCTTCTCTTGGTCTTTATCACCTATCTTTAGTCCCAACAAAATGCATTATCTGAATTCAGACAGATGGGAACAGCTATAATCCCTTTCAAAGACATCATAATTGAAGACCTGGAAAGTTATCCCAGTATGTTTGCATTAATGCTATCTTTTATTCATGGGATGGATTCCTTTTCTAGGAAAGCTTACCAGCTTTCTCTGAATTGTTGTTTTATGTTGAGGCTTACCCAAATCTAGATTCACCGCCTTCCCAGCTTCTTAAGATGGGACCCTCAAAGGCTGCTCATTTCTCTTCAAGATCCCCCTACGAGGAACATTCAAAGAATGTGAAGGATTCCTTCTTGTGACAGGCTTATTGTTCTCTAGATTCTTTACATTATTTCTCATTTGAGACCTTGTCATGACTTGACTATCTGAGAGTGCCCTGGCTGACATAGTCTGGGGGTAATCATTGGTATACACTCTCTGGGAAAGTTTGTGGAAATGTTCATCACGTCTTGTGTTTTGTTTCTGCTGATTCAAAGCTACACCATATAGATTTTGGATCAGCTTACTCATTTCAATCATCATTTTCATCATCATATCATTTTGTAGATCACTCTCTCCAATGTGAGACATGACTTTAGAACTTAAGATTAATACGTTGGGTACAGTCTTCAGTGAAATCACAGGGTGGAGTCACCAGGTGAACCACATAAGTAATTCACCAATAAAAGATATGTCGTAGGGAAAGGTGAGGTATGTTGAACCAAGGTAGGCCTCTACCTCCCCGACAACGGCGCCAAAATGTTATCACCAACCTTGTAGTTTCCTATGCGAGGTGGATCCAGAATGGATGGTATAGGGACAAGCAACTAAGGAGGTGGAACCAATACTGCCTAGACTCCCAAATGGATGGTTGTCACGCGAATCAAGGTAGCCTTCACTTTATGCTATCTAAGCCCAAGACAAAAAAGGGGGAGACCCGGATCTGCTCCTGATAGGAGAGATCAGACCTAGACACCAGATCAGATCAATTAGACTTGAGGTACGTAAGGTGTAAGGTAATTGGAGACCTTAGATCTATGGAAGGTGTCACTTAATTATTCCAAGGCTTTGGAAAAGGGTTTTAGACAAATGAGGGTTGATCCAAAGTTGAACACGGGTGACCTAAGGGGGTAAATATTAGATCTAGGGTTGTGGTACTAGCAACTGATGAAGATATCCGTTGCCTTGGGAAACATGACCAATGCAGGGAGGGCAAGGATAGTGTTGGGGCTATCTAGTACTGATGGATAGACTCGATGATAGATGTTACAATATCAGAGATCCTGAGTCATCAGGGAAAGATCATATTGCAAGGAAAAGAAGCCAAAGAGGAACTAACACTAGGGTTGGATATCAGTGCCTGTTGGACCTAGGGTAATGGATTCAATATCTTCCCAACGTTGACATGGACCCACTTGGGAAATGCCCTAATCTATGGATCTAGAATATTATTTGGCCAAAAAATTCAGTCTATAAGGGAAACCAGCAGTAAGGTGGCTATCGCTAGGGTTTGTAGAGGCAGATCCTCATATCTAGGACAATTCAGAGACCATCAGCTCAGCGTTGGAGGGGAAATGGGATGGGGATGACCTGATCTACAAACCCAAGTTGGAAAAAAGCCGAAAAAAATCAGATCTGGGAAAACGTCAGAAAAATGATTAGAAATGTTAGGATCCCAGAAGAAAGTTTCTCAGATATAGGGACACCTGTCAGCCTCTAGCTCAGCGTCGGAGGTGATTTGGAGTGATGAGGACCCGATCTACAAACCCAAGTTGTTATTTTCCCGAAAAATCAAATCTCAAAAAAAGTCAAAAATTCAGTGAGGGCCACTAGGGTTTGAGAAGGCAGTTCAGATCTAGGGAAAAATAGGAAGAATTAGCTCAATGTTAGGGGTGAATTGGTGAGAGGGAGGCATGGCCTAAAAAACCCAGCAGTGGTTTTTCCAGAGATCGAGCATTTTATTTTTTAGTATTTTTGGTTTTTTTATTATTTATGGATTTTTCAGAAAAATGAAGAAACGCATGTGTCAATGGGTTGAGATCCAGAAGAAAAGAACTAACCTGCAGATCTTACCTGGAAATACTTGTATATTCCTTGAAGGTGCTGATCCATGATATCCCGATCAATTTGAGAAGACCTGTGTGATTTCTAATCCCAACGTTTTGCTCCAAGTGACTAATCCGCCCTCTCTCCTGCCAAGCAAACGTCAACAATATCAGATTTTTCGTATCACGAAAGAAAAGAAATATCTACAAAAAAGTAACAATATGTAATCATAGATCGCAATGAAACTAATGAAAACCCCCTGATACAAGACAAAGCCAATCAAAGTGAGTTGAGGATCCCCTGCAAAAAATGCCCAAGATGAAGTCTCCCCCTTGTAGACAAGACAATGATCCCCCAAAAAATATAGATCTCACACAAATTTCCCGAATGCTAGGAAGAAACATATTTTCCAATCACCATCTAAGAACACCAGATGCAAAGGATACCCAAAAACTATCCACAAGAAAGTTTTTATATTAATCAGATCCAAGTGGCAAAGACCTTTTACAAATGAGAAGCTCGCTCCTTTAAATAGAAATGAGAGAACCAAAATCCTAACCACTTTCAAAACGAATGGCTAATATTAAAAGATATAAATGTTATAATCAATGGTTGAGATGAGCTCAACATACAATACATGCATCAATATAACCATAAAATACCAAAGTGGACTAGATCACCCCTAAAGAGCGTACCCCACTCAACAAGAAATAAACGAAGCACATGGTGGGTCCATGGAGTGTTAACTAAATCCCTCTGGGTTCCCCATGGAAAAATCAAATAGAAAAATATTTTAATTTTTTGACTTTGTGCCTCCTTGAGGAAATCGTCAGCCTCCCAAAAGCTCCAGAAAATAATATAAAATGCCCGAAAAATAGGTGTGGGCCCAATCAGGTGCTGCAACTGCTGGAGAAGGTGCGGAGGGCATCACTCTCATCATCATGACTCATACCATGTCATTTAATTTCCTCAGTAGCCCAATTTGATTTCTTCAATAGCCATTTAATCATTTTTTAATCTACCTTGGGAAATGTGAACCTGCCAAAACAGCCTCCTAGGGTGCCTGCGTTGTCCAACTGATCCCACCAAGCTCTCTGGGATGGGGGTACTATGGTACAATCAAGTGGCTGCACCCCCTATTCCCAATATAGCGCCCTAGGAGGTCCAATAAAAACATCTCCCTGCTCAGACACATCATCCTGTGAAGCAAAACTACATCAGAAGGGTAAAATGAGCCTGACCATGTCTGCAAGTGCCCGGAACTGAAAATAAGCTATCTCATTAGATTTAAAGAGTCCAAATACATCTAGGGTGTATACTCATACCCTTTCTAGGTCTCTTCCTGATCATCAACAATATCCAATAGACAATATAATCACCTGTAAATGACCAGATACCAATAATATAACTCAGACTATCATTCATCTGATGCAAGTGTTATAAGGCTAAGACACGCTCTACAAATCATTTAAGCAACAATCATAACAAGTAGAAGTCACCTTACTGGTGCTACATCAGCCAAATACATATATAGAGTTTTATTTATTATTACTCAGACCAGACTTTTAGGACTATACTCACTTCATAGTTGTAGTCAATTTGCTAGTGAAGGGTGAAGGGTGAAATTGACAACGCTAGGGAAAATGATGACTACCAACTTAACATAATGACACTTTGGATATGGAAATGGAATACTCACTATAACCACATCCTGGACAAACAACAACACAAGGAATGGCAGTGCCTCACAAATGGTTGAGTTGTTCAGAGAGTGCTTATTCAACTTAGGAATCATGTCTACATCAGGTTTGATCCAGTTTCATTAGGACCATCATTTTTATTTCCATGTCCTTTTTGGACTATATGATCCTTTGGGACTTCACCAGTGCTTAAAACCACAGCTAATCGCAGCTTTCATCCAAGACATATTCAAATTTATAAGGTCGACAATATTTGGATATAGCATATATTTAACCACTGCTTTTGGGACCTTTCCTTATACCCTTCATGGGGTATTTTAGCATTTCATTGTTCTTTCCCTTTGCTCACATATGTTAAAAAAACACATTTTAGAATTTACATTTTCCATGGGCGCATATATAAATATTTCTAATACAAGTAGTACATGAGCTTTCAGTTTTAGCCAACAACATCTCAAGTGACTAGGAGGAGTTCTTCACAGTGCCAAACATCGGGACAACCGACCAGAATGATTTAGGCATACAATCCAACTCACTAAAGGCAAGTTCTCTCACCAACTCAGAGCCGAGACACAATATAAACAGGGAGGTTTTTCCAACAAAGGTTATAGCGGGGAAAGGTCCTCCATGCCACGAGTCAAGTGGTAAGTCGGGTTAAAAACAAAACTGGAAGGAAATGGATGGGTGGAGACAATGAATGAATGAATCAACACTATCAAGCCAGAGTATGGTTGGAATGACTACCTCTATTCTCCCTAGGGAGGGTAAAACCAATGAGTATAGATCAGGAACTTCCAATTCTAAGTAGAGACATCAATACATAATACAAATACATCCAAGTCCATATATTTATGACCTCCAGATCATGACACTAAATGCTAGTATATGTCACAAAGCTGAGTATAAGAGTAATGATAACCATAACACAATATAATAAATGTTGAGTCATAATCATGCAAATAATCCATCTGAACCATCATCTGTCCAATGAGAAAACACTAACACCAATCTAGGCATCACTAACTACTCTGCAAATGATTGAATGGCTACATCAGTCCTCAAATCTGAGTGTCCTGAGACTCAGTCCTGACATGGGAGAGTATAATAGTCCACTAACAAAATAATGATTTTTCAAAACTACTCATCTCAGCATCTCATATGTAAAAGATCTGGCTGAAAAATGTACTGTATCTAAAAAATAGAATATGGTAGCCTGGCTACTATATATGTGGTAACAGTACTCTCGCAGTAGAAGGATTAAGTGTGTATAGTGACAATTTTATGAATCCGTTGAAAATAAAGAAGGTGAATATTGGTTCTTCAGAGAACCTGAAGTTTGTTAATATCGGGGAATACTGGGATGATGAGACCGTCGAAACTATTACAGACCTACTACATAAGTTTCACGATCTATTCCCCATTAAGTCTTCTGAAATGAAGGGAATCGTTGGAGATCTTGGAGAAATCAATACTCCATTGAAACCCGACGCAAATCTTGTTAAACAACAACTGTATAGGCTCAATCCAAGGTATAAAGAAAAATTTAAAATAGAGCTAGACAAAATGTTAGATGCAGCCATTATAGAACCTGTTGAAGAATCGGAATGGATTATCTATATGGTAGTACAAGATAAGAAAACTCATGGTGAAGTGCGTATCTGCATAGACCTAAGAAAGTTGAATGATGCCTACCTGCATGACCCATTTCTAACACCGTTTACATATGAAATATTATAGAGTATGGGGGAAAATAAATAAATTTCTTTACTAATGGGTTCTCTGGTTACCATCAGATCAAAACTGCAAAGGAAGATCAACACAAGACAACCTTTGCAACGGAGTGGGGATGTTTAAAGTATATGGTAATTCCTTTTGACTTAAGAATTCTCCCGCTATCTTTTCTAGGATAGTTTTCGCTGCGTTTAAATATTTTATTCATAAATTCCTTGAAGTCTATTTTGACAATTGGACAGTATTTGGGCTTATAAAATATCATATTGAGAGTCTTCGAATGATGCTGGAACGATGTCGATAGTTCAAATTTTCCCTTAATTTTAAAAAATGATTTTTTTGTGCTCCTTTTGCAATTATCTTCAGTCAAGTGGTTTGTTGTGATGGAATACTGATGGATCCTACAAAGATTGTGATTATTGTTGACCTACCACCACCCTCGATAGTAAATCAATTGAGAAGTACATTGGGACATACGGGGTACTATCAGAAATTTATCAGAGGATATGCATAAGTGACTGCCCCTATGGAGAAATTATTGAAGAAGGATGTTAAGTTTCAGTGGAGTGAACAATGTCAAGAGAGTCTGGATGTCCTGAAGAATAATATGGTTACAACACCCGTATTAATCTTTCCATACTAGAAGAAATAGTTTCATGTACATGTTGATGCATTGTCTATTGTGTTGGGTGT
Organism: Pseudotsuga menziesii; assembly: GCA_001517045.1. Taxonomy (NCBI): domain Eukaryota; kingdom Viridiplantae; phylum Streptophyta; class Pinopsida; order Pinales; family Pinaceae; genus Pseudotsuga; species Pseudotsuga menziesii. The sequence continues at coordinate 838,955 of LPNX010696868.1, read as the reverse complement.
TGTAATCACACATCCAGGTGAAGGATCTATCGATCACCACATCGCATTTTCCAGTAGAAAATTATCAACGATGGAGAAGAACAATACAACAACAAAAAGAGAAGGACTAGCTATGGTATACGCTCTTCAAAAATTTCGACATTATCTGCTGGGAAGACATTTCAAGATGTACATAGATCATTCAGTGTTGAATTATCTCGTAAATAAGCCAATGATGGGGGGGAATATTTGCCGATGGTTTCTCCTCTTCCAGGAATTTGACTTTGAGATTATTGTTAAACCAGGTCGACCGAATTCAAGACCCGACCATCTGTCGAGACTATAAAGTGGAGAAGATCATGGTAATCTCGACGATAGTATTCCGGATGAACAATTATTTATAGTCAAGATGTTTGATGCTCACTATAGAGATATTATACATTTCTTTAGCATGAGATATACGCCAAAAGGATTCAATACTGCACAGAAGAAACAATTAATTGTCAGAGCTGCAAACTTCCAATTGGTTGCAGGACAATTATACAAAATGGGACTAGATGAAATTATTCATCACTGCTTCTTGGAGCGTGAGTGACCGATGGTATTGAATGAGGCACATGTTGGTGTCGCAAGAGGCCATTATGCAGGAAAATACACAATGCGCAAGATACTACAAGCAGGATTGTGGCGGCCTACTTTGCATGTAGACGCCATAGATTATTGTCATAGCTGTGATATATGCCAAATAATTGGAAAGTCGTCGCGATGAGATGAAATGCCACTAGTGCCACAAATAAATTTATAGGCATTTGACAAATGGGTTGTTGATTTCATTGGACCTATTAATCCACCAAGAAAAAGAACGGGTGCACATTACATTATCACTACGACATATTACTTGACCAAATGGGTTGAAGCAGCGTCGGTAAAAGATTGTACTGTTGCGACTGTTGCAAGATTTTTGTTCAAGCAGGTAGTAACCCAATTTGGATGTCCAAAGATTATCCACGTTTTTTCAAGCAAGATGTATTTTACAAGAAAATATGATGGTCCTACTATTGAAGAATACATGAAAGAAGGGAATTCAATATTACCTAAGTGTTGGAGAATGAGGGTAAAATTTAATTTGGCAGATGACACATGGTGGCAATTTCTTAACCATGACAAGATGATGGCACTTTTAAATGAAGCCTATGAACAGGTATTTTTAGACAGGTGGTCTCATGTTCCGAAGATGGATAATGAGATACGTAAGGGTTTATTTTCATGTGATAAATTCCAATTACAAGTTTATCGATGTATTCAACTAGAGAAGGTCATTGTTTCTATAAACAATAGTAGCAAGCATAATTTCATCTATGTGAACATGGATAAACGATTGCAAGTACCAACAAAATATATCCAAAGAAAACAAATTGAGTGCAAGAATATAAATGTTTGAAGGTTTCCATGGATAATTATACCTTGCATTTTGATTTCCATGCTATAGATATTGATGATGTGGATATTATTCTTGGATATCCTTGGATGGAATCAATTTATATAGTCAATATAAATGTGCAAAGAATTTTATGAAGCTTAGGTAGAAGAAAAGAAAATTCACATTACAATATACCTGATCTCTAACTAAAACAAGAAGGGCCCAAGGTGCCACATGAAGAAGTCCTTCAAGGGAAAAGAATCACAATATCTACCGATACACCATATGAAGAGTCCAAAGTTGAATAAGAAGATGAAGGTATAAAATCACATGAATAAAACACCAAGAAGGGGATAAAAATGAAGAAGAATATAAGGAGTTTCATGACTCACATATTGAAGAGTCAAAGACGAAATAACGAATACCTAAGGTCGGTGTATATTATCACCTAGAGAAACAACAATCACCAAGGAAAGGTCATGAGCATCAACAAACTTAAAGAACCAACATGGAACCAAAAAGACTAGCATGGAAGCACATGGAGGACTAAAGTGATGCATGGAAATATCATAGTAGCACAACAACATTATGGAACCAAAGGAGCAACCAGAATTAAGATCAAGGAGGAAAGGCCACAATTAGATCCCATGTCCACATTTCACTTATATGGATGGATGATTGTGTGTGGTATCAAATGACTAATGGATCAAAAAATAATATTATATGGCTTGACCCATGTTTCGAGGATGTAACATGCAAAGGGAGATGGAATGTAATGTACATGGAAAGGATAATATGGGGTACCTAAGGACATGTCAAAATAGGGTAATGAATGTAATGTGACCATAATCATGGAATTAACCCACTTGGCAATTGATGGGTAGTAAATATACCCACTAGGTAGTTAGAAGAAATAATACAATAATGAGGGGTATTTGGCATAGATCCCATGGAATGTTTAAATTTCATTTATACCATGCAATTAATGCAAATCTAAAAATTCACCTTCTTCCAACCTCATCTATTAACCCTAGAAATTTTAGCCTTTAGGGTTGTTGTAAATTAATGTATAAGATAGTAGTAGAAAAATCACAATAACTCGCTTCTAGTAGCCCCAAAATTCACAACAATTCAAGGCGAAAAGAGACCAATCATTCCAATGAGTTTCCAACCCTTTAGGGAAACTTCAAATGCATTAACAATGGTTATGAAAACTCTTCTTATTCAACAAATATAAAAACAAACACGATATCAATAGATGATTTTACTATTATCTCCAATCTTAGTGTTAAGTCCCTCAACAATTTTATCTTTTTTTCTTTAGTGTGTCAACTCAATAAGACAATTAAATGTTGGAAATAACCATCCCACGAAGATAACGTTGAAATCAAGTCCGCAATATACCAAATATGTGTACAGTTGAAAATATTGTCTATGTGTGTGTGTGTGCTCAATGAATAAATTACATACATATCATAACATCATCTCAAGACTTGGATCAAATCCAACCACCCAAGATGCCCTAGCTAGGGTTAATCAACAAACCCTAGCTAATCCAAGTGAAATAATCCATCCAACATTATCTCCAAGGAAATGTGTACTCCTCTTCTTTACTAAATACATCTAAGGGTGTCCAAACCCTAATATCTATCCCCCACATGATGAAACCTTAACCTTAGAATTTAAGATGCTCCAAGAGGCCAAGAAACCCTAGTGGCCAAGAGAGAGAGAACAAGTGTACAAAGAAGAACCTAGACAGAGAGAAATCATCCACCTCTTCCTTATATGTTCCACTACAATTTCCTCATGAGCCCTAACACATCACTAATAGAGCACACTAAAGAAGAAATTAAAATGAATATGTGATGTGTTGTGTTGTTGGAAAGACTCTCTCCCTCCTCTATTTATATGAGACATGAGGGAGGCCAACAATATAACACAAGTAAATCTAATCCTTACAAGCAATCCTACTAAACATAAGTAAGCCACACACTAGTTAAGTGCTCCACTCCTATAGTACAAGTGTCAAGTTCCAATGATGATGTCATGCACAATAGTGAACCAATTTTATGTAGATATTCAAGGCAAGTCCACACCTCTCAATCACAAGCCTCCACGAAATCCATCCATCCTCCAAATACCAGTACTCCATTGGGGTGGCTAACCCTTGCAAGAACACTATCAAATCCTTAGGTGTCCTTGATCCATCTTCAATCCTTTAAACATAAACCAAGCTACCACATGCCATCTAGGGATTGTATCCTTCCTCCACAATGCACAACACTCCTCATATCTTGTAGTGCATTATCCCTCTTGGTGAATCCTCCATGTTCCCATCATGTAGGGCATCCACCATCCAAGCAAGATATCTCCAATTCCCTAGAGAATAACATTGATCCAGTGATCATCTAAGGTCTGGCATCCATTGAGAAAGATGCACAATAATGCATATCCATCATGGCCCGTCTCTCAAGCTACAATCCATTTTGAACCATCTAGGGGTTGGTAATACACCATGTACTCTAAATTTTTTGAAGTGCCCCAAACATATTGTAAACACTTTCCAAGTAACTTGAAATTTCAACACTCCCTCTTTATGATGAAAGTGTGTACACCAACATTTGCTGACAACCTCTACAACTCCACCAGATCTATTATTTAAAAATCAATATTGGTTTTGTTCTCAGAATAACCACTATCATTTGTAACAAAGTTGTCAATCATGCCATCACAACATTTCGATCAACTAATGAATAATGACCACCTATGAATATATAGGAATGTCTGCCTTGAGCTACAATCAACTACCACCTTGCATCATGATTAGCATCATGAGTCAAGATCAATGGGTACCACATCATAAGATGACCAAGACAAGTTGCAAATATATTCATATCTTCATGCATGATCAAATCGATCCTAGGATGAAGAGCTCATGGTATAGTCATCGAACTATGCAAGATCATCATCAACATATCATCATGAGAATCCCTCTCATGCACTTCAAATCCTATGGAAATTGAACTATCCTAAACTAGCCCAATTCCCTCATATCGATAGAATCCTAAAGAGTATCATCATGGAAAGCTTCATTTATCTTATGAAATACAGAATCCTTGGCTCTATACTCTATAATACTCATGTTAGTTGCAACTCTAGAATCAATCTCGGCAACATCCTATGTCACATGATCACACCTCTACTCCAATGTACAACTAGAAGTCTCTTGGATGGAAGAAACCAATGATATATATATATATCTTGGGTGGTACAATCACCTCTACATGATATTGATCCACTAAATCAACAATATCCTCATTCCCCATGATCATGAGAGGAGAACCCTACGCACTAAAAGATATGACAATCAAAGTGTAAGGATTGGAACCTGGATTTGCATGTGCCTTTTGAGAACTATAAGTCCATACCAATGTCCCACTATAATGTGTGAGTGCTATTGAATCAACAACCTATAAAGACCACCCTCTCTCACCCCTCTAGCTAAAGTACTCAGACTTGTCAGACTATAGTCATTGATGGTGCACAATTGTGCCTCAAAAGAAACTCCCCAATGTATATCTTTCATACAAGAAACTGGAAGGAGTTTTTTTCATCAAACCCAAAATAAATAAAATATAAATCATCTCAAGAACACACCTGAGGACATCTATAATGAAATGGAGAAAACTCCTCTCACATAGTTTGTGGTATCATCACCAAGATCCAAAATCACGTCTCCCTCTTTCTCTTGAATACTACTAAATAATGACATGTCAAATGCCATACCTTGGAAGCTCCATTGTCCACATATCAACCGGCACAAGACAAGGTGCCAGTAGATAAACAAGAAGCCATGGAAAATTCAATCTCAAACTAAGAGGTCATCTCTTCTTCTCCTACTAATGTTTCGACAGCAACTTGCTTCACGCCCTTTTCCTCATTCAACAAACATTGTCCTGCATAATGTCCCATCTCATTACATCAAAAGCGCATTACCTTACCAAGGTCCTTCTTCCCTATATTTGTCCCATCCTTCTTAAATCCTTTCTTTACACCTTCTTCATCTTCCTGACAAGACCAATGGCATCTACTTCCCCGTGTCGTTTTGAACATGACTACAATCTAATTTCTTCCTCCAAAAGTGCAACCCAAAGTTTACTGAATTCCGTTAGTTTCTTCTAAGAACAAATACCTTGAACAAAAGGTGTCTAGGAAGGAGCAATCCATTTAAGGGTGACCAATAATATCTCCTAATCCTCTACCTTAATTTTAATGGCAGCAAACTAATCCTTCAATGCATTGATCCTAGTCAAGTAGTTCACCATAGTATCGATCTTGCTCATGTGAACGACTAAAAGATGGTTTTGAAAGAAACTATGTCGAGAGGCACAAGAATTCTGAAATAACTTAACCAAAGAATCAAACATGATCTTATTTGATTTCTTATTAGCAATGTGTTAGATGAAGTGATATGTCATCGAATTGACATACCATCCAACACTTGACATAATGTTTGAAGAAAAACAAGATATCATGAGAAGGCAATATTAAGTTGGGATGAACCCTCATCCACTCATATTATAGTGTTACCTACAACCAGTTTCTACGTATCTTTCCCCTTTAATCTAGACACTAGCTACAATAATATCCCAAACCATTGACACTTAAGATATTTCACCTTGCTCAAATCCTTATTTCCTTCATTTGAGCCTTCCTTCTTACCCTTGTATTTTTGTTTTGTTTCTCTTCTTCATCCTCCCACCAAGGAATACTTCTACTTCTTCTTGTTGCATTGAACATGACTCTAACATGATATTTTCCTGCACAAGGTCATTCCAAAACTTCGTAAAAATCAACAACTTGTCACAAGCACAAACTGTAATACCCCTATTTTGACCCTTAGAATGTATTAGTTTTGTATGTAAACATTGTGTATATGTGATGTATAAATTCCTAGCATGGAGCTCAAGTCCAATGCTGCGCTAGAGAATTCTTGATTTAAAAGGAAATTATTTTGTATTTTGTGAGCGATGAGCTAGTAAGCCATGGGAAATTGTAAAATCATGTAAATATTTATAAATGCAGATAAAAGTCCAAGAATTAGCTATGGGAAGCAACTAAAATCGAGCAGTTGTATATATCCACTAGGGAGAGGTGAGGAGTTATGGGATTGAATCATTTGTTTCCAAATGTCACCTTGGGAACCCATCTTGACTTCCCTTGTTGATATTTAATTTCCATTGTAAGAAGGTAGTTGAGAAATCAGCTAATGAATTAATGGAGAATGGACAAACTCAAAAATTTGTATGTTTGAGTATGGGCTCAATTTGTTTGAACCAAAAGTCATTCAATATCATGGGAATCCATTTTTCCATCATCTCATTCCCATTGTGGAACAACCAAACATCAATTCTCAGCATGCGTTGCATTCCTAGGATTGAAAATTGTATAAATCGCAACTAGGAAATAAGCCACATTTTAGAGGTTCAAAAACGTCCAAAAATTCATGAGCAACGAGATCTAGTGGGGAATCCAGAGACATAAACCATGGGGCAAATTTGAGAGTATCAAAGGCCTGAAAATCCATAGGAAGACTCAAATTTGAAAGCATGGAAGTTGAATTTCGTGATTGAGAGTCACGCGGCCAAAATTTGGAAAAATCCAAGAGTGGATTGAATTGGGAGAGAGATCAGAGGTTGGAATTGCTTGATAAACCTAGTTAAGGAAAAAATCTCTAAACATTTAGCATCATATACCTTTCTATGCCCACCTTGAAGAGCACTGGAGGGAAGGGGTACCTAAGGGACTATGTAGTAGAGAAGGAGACCTTCCTTATGTTGGGTGTGGTAGGTATTGTGGGTGCTAAGGCTAGTTGAGATCGATTGAGATGCATGTAGCTCTATGGTTCAGCTCACTGGCTTAGCATTGGTCTCCTTCCCTTGCTCCTTGCATGCTTGACAAACCCAATTGTGTGTTGGCTTAGCGTGAGTGGATGTGAGTGAGACCGAGTTTTTCCTCCTTAGTGGATACATAGCCCAGCTCGAGGGTGGTCTCTCAGCCAAAATAACATAGGTTGGACAAAGACCTACAGTTGGGTGGAACGTTGCTCTTCCACAGCTGGTTTCTCAAGCAATTTCAATTAAAATATAAGTGTTCATTGTTGTCTCTAATTTTACCAAACTTATGTATTATGAGTAATTGTTTGTTTATGTCAGATTGAATGAATTGATCGAGTTTGAATTGTTAACTTTGAAAGTCTGTAGATAGCATAAAAATGAGTTTATTTATGTGCATGATTTTACTGTTATGCCTATGATGAGCATGTTGGTAAACGCATGTTGAGTGTGTGTTGATAGAGTTTAATTACGTTGTGTATGTTTATTATGTATTTGCACACGCATTTAGATGTTAATGGATTCATAATATGGCCGTGGGGGAAAAATTTAGAACCCCATGTATTGTTTATGTTCCCTCCGATAGTCAGATTGATGGGAGGGGGCGTGACACAAATACCCTAGACAGAAAGGTCTCTAATATGGATCAACCCCATTCTGTCAAAGGAATGGACACAAACTCCTTATCTCCCACAACTATGTTTATGGTAGCTAATTGATCTCTCAACTTGGTGATCATGGCTAGATATCTCACCATTATATCTGTTGCAATATTGTAACTTCGAAGAATATTCTAAATGTATTTTACTGATGTACCCCAAGGGAGATGTCTTATTCCTCCGTCGGGATGTTACTATTGTATTTGGTCATCATAGATTCATGAGTTATAACCTCCATTGTAAGTTGGGTCAATAGTACCCTAATGAATATAATATAATATTGTTTTGAGTCTTCATAGGTGAAGTCAGCCCAATCAGTTTAGTGGGTCGACTTGTTAGGTTAAAATTCAAGTGACAGAAAGAGTATAAATAGAGGAGTTGTGTTCCTCATTTGAACACACACTCACTTGTGTATAGGGCATAGAAGAGAGAGAGAGAGAGACATACCAACAAGGAGGATGAATACTTGTTTTGGGGTTTTATCTTATACATCTATATAGGAATTTTTGTTGGGTTCTATTCCCCTTGAGGGTTTCCCAAGATAAATTTGTGTCTATCTTGTGATTGTGTTTCTTTCAATGATTATGCATATGCTACAGTTGTGAATTTGGATTAAGCATGATATCTATCTAAGAATATGAAATCTTAACATGGTATCAGGGCTAGCTTGAATAGAACAACTTTCACAAGGTGAAACTTTCTCTCCTCTCCCTCGGGCAAGAAATTAGGGTTTCTACAAAATTTGGGATTTTGAAGATCTACTTGCATAGAAATTTGTGCCTCCCTAGAGTGCATCTATTGAGCCCTAAATCAAATTTTTTGAGTGGGTGAATCTTCGGGAAAGCCAAACCCTGGTTTGGACCTGAACAAAAAAAAATGCAGAAAACTGGAACCAAATATAGGCAAAAACTGAAATCTCGCAAGCAAGTTTTGAAGGGTGAATATTTGGAATCTCCAAAAACCAAGTGGACGAACCAACTCGCCTCAGTCAAGCGCATCTCTTGGTAAGGTCAACTTTTCATTTTGAGAAATTTCAATTTTTAGTGACCTCTTGGATAAGATGGCCCCAAGCACTAAGCTTGAGGACAAGCTGGAAGGCATAGAAAACTTCTGAGCATGGAAGTATAAGATTGCTCTCCTTCTTAGAGAGAATCATCTTGACAAATACATCAAAGATGAAGTTGCAAAATCGGAAGAAGATGAAGCTAAGGAGAAGCACTAAAAGGACCTAATCAAGACAATGAGGATCATTGTTGATTCTATCAAAGATCACTTGATCCCTCAAGTGTCATCTAAAGAGACACCAAAGCAAATGTATGATGCTCTTTTCAGAATGTATGAGGGAAAGAACATCAACAAAAAGATGATTTTGAGAGCTCAACTGAAGGGTACCAAGATGAGTAAAGGAGAATCCATTCAAGATTACTTCACAAGGGTCTCCCAGTTCAAGGAACAACTAGATGCCATTGGAGACTTCCTTGATGAAGATGAACTAGTTAGGACTGCTCTCAATGGTCTCACTAGACCTTGGGAGTCATTCATACAAACTATGTGTGCCATAAAAGAAAGTATGAAGTTTGACATTGTATGGGAAGATTGCATCCAAGAGGAAGCTAAAGTAGGTAACAGAGAAGCTCTACTTAAAAAATATGATCAAGCTCTATCCACCCATACCAGAAGAAGAAGACAATCAAACTTTGAGAAGGATAGTCACAAGGAGTATAGACCTCCAAAGAAGTTTCAAAGGAAAAGAGAAAACAGTCAGAAGAAAGACTACTCCAAATATCAATGTTATAATTGTCATAAGATAAGACACCTTACCAAAGAGTGTCCATTGAATAAGAAGAGCAACAAAAGGCATCATGCTCATCTAGCTAAATATGAGGATGATGAAGAAGAAAGACCTCGAAAGAGACAAGAAAAAGAAGAAGATGTAGAATAATATGTCCTATTCTCTGCACTCTCTAGGTCTGTAATACCTGGAGAAGATACATGGCTTATTGATAGTGGTGCTTCAAAGCACATGACAAGGAAGAAACAAACTCTGTCAAGACATTAAGATAATAACTCTCCTAAAAAAGTATCATTAGGAGATAACTATCAATATCCCATCAAATGCATTGGTGAATCAAGCTACAAGCTTGAATTTGGAACCTCCATGAAGATGAAGGAAGTACTATGTGTACCAGGTTTGAAAAAGAACTTACTTTCCATCTCAACATTAGATAAGAAAGGATATAGAGTTTCTTTTATAGATGGACAAGTACTCATGTGGATCAAAGGAAAGACAATTGAAGATGTTGTGGTCATTGGTGGAGAAGAAGGAGGATTGTACAAACTCAAGGGACATCCAGAAACAACCTTTGTCCATGAGATCACTAGCTCAAGTGAACTATGGCATAGAATGCTTGCTCACATCAACTACAAAGAATTACCCTATGTGAGCAAGGTGGTAGCAATTTTACCATATTTGAAGATCGATCATGAAGGTACTTGCAAAGGATGTGCAAGAGGAAAGAATATCAAGAATCCATTTCCGAAGAGTGAAACAAAGACTAAAGGTACGTTGGAATTAATTCATTCTTATGTATGTGGTCCTATGCCCTCCACATCTTTAAGTGGATATGAATATTATGTTAGATTTATTGATGACTATTCAAGAAAGACATGGATATACTTCTTGAAGACAAAGAATGAAGTGTTCAAGAAATTCAAGGAATTCAAAGCCTCGATAGAGAACCATTCAAAAAGAAGAATCAAGACACTCTTAACAGATAATGGTGGAGAATATACTTCAAAATAATTTGAATCCTTCTACAAAGAAGATGGAATCAAGAGGGAAATAACCACTCCCTACAATCCCCAACATAATGGTGTTGTGGAAAGAAATATTATAACCATTATGGAAGCAATGAAGACAATGATTCATGATCAAGACCTTCCCATGCATCTATGGGCTGAAGCAACAAGAACAACTATGTATGTGCATAATAGATTATCTCATAGTGCCCTTGGATTCAAGACTCTTGAAGAAATGTATACAACAAAGAAACCTGAAGTGAGCCATCTCATGATATTTGGTTGTCCAATATATGTTCACATTCCAAAAGAAAAGAGAACCAAGTTGGATCATTTCAGAAAGAAGGGAATGTTTGTTGGATACTGTGAAGTCTCAAAGCCTTCAAGATATACATTTCAGGATTCCATCATATAGAGATTAGTAGGGATGTAACATTTGACGAAGAAAGAGCTCTTAAGAAATCCAGAAGGTGTCTGCTTGAAGAAGTACATGAAGAGGATGTACCTCCCAAAAAGGTAGAAGTTGAACCCTCTCCTAAAATAGTAGCATTAGAAGATCATGATATGCTAGAACCTCAGGAACCCCCTACTATGGATATATCTTGAAAGAGAAAACCTGCTTGGGTAAGAGAAATCATACAAGAAGCAGAGAAGTATGGAGCTCAAGAAGGCTCCACAAGAACAAGCAAGAGATCAAATCCATTCTCCAACTATGTAGCTTTGATGTGTGATATTGTAGATTAACAACCTACCAGTTATGAGAAAGTTGTACAGAAGAAAGAATGGGTAGAAGCAATGATGGAAGAATACCAGTCAATAATGAAGAATGATGTTTGGGATATAGTACCCAGACTAGAAAGAGAGGGTGTGGTATCTTCCAAGTGGATCTACAAGATAAAACATGTTGCTGATGAAAGTATCGAAAAATACAAGGCAAGATTTGTGGCTAGAGGATTCTCTTAGAAAGAGAGAATTGATTATGAAGAGACATTTGCGCCAGTAGCAAGGTACACTTCCATCATAACCATCATGGCACTTGCTTCCATGATGAAGTGGAATCCACACCAGATGGATGTAAAGACAACCTTCATGAATGGTGTGATTGAGGAAGAAGTATACATTGAACAACCATAAGGATTTGAAGTCGAAGACAGAGTGACTCATGTATGTAAGTTGAAGAAGGCTATGTATGGACTGAATCAAGCTCCTAGAGCTTGGTATGGAAGAGTAGATAGCTTCTTGACAAGCTTGGGATTTACCAAAAGTAAAGTTGATCATAACCTTTACCTTAAGGTTATGGATGATGAACCTATCATATTATTACTATATGTGGATGATCTATTTCTGACAAGAAATGAGAAACAAATTGCAGAAAGCAAGAAGAAGCTAGCTGAAGAATTCAAGATGAAAGATCTTGGATTGATGCACTATTTTCTCAAGTTGGAAGTGTGGCAGAGCCCAGAATGAATCTTTCTGAACTAGGGAAAGTATGCAGTGGAAATCTTAAAAAGATTTGATATGTTGAATTGTAAAGTCGTGGCCACACCCATGGATACCAACCTGAAGTTGTTATCTGATGAATCATCAGAGTTAGTGGATGTGACTCAGTACATACATATTATTGGGTCGTTAATGTATCTGATGAATACAAGCCCAGATATATGCTTTAATGTGAACACCCTGAGTTAGTATCTAGTTAAACCTAGACGTGTTCCCCTGATAGTTGCAAAGCATGTGATGAGGTACCTAAAAGGTACGCTAGACTTTGGACTATACTATGATAGAGATCATGACTACAAATTGTATGGATATACGGATTCAGATTTGGTAGGAAGTGACGCAGACAAAAAGAGCACCTCAGGTGGATGTTATTGTCTGTGATCCGCCATGATCTCATGGTTTAACAAGAAAAAATCCGATGTTTCTCTCAGCGCGGCTGAAGCAAAGTACATAGCAGCTTGCTCCACTAGTTGTGAAGCCATATGGCTACGGAAGCTGATGTCGTGTCTATTTGACATGGACTTGGATACCACAGTGATTCTATGTGACAACCAGAGTTGTATAAAGATGACAAAGAATCTTGTGTTTCATGATAAATCAAAGCACATAGAAATTCGATATTTTTACATAAGGGATATGGTACAGAAGGGAGCTATAAAAATCCAATATGTGAGTACTAATGAGCAAATTGTTGATGTGCTAACCAAGCCTCTATCTCGAGTAAAGTTTGAATACTTCTATGACAAGATTGGTGTAGTCCGAAGAGAATTTCCTCGTAAGAAGGAACAATGATGTTGATGTTACAGACCTTCCTTGCAAGAAGGAACGATGATGATACAAACCCTCCTCGGAAAGGGGGAGCAAGTTGATGATACGAACCTCCCTGGAAAGGGGGAGTGATGATGAGACTGTCATTGATGATGGGATGGCAATGATGTTCCAGTACAAAAGAGGCCAAGTGCACTTGCAGATGCTGATGAGGTCTGACATTCACTTGTGGACGATAGTATCCTCTTTTGAGGATGGTCTTGCAGACAATAACACTCTCTTAATAAGAGTTGTCCTAGCCCTTACTAGCCGAGGATGGTCCTGCAAACGATACTCTCGCATGGAGAGTGTTCCTACATTCATTTGTAGATGCCATAGAAAATAACACTCACTTGGGAGTGGTCCTATCTTTAACAAGTTGATGATGGTCTACGATGAGTCTCGCACTCAGTTGTAGACGACAGGTCCTGCATTCATTTGCGAACGAGATTTGCATTCAATTGCATATGATACTCTCACATGGAGAGTGTTCCTACATTCATTTGTAGATGTTGTAGAAAATAGCACTCGCTTGGGAGTGGTCCTAGCTTTAACAAGTTGAGGATGGTCTACGATGAGTCTTGCACTCAGTTGCAGATGACAGGTCCTGGATGCTTTTACGGAAGAGATATGCATTCAATTGCAGATGATACTCTCACATGGATAGTGTTCCTATATTCATTTGTAGATGTCGTAGAAAATAACACTCGCTTGGGAGTGGTCCTAGCTTTAATAAGATGAGGATGGTCTACAATGAGTCCTGCACTCGGTTGCAGACGACAAGTCCTGCATTCATTTGCGGACAAAATCTACATTCAGTTGCAAACAATACTCTCGCGTGGAGAGTGTTCCTACATTCACTTATAGATGTCGTAGAAAATAAAACTCACTTGAGAGTAGTCCTAGCTCTAATAGATTGAGGATGGTCTACAATGAGTCTTGCATTCAGTTGCGGACGATAGGTCCTACATTCATTTGCGGACGAGATCTACATTCAGTTGTAGACGATGTGGTCATGCATTCATTTGTGGACGATCCAGTTGGTCGATTCTATGGACCCTCCTCGTTAAGGGGGAGTAGGATGATGAGGATTGCATCATCCTTGGACCTACATCCTAAAGTGATGGGGATTAATCATCCCATAAAGATATCATGTTTACTCCAGGCAGTGTTGCGGCAAAGGATAAAGAAGATCGAAGTGCTGCTGCAAAGGATCGAGAAGATCGAAGTGTTGTTGTTAAGGACCAAGAAGATCAAAGTGTTGTTGCAAAATATCAAGAAGATCGAAGTGCTACTACAAGGGATCGAAAGATCGAAGTGTTGTTGCAAAGGATCAAATGATCGAGTGTTGCATAAGATCAAGACTCGATGTTGTAGAAGATGATGTTCCAGTACTGAAGATATTGAAGATATTCCAGTAACTATTCCAGTTGTTGATGGTTGTTGAAAACTTCCCATGACGTATAGATGTATTACCTTGATAGTGTTGATGAAATTGTCATTGATGCCAACATGGTCTTGATGTCATTGATGCCACCACTTTGCTGAAGATGTTGAAGACCCAGCTAATGATGCAGAAGACCCTAGAGATGGTCTTGAAGCCCTGGTAGACATGATGCATCTTGCCTGATGAAGAAGCCTTTGGAACCTTGAAGGAATGGTGAAGGCAAGGTGGGTCATTTGTATGATGTGGCATGTTGATAACATAAACCTTGAACCCCTTGAAGCTCTTGAAGTATATGGAGTCTTTTATGTGTTGATGAACAAGTCTTTTCTCAGCTCATGATGCCCATGAAGGTCGTGGAGCCACTATTGCCCTTTGTAGTGGACAAGCTTGTGTGGAGCCCTTGGTATGCTGTAGATGATGCCCATGAAGGCCATGGAGCCCCTGTCTTTGATTCTGATGGCTAAGCCAAGGTCTTGCATAGAAGTATCCACAAACCCAGCTTCTACTATAGACATGGCTAAATGAACAGCCTTCACTCAAACCAATTAATCAATGTGCAAAATGACGTGGAAACACTATTATGTTAGGTCGACTCTATTGTTATGTGATGTCGGCCCAAAAATTGTTATGTCGGCTTCAAAAATAATATATGAGGTTGGCTCCAAATTTAAAATATTTTAATATAGCAGGTCAGCCCTAAGAAAATATGAAAAATGGGTATAAATACCCTTTCAACGACCTCATTTAGTATATACAAATTCGGGGTTAGCTCTGAGATTTTATTGAGGCAAGAAATTCGCTGGGTGGAAATTTTCGGTGGAGCACTGAGGAGATAAGCAGCAGACTGTGGAAATTTCTGTAAAGGAGCAATGAAATTCGGTTGAGTAGCATAGATCTCTGATTTTCAGCAGAGGATCAGCAGGTTAAATTTTTGTATGGTGACAGTTCAATTTTGAACTGATCTAGGGCTCGTTTTCTTTACCACCAGCAGATCCAGCGTTGAAGGATCATTTAAACATAATCCAGTGAAGAGATGATAAGAAGCTCGCTAGACTGAGGCAAATTTCTAGTGGAGGAACAGTCCAAGTTAGCAGACCTGTGGAGGAGCAGTCCCGAAGTGGAGCAGCAATCTTAAAATTGGAACAGTTTGAGTTTCAGCATACCTGTGGAGGAACAGTCCCAAAGTGGAGCAGCAGTCCTGAAGTTGGAATTGTTCGAGTTTGCAGCAGACCTATGGAGGAGTAGTCCCGAAGTGGAGCAGCAGTCTTGAAGTGGTAAAACAGTCTGAGTTTGTGATGTCCTTCACCATACACAGTCCTATTTTATGGTAATTAGGGTGATGGTTAATGCTGCAATAATTTTGTGATAAGACCAAGCCATATCATCCGAGTCTTCTTCCATAAAAAGGTTGAAGTTCTTCACAGTCATACTCAGCCCAAGTATGAGTTTGGACATGCACTGCTGAGATGTACTTGTACATGATGACATCTTTTTAAGCACTTGAAATATATCCATATTTCGTTGCAAGAAGCAGTTTGAATCTGTTGAAGCACTAGCAATAAAAAGGGAGTATCTTCTACAAGTCTTTCTTGGATTGTTTGGTGTTCATTGCTGCTTGAAACCAAGCCTTCTTAAGTCATACATAGTCCAGATTTGATAGGGGATAATACCACTGTGTTATGAATTTTCTTGCTGCTACTCAACAGTTCTATCTTGGACTTGTTTAGGGTTGTTATCAGCACTTGTTTGGGGTCCTCCAAAGCTCACAAACAGACTGAAATATTGATCCTTGTGACAGACCCTAGGTTTTTATGTTGGAACTGAGCCTAATTCAGTGATTTATTTGGGTTAAGACATTGAAGATACAGTCTGAGTTTTGTTTGCAGCAGCTGGTGTCTTTATTTTGGGGTGCTTGATCAGAGATTGACTTGATGGTGTTGTTGCTCTTTTCTTCATTCAAACAATCCACAGACCGAGGTTGATGATTGGCTTAAAACCGTTCCAAAGATTGAGTGATGATTGTGCTTAGGGTTTCATCTATTGCATTCATCTACTAGTTGGACTTTGTCAAAGGTTGACTGCGGGAATGAATTGTTCAAGTCTTGTTGAAGTCTGTATGTAAGGTGCAAGTTCAAGGTATGTATAACATTCATGAATGCATAGTGATGTGATGATGCCCTGATATATCTGATGATGATCTCTTTTCAAGACTGTGTAAAGCTTGTTGTAGCATCCACAGTTGAAATCTGATCAAGTCAGCAGAGGTTGACAAGCATAACTTGACAGCAGTAGGGCAAGTTGTTTAAGCAACAGTCAAGTAAATTAATCAGATTGATATGACAGAGAAACTGACAGAGATGGTTGTGAAGCTTGGCAGCGTCATGATGTTGTGATGAGGTTGTGACTAATTGTTGACAGTGGTGTATAAGTCAATCATGATGATGATGACAAAGATGTGTTAGTGATCCCTTTGCACAGTGACAAAGTAATTCCTTTGCAGTGATGAAGTGACCCTTTTGCCCAGTAAAGAAGTGATCTCAGTCCTTCATGAAATTGTGAGTTTAAAGTGCAGTTGGGTATATGAGACTGTAGAAGTCTATGAAGCAACGAATAATATGCATGGGAAAATCTTTGATTGAGAAGACTTCTTGATGATTGGCATAACCAGCAAACGAAGTGTGAGCAGATTTTTGAGCAACAGATTTGACAGATAGACAGTGACATACATTTTCTTGCCAAGATAAGAGACAGCCATTCATATGACAATGACTGCAGTCTGATATGATAGTGATAGGCTAATGACCAGCAACAAGTAAAGAAGACAATGGTGATGATGACCAGGTTGATTGTTGTTAGACAGTCTGGTTTGTGAAGACCTTTATGTTAATTGAGTTGACTGTGTTATGGACAGCTGGCAGTGATTTAGACAGTTGACAGTGGATTGCTCATAAAGCAGAATGATGAGCAGTGTTGATGTGATGCTGATATGACGGAAATTGCTTAGGATGTGGCAGTGATATCTACAGGGATGATCTGACAGTGACTAGAGTACAATGATTGGTGAGCAACTGTTGATGAGCTGATTGGCCAACAGTTTTGGACCAGCAGAGTTGATGTGTGTTGAGCAAAGATGATAAGCAGCGTTGATGATGACCAGCAGTGATGAATAGTGTTGACCAGTAGAAGATGAACAGAGAAGATTGAGAAAACTATTGTAGCAGTGTTGAGCAGATTGACAAACAGTTGATGTGATGAGCAGAGAAGATGAGCAGCTTTGACGTGACAGAGATTTCTTGTGTGACACAAGTATACTGTATTGTAAAAGCAAGCTTGTCTTGCTTTTGAGGTTAGGATACCTCAAACCTTTCTTAGCAGGGTCTAAGAAAACCAGGCAGGGTCCTGGATGCAGAGTAGGTGCTCTCCATATCAATAGGTGCTGATTTTACCTAACGGTTGTAGCCGAGCCAAAACTAATACAAAAATATTACAAAATTATATGATGTTGTGTTCTTTTGTGTTATGGTTCTTGATGAGTTAAATGCTATGATATGTGAATGATGAAGTTTATGAAATGATTATGAGATTGGTAGAATAATTGTTAAGTGTGACAGGTCAAGAAAAGCTGTAAAATTGCTTTACACTGATTCACCCCCCCTCTCAGTGTCTACAAATAGTGTCGAAGATGTTCTCTCTCGTTACTCCTATAGTTGATGATGTTGTTCTCAGTAGAATACCCTTCTTGTTAAGGGGGAGTGTTGAAATATTGTAACTTCGAAGAATATTCTAAATGTATTTTACTGATGTACCCCAAGGGAGATGTCTTATTCCTCCGTCGGGATGTTACTATTGTATTTGGTCATCATAGAGTCATGAGGTATAACCTCCATTGTAAGTCGGGTCAATAGTACCCTAATGAATATAATATAATATTGTTTTGAGTCTTCCTACGTGAAGTCGACCCAGTCAGTTTAGTGGGGCCAACTTGTTAGGTTAAAAGTCAAGTGACAGAAAGAGTATAAATAGAGGAGTTGTGTTCCTCATTTGAACACACACTCACTTGTGTATAGCACATAGAAGAGAGAGAGAGAGAGAGAGAGAGAGAGAGAGAGAGACCAACAAGGAGGAGGAATACCTGTTTTGGGGTTTTATCTTATACATCTATATAGAGGAAGTTTTGTTGGGTTTTCTTCCCCTTGAGGGTTTCCCGGGATAAATCTGTGTCTATCTTGTGATGGGATAAATATGTGTCTATCTTGTGATTGTGTTTCTTTTATTGATTTTGGATATGGTACTGTTGTGAATTTGGATTAAGCACTAATGATATCTAGCTAAGCATATGAAATCTTAGCAATATCTGCCTTGCTTATGTGGATGGATGAAATCTTATTTTGCAAAAGCAACTATCTAGATATACAAAAACTTTAGAATAAACAAACCAAAGCCTCAAAACATCTTCTTACGAGTTAACTTGTCTGCAATGTGACAGATGAAGTGATCCTTCACTGAATCAAGAATGGTTATCTTTGTCTTGACCACCTTCTTAGCATGGGAAGCAAATTTCTTTGAATTGGTAGGTGTAGCAATCCCCTTCTCAATATGTTTCAAAATCTCAGCTTCCTCCAAAAACATGTGTACTTTAAAGTTTCAAGGTATAAAATTAGAAGCACCATCCAACCTATCACTCTCTCTAAGACAAAGAGTATACATCTTGCAAATATGAAGCACAACCCAAAGTAAGATCAACAACAAGCAATGTAAAACAAACCTTCTAAGGTTCCAACACTTCTATCAAGTGCCCTAAGGTTTCACACCCAACTACTTATAATAGGTCAACCACCTCTCCCATGTATAAAACATTTAAAATATACAAGCTCCTCTTCACCAAGAGAGCAATCTCGGTCAGAATAGCTTTGATACCAAGTAGAAATTTCAATAATTAGGTACTTAATGCAAATACAAAAATTTCACCTCAAACGTGAGGTTTCCTAGATATATTCCCTATGAACTTTCAATGCTAGGGTTGACTTGAAATATTCAATTACAACATCAAATACTTCCAATTAGTTCAACTCAAATCACCCTATAACTTGAGATTAAATTTCCATGTAAGTTTCCTCCCATGCCAAGGTACAACCCTTAGGGCACACTTTTCCAAGTATATAATAGATATAAAATCAACTTTAATACAACTTATTTTACAATAAAAAATATGCTCCTTTATCATTTTTAACAATTTCAACAATATATAATGACAAATCAACATGAACAATAAGTGTTGAAATCCACCCAAACAAAAAGATAATACAAACTAAAAATCAAATATGCATGTACACAATAATTGAACAACTAAAACACTTAATTTAGATTTAAGAGATGAAATACATTTGTATTCCAATAACTTATCACAAACTAGTACAAGTCAAGCCTTTCAAACCCTAGCTAGGGAAAACATAGAAAGCCCTAGCCACCAACTCTTTGGAATCACTCCTAACCAATGTTGGTTTCTCCACCAAAAATCCTCTTTGGCATCTACACTTGCATTCCACAAGTGTACAAGGTATCTCCTCTCATATCAATAAGCATATCAAGTAACACTAGGGTTTCCAAATGCCACCAAACCCTAACCTTCTTCTCTTATAAGAGCTACTAGACACAATGTTTCTTTTATCCTACCGAGATTTATCACAAACCCTAGTTATTTTGCCTCCTTAAAGGTAAAACCCTAACCCAAGAATTTCCCTTGAATTTCTTCCAAGAACCCTAGTGCTCCAAGACAAGAGAGATAAAACAATGAAAATACAAGAAAGAGAGAGAGAGAAAATAGTGCATTCCACTCCCCACATCTCTAATACAAGTGTGTGATGAATGAATATATGGAAATATCCTCTCTGCCCCCTCTTTATATGGAATGTGAGGTTAACCAACAATACATATTGGACTAAGTCCGTACTATGTAAGCCCATATATAACGCTCTTCACTCCAAGTGAACATGTCAAACTTCAAGCTGATGATGTCCAACAAGAAAGGCTCCAAGGATGAGCACTCCTCAAGAAGGGTCCAACACTCCACCTCCACAAGCCACCAAAGCTCTAACTCTCCTCAATAAGTCATATGTGCCTTCAGGTCCACCCCACCTACATGATCACTCCTCAACCCAAGCATCCTTGAGTAGGTCCAAGCCTCTGTGCAAGCAACCAACTTTCCCCATGCCACCCTTCGTCGAGATGCCTCACCCAACGTTCTTCCTCCACGACAAGTCATACTTCGAATAAGCAACCTACTCTCTATGTAGCCATCATGAAGAATGCCATCATGCTATATAGGTTCCCAAGAAAGAATTCGACACAAGCATCCATACAAGGTCATGCAATCAATGAGTATGCCACCTCCCATGTGTATGTCCATCACGACATAACTAGGGACCAACCATACACCATGCACCCAACAATACATGAAACACTCCCAAGCATGGTGTAAACACTTTTGAAGTAGCCTTGAAAGCTAACAAGTTGTTCAATGCTTTCAATGGGTGATGTGAAAAGGGAAGTGCTCGATTAGAGGCATCTTCAACTCAATGGATAGTGGGTGAGGGTTTTCTTCCATGGCCCCTGCTATACCCACATAGGGAGTTGAGCCTTCAGGGTCTTTGATATATTTTATTTGTACCTAGCCTCTGATTGGTTTGCTATCTTTTTAACTTGGTAATATGGCAAAGGATGGAGTGGTGCTCAACCTTATTGCAATACGCACTTCTTTTCCCAAAGTGTTATGATTCTTCAATGGCATTTGAGTATCCCACCCCTACATGGGTAGTTGTACATGAGTCAAGCTGTAGTTTTCCCCCATGTGTTGGGTTCATTTAAAACAATGGAATTGTTTCTCTTTTTGTGTCATTTGATGGGTAGTTGCATTACTCATACAACTTGACCACCTCATTGATAATTATTTATTATGGAGGTTAGTTTTCTAGAAAAGAATTGTCAAACATTGAAACATTTCAGATTCATTTTCAAAAAAATAACTACCATGATGATAAACTGTGAGAATCAGCATTTTAAATTTTTTTATTAAATTATGCTTAACTATTAATATTAAAGCCACCATTACATTTATCAAATTATAATAAAAAACTTCTTACCATTGAATTATATTGGAGAATTATATTCCAACAACCCCTCTTAACAACTTCTTGCCATTGAATTATATTGGAGAATTGTATCCCAACAACCCCTCTTAACACTAGAATACCAAATCTTTATTGATTTTTAAAATAAAAAATAAAAACATGAAAGAAAAATGTTTTGAAGTGACTTCATTCCTTGACACTTCCAAAATTGCATAGGTACTCCATCAAGTTATTTCATCACCCTCGCAAGGATAAAATTATCTATTCTCAAACTCTTTGAATTACCAAGTTCTGGAACTCTTCGGATTCCCAAACTCCCAAATCAATATGAAATTCTTAAATTCCCGAATTTCTAAACTCCCCAAATTCCCAAACTCTTGATTCAATGTGATTCCCAAATTCCTAAATCAATTGAGCAACAATCCATAGAGTTGCACCTCCAATTACTTTATAATTTGGAAATTCAACCACTCCATGCCTGAACCAACTTGAATTCTTGCGACTCTAACACCGTGATAAACTTTTAAGCACGCAAAAAAATATGTAAAACATGATAAAAATTCTCTTCTACAAAAGCTATGTATTTATTACAAGGAAATCATTTGATACAATAGAGGTGTTTTCATTTTTAGACATTAGTTGGACAGTTCATTACCGATACAACCTATCTACCTCAATAATTCTTTATTTGTTATTCCTAACATATTGATATTGAAGCCATAATTACATTTATCAAATTATATTAAAGCACTTCTTATCATTGAATTATATTGGAGTTCCAACACTCTATGGCTTTGAGTTTAATTATAGCCTTAAGTTGATTATGCAGTTATTAGTTTCCTTTTGGACTTTAAAAGGTGAAACCTGCTTTGGTTTTAGCTGTGGGGTTTCACAATCCTCTCGATTCAAGTTCACGCTAATGATAAGGATTTCGGTGTTCTTTAGAGCTAGAGAAATATTATAAGTACTTTACTTTAGTGTTTTTTTATAAATGATATTTCATACAAGCATGTTCAAAATGTATAGCCTTTTTTTTAAATAAAGAACTACAGCGTTTTCTTAAGGAAAAATATATAAAACGACTTGTGATAACAATGGTGCCAGTCCAAAGAGTAAGAGCAAGTTTGGAAGGGGACTCACAAGAGAGCCAACAGGTAAGGGAGAGAACTGCATTATAATTATGATGAGTTTAGAATCTAGATATATTTCTAGGGCTTCACAGATGTACGTATTATTTTTCTCCCTTTCTTGTTCTATTCTTTCCTTTCATATTAAGTTCTGCGGATAATGATTTTTCTTCCAAATATAGTTTGGTTTCTCACCATCAAAAATTGTGAACGATGCACAAAATTAAACATTCTGGAATCTAATGAAATTTAAAACACTGAAGAAGCTTTGATAATTACTTTTAGAAACAGGGATAGTTCAGCAAGAGTCTCTCCTCGGCAGTTTGATCAGCATAATTTTAGGCTTAATACATGTTCAGAAGAAAACAAATCAGATCAAAACAAACAAGCCTTTGTATAGTCTTGTAAAAAGTTGGAGGATTTCAACAACAATTAAACATTCTCTAACATTTTAGGGAAAGTTTATGTTTGAATCTCTGCCCTCAATTTTTGTAAGCAACAAAATGGTTTGTCTTGAAGAAACTCTTCAAGAGCAGAATGATTTAGAGTGACTCCAATCATGTCTGATATACATGAACATAACCCAGTTCCAAGTCAATCTTTTTGTACACCCATTAAACTTAGAAGAGCTTAGCAATAACCCAATGTCAATCTTTTGTGTCATCCACTACACTTAGAAGAGCATGGCCACGAAATAGAAACTTGCTCAAATATAAATTAGCATTACAACTGGCCTCAATATGGCGGATATCACAAGCAGCCCATGTTCACAGGGAGAGAATAGTTGAAAGTTGAAAACACTAATCACAAGCATTTTCCTTTAGCTAAGCTGCTGCAATAGGGGACTATTCTTCTGTCAAAATCACCCAGGGATTGCACCAGCAGCAACAACTTATTAGTTTCTCCAGAGCAGAAGAATTGAATCTTGGCAGGCAGTCTATCATGCCATCATCTTCACCGCCTAACCACAACCCCATTGATTAGACTTACTTGTTATGGAGGTGGCATATTGATCTCATTTGAAAGTGGTCAGCTTGAATATAAGAAACATGTCTTTTAGGACTGTCACCTTTCTTGTCTTTTAGGAATGTCTTTTTTGCATAAATATCCCTGTTACTGACCAGTGTAGGAAAAGAAATTCAAACAGAACATTCTGCACCCTGGTCATAAAGAGTGGAGCAAGGTTCTCAGACATGATGATTAGTCATTTTCAATCATGAGGCTCTTTTTAATATTTTTTCAAATATAACTGATTTCTGTATGATTTACATGGCAACAAATTTTATTAATACAAGAGGTACAATCACATTGTAGTAAATGCCACAATTTTCTATCCAATATAGGTTTATACAGGAACCTATATTGCCTTCAGTAAACAAAGCAATAAACTTCTGAACTACTCAAAACTGAAACATGCAATCCACCAGATGGCATATACTTCTCAAAAGATATTTATATGGGACAATAATATCCAGGCTCCAAGCAAATTCAAACCAACTTTGATAAAGAAGCATCTAATACAAAGACTTATAATCAAAAGACTACACCTTTATGATTTAAATGTTCTAGTTCTTGTACAACAGCCCATTTGGATAAAATAAGAGTCATTAACCTCAAATGTTTAACAGAAATGCTCTTCAAGAGATTAAATCAATCTAATGAGTGGCATGAATAGGGCCAACTAAAGACAACTTACATGGCAAGAGAAAGGTTGCCACATACAATACAGTTTATAAGAGGCCCAAACTGTAATGATGATGCACAAACTTGCAAGAGGTCTGATGGCTGTCCACAGAGACCTACAGAAAATACTTTACCATTACACCCAAGTTTTGCTTCTGTACTACTCCTGTAATGAATTTCAACACTACAATAAAATATTCCAGGGAAAATGGGATACAAGGTGGATTTTCACCAGACCGTACTTTTGGCCGTGCTTGATAAAGTCCTCAAGCACAGACTGCAATCATAAACAATAACTGAGCAATATGCCATCTTGTACAGGTCCTTCTTAATTACAGCCTTTATAAAGATCACATCCTTGATGGAACATCCTCGTTTCCTCAATTTTCCACAGAAGATCATACTTGGCTCTTGACCTTCGGTTCTTTCACTACTACTATTCTTTCATAAAATTCCTACAACATAAAAGAGCTCAATTCAATATACAAGGTCTATACTTCATTACAGTGTTAGTATCTGCACTGCATAAACTATTAAGAGAAGGCAGTAGCTAAAGAAAAGCATTGCTACCTTATATAAATGACAAAACACATTATAGTGATCTGTGAGAAGCAGAGAAAGGAAACAACCAACTAATGGTGAGGGAAAATGTAAGTTACAATGGTCCATCATAGAATCCTCCGATGCTTTTTGGGTGGGTACTGAAATCATTTTTTTCATTCTCCCTTCTCCTTCATGTAATTACTTCTGTGTTTCTATGAGATCTGGACATTGACCAATCTTAAATGTGACCTTATGTCACGTTTATCAACAATGGGCTTGCATTTCTTTTCTCTCTTGATTGACAGAAAAATTCCATTTATACATGAGTAGAAAGATATAGATAGATAGATTTTTATTAAACTGTCCACGAGACCAAGTGATCAAATGGGACAAAAAAGTTTACATTCTAGGAGTATGGAAATTACCTTATCATCCAAAGCAGAAATCGCTGCCTCATCTTCAGCCTGTGAAGAGAAATTAGCAAATCGAAGGCCACTAGATCTGCCTTCCTGCTTTATGAGCATAAAGGACTCTTGTTTCCAGAAAATTTCTGTGTTGGCTGAATTATTCACTGACTATCAGAGATTACCTACATATACTTTGTATGGAGTTTCAACAAAAGTGGTCTCGACTGTCTAAGTCATGCAATCTTCCTTCATGTTTGAGGGTTTTGTAATATCCTCTACATCACTTACTACCATATCCTGCAATGAATCAGGTTAAATATCTCAGTATAATGCATTGGGCCAACAAAGCCCCCAAGAAAATCAACATGCACCCAAACTTCAACACAGTTAAAATTTTGTCACCACAAGAGCCATGCAGCTTTAGAATGATTGTATCAGCTTCCTAAATGCTTCTTGTGGAAAAAGAGGAAAAAACTCTCTATGCATTTTTGGTAAGGTCATCAAAAAGCTCTCTATTGCATTTTTGGTATGGTCATCAAGCATTCAAAAGAATGTGTATCCTCCCAAAACGCTAATAATCATTCTGTTTCCTCCGTCCAAGTATCTCATATTCTCATGTTGATAACTGCATCTCTTATGCCCCACAGGCTTTGGTTATTCACTCTGGAGTCTGTTCATTCTAACAATAGCAGTACCTCTCCTTCCTTGGGTATCTTGGTCTCAGAAGCAAATATTCACAGCCCCACACATATCTATCCCTCAGCTATCAACAAAGGTAACTGTTCGAATCTGAGCTCCTATTCATTCTCTCCTGCAGTGAATACTTCTCACACCATTTCCATCAAGTCTCAAACTACATCTTTAAGAAATCCCACTGTCTCCCTGCCTAAAACCTGCCCACTTTCACCTCCAACCTCTTAGTTATGAGGTTTCTTGCTCCCATCTTCTCTTTCCTCCATTACCAAGTCATCTACATCATTTTTCCCCTCATCCAGCAGATTCCAGGTTCACCTGTCCCTGTTCACTAATTGCTAGCATAGCCCAAGTGACTTCTGTTCAGTATTTTTCCCCAGTGCCTGCAAAGGATACCTTTCCCAATTGCTCCAGATCTGTTAGATCACATTTACCTCACTTATCACTCCTAAGTACTATCCTGCCATCAACTGTTCTCCTTTGAGCCTTACCATGCTCATAGACACCAAAAATACTTTTAAGCTAAGGAGATGAGGTGAACTCTCCACTCTGGTTGACCATTCCCATCATGTTAAGTTTTAGGAATAAGCCCAACCCTTGTACATCTCATTTAAACTACAACTTTTTACAACATTACTTGGGTACCAGTAATGTATACTCCATTTCCACTCCACACAACTTCACCTTGATCCATCTCTCTATCCAACCTAACAGCTACCTTCAACTCAATTTTAATTAATTCTTCTCCTCAACCAATTAATGCTTCTTCCTTTTCTATATCCCTTGCTTCTTTCATAAATTTCCCTTGTCAATCTTATTCACATGCTTTCTTAAAAATGCACATTAAAATAAGTTGGATATGCCTAACATTTGTGCGCTTTGGAATTGTTTCTACAACATAAATACCTCTCTTAACTCACCTTCCAGAACACCAAATATTACCCACATTGACTCTCCTAACACTCCTTTTGTCAGCCAAAGTTTTAATACAGCCAAAGTTTTAATAAAGACTCCTCTCCTCACACATCAACCATTCAAACCAACTTGTCGATCTTCACCCAAACCCTTTTTCTTGTAACCGTCTCACACCACCAGCTCCCACTATTCTCAACCTTAATCTTTCTCTTTCACTTAAATCTATTACCTCCTCTATCCCTAATTCTAATAAGAAGTTAATTGTCTCACCCCAAATATTTCACCTAGAAACTTAACTAAAACCTTGATCCATAGTCACATAACAATTGAAATTGACCCTATTCACAATGCTCCGAACCATATCATCAATTCTATTCACCCCTCACAATTCTACCGTTCCCTATATGTCAACCTCTCAGATGTTGAAATTGACCCATAAACTCATAGCAAAAGGCTTTCATTACAGGTTTTCCTCCTAACATCTCCCTATACAGGATATTCTTTGCAATATAGAAGTTGTCATCTGGCCCCTTCCTACCTATGATGCTAAAGAAGTCCAGAAATATTGTTCCTACATCTTAAAACGAGCCCCTAAAATTCAACCTCTCTATAAATGAATTTGAAGCCTTAAAAATGGTGTAATGCCAATAAAGGCATTGCCACAACTATTATGAACACTACAAATTACAACTCTAAAATGTTTGACCTTTTTTCCACCAATACATGTAACTAGATCACGAAGAAGGTAATGGAAGCCATTAATGACTTGTCCCTTGATTGCAACACTAAGAAATGCTTATTACCTCACTATCCTCAAACCCCAAAAATTTATGGTCAACCCAAGATCCATAAGCAAGGTGTCCCCCTCAAAGCAATTGTAACCATCATTAACTCCCCTACGTATGCCTTGTCTAGCTTCCTAGGCAAAAAAGCTCCAACCATTACTGGGCCAAACCTCCTCATTCATCAATGACTTGTTAGTTGTTATAAATCACAAGTGTGTTATAGAAGTAGAAAAGAGTCCAAGCAAAGAGTGGCGATGTTTAAAAACACCGTCAAGGAATTATGCAGTAATAGGACACATCGATAGACAATGTATTTTGATTCTTCATACACCAGTTCTTCACAACTTTCTTCATTATATATAGATCCAAATGACCTAATTATACACTTGAGGAATCTCCTTAAAAACACAGTTGATTTGGTCAAGTTTGATCACCCAAGGCTGTCCCCAAATGGTTAGACAACCTATGATTTTGGTCTTGTTTTGTGCCAAATCGATTCTTTGTGGATTGACTTAGTCAAGTCAATTGTTGATTGAAATACTTAGCCAATCAATTTTCAACTGCTAGTGAAAAACCCACAACCTGCATAGTTTTACTTCTTGAAGTTATGTCTTTATATCCAATAATATATCCCAACAAGACTAAATTGTATTAATAAAATCCATCATATCCATATGGAAGAAAATGATCTCCTTATGAGTTTTGACATTGTTTCCTTACTCACCAAAACCGTTGTCAAAGAAGCCCTAGATGTCATTACCAACCTAGCAAATCCTGAAATATCATTGTTAAAAAATTCCTTGAAACCACCTTATGTCCTTTAAAGGTGGAATCTGTGAGCAAACTAAATGTAGAGCAATGAATTCCCCTCTTTCCCCGCTCATTATCTTGTATATGCATGGAAATGAAAAGCCTTGACTCTTCCACTTAAACAAAAAAGTAGGTATCGATTTGTTGAAGACACTTTAGTAAATTGACCTCCTGGTCACTCTAACGTTGATCAATTTCTTACCCATTTAAACAACAATACCGCAAATATCCAAGTTGCAATGGACATCCAAAACAAAAACAACCTTCCCTTCCTCAATGTTTTAGTGACCAAAGAAAATGATGTCTCCCTTTCACACCAAATCTATAGAAAGAAAACCCACAATGAAAGGTTCTTTCATGCTGAATCTCATCACCACCTGGCACAAAAAGTCATTGTCCTCAACACCTTAGCCGAAAGAGAGCTATTTAGTATTTAGGTATCCGATTCAAACCACCTGAATGAATAAAACACCAAACTCGGATGAGCCCTCAAAAACAATGGCTACTCCAACAACCAAATAGCCTTCTAAAAAACAAGCCACCCACACACATAACCCTTGCCTAAACCCCATACCTCTAACACCAATGCCTACCTCTACATTCAAGGTGTTACTAACAAAATCATCAAAATTCTCATAAAAAACAACATTAAAACAATTATTAAGCCCACATCTTAAATAATGTATAAGGCAAAAATTGTCCCCTCCACCAACAAGGAGTTTATGAGATCTTATGTTTTTATGGAGTCTCGTAAATAGGACAAACTAGTCAAGTCATAGGCCAAACTGGTTGAAGAGCACATTATCAACATGATGCACAACCATATTACCAAGTCTGCCTTAGTTGAGAACTCTAAATTCTAACCACGCCGGACAATCTATGTTTTGATAAATTAAGATTCTAGTGAAAACACAACACCGCTACTTATGGAATTCATTGAAATAGAGAAAAACCTACAAAATATTCACTGAGATGAAACTAAGAAAATCTTGGCAATCCATTATCCATCACCTTCATAATCACACAATTCCTTCTAAAAGCTTAAGTTTTAAATGGTCCCTGAACCATTCTTTTTTTCGGGATTATTACCTCTCCTCTTTTCTTCTTAAATAGCTAACCCCCCTCCTCCCCCACCCAACCCTTTCCTTTTCTTACACAATATATTGGTTTCCTTTCACTGTTAGGGTCTTGGCAAAATTCTTCATTTTTCTTATTTCTCTTCCTTTTTCATTTTTCTTTCTTATGTGTCCCCTTCTCTTCAATTTCTTCCTCAACCTTCTCTCATCCTTCTATCCTAAGCTTTCCCTTGGTTCTCAATTTTGTTTCCCCGCCTCTTTACCTTAACCTCACTCTTGACCCATCCCACCTCCAATTCTAGTCCTCCTTTTGTGTCCCTTGATTACTTATTGTGCCTTCCTCTTTTTTAGTTTCCTTTCGATTTTTCATATGTTTTTCCTCCCTCCAACACTATTGCATCTTCAGTATTTTCCTCCATTTCCTTAGTTTATTTTTATCTTGGATGTCCTTCATGCCTATAATTTCTTACAATATTTTAGTTTAGTTTATTTTTTACGCTTTAAATTTGTATTATTTTCCTCCCCATCCGCATTTATATACTTGACACATTCCTTTGTTAGCAACATTGTTCTACTTACATTTATTTGCCTTTTCAATAAGTGGAGTGCTTTACTCAAAACACATTGGCAATATTCAATTGAAAACCAAGAAATCTATGCAATGTGTCAAACTATGAAAGCCTCCAGTGTAATCCTTGTAGTCAACATTGGCTAAATATGCAGTGTTCCACAAGGAAGCGTCTCCCAGGGTCGGGGGCACGCCCCCTGTGCTTCCCACACCCCGAGGGCTGGGAGGCTCCATGGGAAACGTTTCCCAGCGGCCCCCTTTCTGCGAAACTTGGGGAAACACAGGTCTAGGAGTTTCACGGATTGGGGGGCTCCCACATGACCCCTCCCGAAAGTGGGGGGCTCCCAGAGGCCCCCACCCCCCTCAAATTTTTAAATTTGTTTACTTAAAATAAAAAATGGTTCATCTTAAATTTTAGTATTTTACACTAAATGGTCATTATAAATCGAAATAGAAACAAATAAAAAGAAACAAACATCGATATGATATGCTTGGCTATAACGATTACATTTACATTACATGACTCTTCGGGAACATGAGGGTTTATATGTTGGGGTTCAAATTTTTATTATTTTTCTATTTTTTTATAATTTTAGAGACCTCGACGCCCCCCCGTCCCCCAAAATTGTGGGGGGTCTCTACACATCCCCGATGTGCATTTCCCCGCTCCCACGCTCCTGCATCTTGGAAACTTGGTGGAATGCTATAAATTATGAGACAAGGAGAAAACATTTCCATATTTTGATGTCTCAATTTCCTTTGAATATGGAAAAAAAAGATTAAAGTTTGAACTTTGTGCCTAGTTGATATGTGCCATATCACAATGCACTTCTCAACCTTTAATGCAACAGGTAAAGCATAGTACTCAGTGTTACCCCCTATGTGCATGGGTGGTTACTTGGGGTTTTTTCTGGACTGGACCTGAATCATGACTTTCCCGACCATAAGTATGGATAGAAGCAACAAGTTTTTGTTACCAAGCCCCCCGCCCCCATTTTGAAGGGGTGTCCACTTGTGGTTTAGGGATGTCACTTTGGTAAAGATGTGGTGTTGTGGTTTATTGATTCAATGGATTTTGGATGATGATGCTCTAGCAGTAATACGGCAGTAAAACAACAGTAGGAGAGGTTGCATCCAAATCTGGGCTGATTCTAAGCAGCTTGGGCAAGTTTGCAGCCATATTCCACCTTCAGAACAGTCATAGGCATGTAGACAGCAGTGTCATGAGCAGGTCCAGGCGCAAAAGCGTTATGAAGTTCATAACAGCAGCAAAGACGCTGCAACCCCAAGGCTGGATGAGTTCTGGGCATCTTTCTGATGATAATATAAATCGATCTCCTCAAGATTAGCCCCCAAACGATCATGTTTGGCCACTTTTATGAAGTTCTAGGCATATGGCAGCTAGAAGAGATGATGAGCAGTGATCTTTTGGAACCTCTGAGAGTCTGAGCAATAAAATGAGCAATCTCCCTAATGTTGGGCCTATTCCGAGCCTAGGAGCAGCAACAAACGTTAGAGATATGTGTATCTCGGAATGTCCTTCATGTGGTTATGCTTAGCATGAAGGTACATTATCAAATTTTCAGTTACAGCTCAGGTTATAAGTTATTTTCATAATGAACTGTCCATTAGAACAAATGTGTTATTGCCTGAGAAATCCCTTTCGAGTATTTAATGGCAATTTGTACTTGAATATTGTTGAATTTTAGCATTAGCATATAACTGAAAAAAATTTCAGATAAACTTAAACAAGTCAGCAGTGCAGTTAAAACACATTCATTACATCAGCACAATGGACACAAAAATTTTCACTAGGGAAACCTTCAAAGAACAAAAACCCCAAAAGCATTAGTAGCTCATCTCGTAAATGAGATGACTTGGGAAATTCTTCAAAAAAGTTCCTCAAACCCAAATTTGGGTTTTACCACAGTCACAGAAAAATCTATCAATATGTTGCAGCTGCAACGATTTCCCAAATTTCTAAAAATTTGGGACCCTCCTTTTAATTTTTGCCTTGCTTAGTTTTGTTGGGATTGCTTAGCTTTACTGCGAGTTTGATTTTTTGAGGTTGATTGTTGATAAAATATCTTTGGATGCTGATGCTGCCATCTGATTTTAAGTTTGACTTACGGAGGATTTCTTATTCTTGTTTGAGCTTTGGATCGGGGCCGTAGTCACATACGCAGCCGCTGTTGCGGAAGCTAAATAGCGAACGACCCAACCCAAAACCTTGTGTTCAGCCGATGCGCTTTTGTTTCATTTTTGTTTTGTTTCGACGTTTTATCTCGTCACCATCAGAGCACTAGTGCCTTGTGTCGCCGCCGTTTCAGATGACGATTCGCAAGCACTATGATGGAAGTTCTTACCTTTGCCGATCCCGCGGTTTGTTTTGATTCTTGTCACTGTCGAAGCCGTGTTGGACGTTTGATTTTGGGGATTAGTTTTGTTTGTCTGATCGCCGTCATTTTCGTTTTCACAAAAAAACCTCACTCTTTTTGTGTTCCGCCGTTGTGGCTCCGGAGCGGATTAACCATCCACCTTATAACTTTTCTTTCATCGATGCTCATGATCTATTTTTGCTGACGGTCCGCTTAATGTTAGTTCTTTTTTCCTCCGATTTTGACTGGTCTGCGGAACCGTTTGTCCTTATAACTTCTGTCGTTGCGGCTTTTCAGCATACTAATAGTCCGAGGCTATAGTCATTTTGAGCCCCGATGTTGAGGTTTTTAGTGTGTGTTTCGCCGACGGTTTTCGTTGTACTGCGGAACTCATAGCATCTTCATCGCTCGTCGTTGCGGCTCTGTAGTAGGTTGATCGCTG
>LPNX010696868.1:675859-805189 GCA_001517045.1 Pseudotsuga menziesii | reverse complement strand
GGGGTTCTTGTTTTCCTGAGTGTTTGTTGCGAAAGCCATTATGGGTTTTCAAACCCAGTCCGACATTGGTGCAGACGATCGTTACGCTGTCTGCACCGATTTTTCTGGTTTTGCGTGTGGCCATCCGGGGGAAGATTTCCTTTTCTTTTGCAGTTGGTAAGTTTTACCCTGGTTTTGTTTGGGACGTCGTAAGGGTTGAGTTCATTCGTTTTGGTTGTCCGCGTGTTCTGATAGGGTCGCAGTTTCGATGACAAGCGGGTTTCGATGGGATGTATTTTTGAGCAGGGAAGTAGAACGTATTCTACTGCAGTTGACAACGCCGGGGGTTTTAGTTTTGATCAGACTGGTTTTCTTCACATTTTGCCGTGCTTAGTCTCGTCGGTGGAGGTTTTACAATATTAGCGAAGTTATGATGCATTTTGTCGATCATGATTGATTTTGTCGCGGGCATGACTTAGGATTTTTCAGAACCTATCATTTTGCAGAAGTATTTGCTAGTTAGTCCTGGTTTTGCATTTGCATAGATTTAGCTATGGCAAATACAACAGAGGTAAATGCTTATACAGATTTTTCATTTTTTCGAATGCTGATTAACAGCCCAAACAGCCTAAAAGCATTTTGTTTTGTGACAGGGCAACTGTTCCGAAGACGAGATGTCGAAAAGACAAAAAAAGAAAGCTCCTATTGCTGAAGGAGATCCTGAGGTAGAAATTATTACAAAGGTTGAGTACATTTATGAAGATACTAAAGCCACTACCGGGGCGGAACCTGACTACAAGTGGGGCGAGATTTATAGACTGATTTCAAACCAAGAAGTGCGTGATACCAGGTTTGAAGAATTAACAATATATGCCAATATTGAGAAGTCCGCCTTGATGAAAATAGCTACCAGACCTGAGCTTTTCCCATGCTCCGAAGTGATTGGATGGATTCTACCTAGGGCAGACGTGACTACTATGATTCTGGCCAATACTGCCAAGCAAGGCTATGCTGCTTACAACCCTGGTTATGTCTCATTACCTTATCACTTACCTCCAGCCCAGGTTTACCTTACTGAAGATTGGTTAAAGGAAATTAACCTAGAGCTGGCTGAAACAGTAAAAAGAATGATGATACCTGGTAAGAATTTTCGAACCAGGCCATCAGGGGAATATGACACAGCTACTCCAAGAACCCCTTATAGGTTTATTGCGTTAATGCTTAACAGAATTTTTGGGAGAGCCCACGGCAAAAGTTTCAAGTTAGGATGGGTTCCTATTATCTTCTATGTAGCCACCCAAGGGACTGTTTTCAACTGAGCGAACATTGTGTCCAACAGTCTCTCAGCTTGCATTGCTTCAACTCTGGGAGGGGTGTCTCAAAAAAAATATGAGTTCTACATGAGCTCCATATTAATCGATTGTATACTATGCACCCAGCCATTTCCAAATCTAAGGTGCATTTGGGACAGGGACAGAACCCCTGTGTACACAACCTACAAACTGTTATGGGCGCACAAATATTACAGTCATTATAAAAAAAATTGTGAACAATTTATTATGCCCTTGTATACGTTGATTTTCTTGAAAGAATGCAATTGTATCTCTGAAGAGGCATTGAAGGTCATTGAGGAGTATGCTAATTATTATTTGACTGATGAGGGTATGTATATTAGGATGTATGGTTGCTCTAGAGCACCTGCGTTTCTCCCCAAGTATGCCACTAATTTTGTGGTGCATAAAGAAGCAGTTAGGCAGGTTTTCCTGGATGGTATAGGGAGTTTTTTGTTCGAGCACAAGAAGGCAACTTATCCTCCCATACCTTTCAGGCTGGGAAGCTATAAGTTTTCAAAAGTTAAAAAAGCTGCCGAGTTTGTACAAGAATTAGAACATTTTTACTTTGGGGAAATGAACTTCCATAGAAATGATTCTCAGGACAAAGTTGCGGAACATTGCAAGGAAGCCAATGTGCATTTTGAATATACAAACCATTGGAATAAGGAGGAAGACATTTTCAGAAATGCGGAAAATATGACTGCATTAAAAAAAAGATTTAAAAATAAGATCACCACTAAAGGTGGTAAGGGCCAAGCTGAACAAAAGAAAGCTAATGACGAGGAGGCCAGGAAAAGAGAAGATGTTAGGAGACTAGCACATGATGCCGAGAGTTGGCTTTAAAGTGAACAAGAAGCAGCAAAGAATGCAGAGAAAGCTGAAAAGAAGGGAGAGGAAGCTTCCAGAAAGGAAGAAGAAGAAAGAAAAAAGAAAGAGGATGAAGAGTTAAAAAAGGAGGCTGAAAGTCTGAAACTGACAGGGTCCATAACATATCAACAAACTTCAGACCCTGCAGACACTCAAGAAGTGCAAGATCAGGATTGTCTTGACTCTCAAGAGCCTGCTGCAATTGCTGGCAGCAATATAGGGCAGGTTGTTGTTTCTGGATTAAGGCTGATACCTTTTGAACAGAAGACAGGGGAAGAAATCCCAGATTTCAGTACCATATTTTATGAGAGAGAAAAAAAGAGGATTGTGAAAAGGACTAAGAAGAAGGTTAAAACAAGTGGACAATCAGGGATGATGGTCACTGATAAGACCTTGGTACATGGGACAGACAAGGACCCAAGACTGACAATCCGAGCTGGAGCAGCACTGATCCACGCCTCCGAAGATAATGTAGATCGAATAATGACAGACCTTGAGCAATCAAGGAAAAATGCTACCCAATTAAAGGACACTCTGAGAAAAGAGAGGGATGAAGGCAACAAATTAAAGAGAAAGTTTGAAGACATGCGAAATGAAATGAGGTCTTCAAAAGCAGAGCTTTAGTCCCTCCAAGCAGACAAGATGTCTTTGGAAGTTGCCATTGAAAAGACAGGAAGAGATGCTCAGGATAACTTAGCAAAATTGTAGCAGGAATATCAGGAGCTAAAGACAGAAAAGGATGGACTAAAAATAGCATATGAAAACCTCCATGCAGAAAGAGACCAATTGCAAAGCAAAGTTGGGGAGCTGGAAATACAAAGGGCTACCTTGGAGGAGATAGAAAAACAATTTCAAGTGCAAGCAGCAGAGTTTAAAGGACAAATTGCTTCACTAGCAGCATCTTTGAAAGAGGCCAAGGAACAGCAGACCAGTATTCAACCTTTTAAAGAGCATGTCCTAACACAAAGAAGCAGAATGCACCAGCTGCAAGTGTACATAGAAGAAGAAAGATGCAGAGTCTTGCAGGGAGATAACAGATTGGCAGAAATTTTGGAAACTACCTCGTATTTTGTGGATAGGTCTCAAGACATTTTG
Organism: Pseudotsuga menziesii; assembly: GCA_001517045.1. Classification (NCBI taxonomy): domain Eukaryota; kingdom Viridiplantae; phylum Streptophyta; class Pinopsida; order Pinales; family Pinaceae; genus Pseudotsuga; species Pseudotsuga menziesii. The sequence continues at coordinate 801,914 of LPNX010696868.1, read as the reverse complement.
GAAGTCTTGACGGGAAGGATAGGAAGGTTGGAGGCCAATGAAGAGATTCCTGCAGACTTACCGACAAAGGATCAACAAGGCTTAAGGCAGGATTATGACTTGTTGCAATTTGCAATAAACACAGCAGAAGAGTTCAAGAAGGCGGTAAAGAAGACAAGAGGAGCTTGCACCGAGTATTGCAGAAGGCTGCTGATCACTTACAACCGATGCCAAACGGCTGCTGAGCAGAGACTAGATGCATTTCCAGAACATGACCTGTTCATAGAAATGTTACAGAGCAAATATCAAGAGGATGAGCAGAGGATTCAACAAGTCAAGGTCCTGGATGAACAGATCTTGAAAGAGGAAGTGGCTCATTCAACAGTTAGTGTACAGTTGCTGGAGGACCAACTACGCCTAAGCTCAGCAAGAATTGAAGTGATTAAAAATCAGGCTGCAAAATTTGAAATCAACATTCGTTTTCTCGAGCCTTCTAAATTTGAGAGTATAGCATCAAAAGCCCAAGCATGGAAAAAGTTCCTAAATAATCAAGCGGGGCCCTCTACTTAAAGTGCTTTATTATTTTGTTTTAATATTGTAAATTGTATGAGCACTCAATATAAGACAATTTTGGGAAATGAAACGTTGGGGAAGCCCAGGGGTCATTTGGGGCAGCCCAAAAGTTTTGCCTTTTGTATAAGTATAGGAGAGTTAGATAGAAAATGGGACTTTTTTCTAGTTAGACTTGTGAGAACACATTGTAAGAGGAACTATTTCGTTTTGCAATACATAATTACAATTTTGCCTGTTGGAGAAAGCTTTAGTGGAATGTTCAAACGCTATGCAAATGAATGATGTTGAAGGGGAACTATTTCGTTTTCAGCTTTTATTCATTAACTGTGAGATCGTTCTAACTTGTTGAACCTATGTTCTTGTGTGAATATTCTTTGGTTTATTTTATGATAATTTCCACTATGAGTAATGAATGTTTTCACAACAATGAGCTATCTTATTGTTCATCTATCTATTCATGTTTATGTGTTTTGAATCAAAGAACAGCTACCTGTGATTTTTCTTAATGCACGAACAATAATACATTACTCATTAAATGATAATCTCGCTCCCTAGGGACAACTTAGTTAAATTTTATTTCCTGCCGTGTGTGATTTAGATGCGAGAGAGTTTAAGACGAAAGGTAAGAACCTGCGCATCACATTGTGACCGCTCCTCATTTTCTTTATCAATCTGCATTTTAGATAGGCACTTGCATATCATACTTAAATTTAAAAAACACAAAAATATACACGGTGGACCGGGCCGCAACTGGTAAAACCCTTTATTTTTGTTACTTGACCTACAGTAGTCGGACCGTAAACCGGACGGATTCCCCATACCAAACAGTCACGGGCTAGTTGGGAACGTTGACTGGGAAGAATACCTTGCTGTTGTTGCCTGCGATTTTCTAGGCCTCGACACAGTAAAAAATCAGACTGATATTTTCAACCACAATTTCCAGAATTACAAAATTTCCCAATTTAGGGCTTTTCCAGAAAAACAAAGATTTCTCTCTCCTGCCCAGAAAAGACACAGGCTGCCCAAGTCAGATCTGACTGTCACTGATAGTCTGTACCTTTCTGCCGTACAGTTGTACAGCCGTACGGATCTGTCCTTCTATTGCCCGTTGACTGCCTGACTACTTTATCCTGCTGCTCGCGGTCTGCTCCTTCTGCCCGTGGTCTACTTCCTCTACCCGTGGCCACGACAGCCATGTTAGGGCCTGCCCTAGGCTACCCGAGGGTTGGCCGTGGGCCAAACCCTCACGGGTAAGCCTACTAGAGGATGCCCGAGGGTGCCTAGAGGGCAATGCCTTCTAAGGCCTGCCCGAGATGTGAAGAAAAGAAGGCTGAGCCTTCAACCACTTGCCGAGAGAGAAGAAAAACAGACAGCCCGTGAGGAGAGAGAGAGAGAGAAAAATGGCTGCTAGGAAAAGAGAAAAACTACCCCGAATTTCTTAGATGAAGAATGCTGATAAAAACCCTAGCTGAGGGTTTGTTGAGGATGCCCTAGCTGAGGCGAAAAATCTCCTTCAATAAAAATAACAGCTTCACCTGTTAGAGCAAACTTGTATGTAATAATGAGAAGACTTGATCTTCTTATATAGCCTTCATTCACCTATTAAGTGGACCAAAATTAGGAAAGATAAAAATAATAATATTTTAATCTTTTCCTAATTTCACTTTTACCTTCTTACCTAAAGGTCTTTTTATTTATCTTTGACTTTTACCAAAAGCCCTTATTTATTTTTGACTTCCACCTTTGGTCCTTTTCCTGTGGTACAAAAGTCTTTATTTATTTTGACTTTTGACTTTAGCCTTTTTCCAAGTGCCCCTGTGGTCCTTTTTTATTCCAAAAGTACATCATCATAAACCAAGAGAGTTACTAATGCTTTTATCCCACACTCTGTGTGACACCTAGATCTGGTACTAGGGTAACTTAACCAAGGGTAGCTAATCCTTGGAGAAGTACACTAAGTCCATATATCAAGGGTCAGAGTGCCACGCATGCCTAGACCCAGTCTAGGGCTTACAGTTCCTTCATTCTCCAAGAGAATGGCTACTCAGAACTAAGTTGAGTCTGCTAGTACTAGACTGGTCTATGTCGTAGTCCCGGACCAAATGTCTAACCAACACTAGGTTGAGTCTACCCAGGGCAAAGCTGGGTCTATATCATGGTCCCAGACCAGATATCTACCATTCAACAGAATGGGTCACTCAATACTAGGTTGAGTCTTCACCGTGGTCCCGGACCAAGTGGTCCCATTCTCCTAAGAGAAGGGCTCTCGATGCTGCTTAGAAAAATCAGCACTCCCTCTCAGCGAGAGAGGCATTCTCTGCCACACCAAGCTTGTCACGAAAGTACACGAACTTTGATGTTGTCAGAGGCTTAGTCAAGATATTTGCAATTTGTTCATCTGTATGAATGTACTGCAACTTCAGAGCACCTCTTTGCACTAGGTCTCTGATGAAATGATACCTCATTTCAATGAGTTTCGATCTGTCATGAAACACTAGGTTCTTTGAAAGCTTTATGCAACTCTGATTATGGCAATGGATGATCGCTGAGTCAAGCTTTCCCTCGAACAGATTAGATAACAACTTTCTGAGCCAAACTGCTTCCTTGCAGGCATCACTTGCAGCATTATACTCTACCTCAGCTGTACTCTGAGCTATGGAACCCTGCTTCCTGGTCTACGTCGTGGTCCCGGACCAGATGTCTACTCAATACTAGGTTGAGTCTACCCAGGGCAAAGCTGGGTCTATATCATGGTCCCAGACCAGATATCTACCATTCAACAGAATGGGTCACTCAACACTGGGTTGAGTTTTCATCGTGGTCCCGGACCAAGTGGTCCCATTCTCCTAAGAGAAGGGCTCTCGATGCTGCTTAGAAAAATCAGCACTCCCTCTCAGCGAGAGAGGCATTCTCTGCCACACCAAGCTTGTCACGAAAGTACACGAACTTTGATGTTGTCAGAGGCTTAGTCAAGATATCTGCAATTTGTTCATCTGTATGAATGTACTGCAACTTCAGAGCACCTCTTTGCACTAGGTCTCTGATGAAATGATACCTCATTTCAATGAGTTTCGATCTGTCATGAAACACTAGGTTCTCTGAAAGCTTTATGCAACTCTGATTATGGCAATGGATGATCGTTGAGTCAAGCTTTCCCTCGAACAGATTAGATAACAACTTTCTGAACCAAACTGCTTCCTTGCAGGCATCACTTGCAGCATTATACTCTGCCTCAGTTGTACTCTGAGCTATGGAACCCTGCTTCCTGTTGGACCAAGAGATCATTGTTGATCCCATACTGAAGCAATAACCAGAGGTACTTTTCTGGCCAACTGCACTGTCAGCCCAATTTGAATATGAATATCCAGATAACAATACTCCACTGCGGGAAGTATACCTGAGCCCATACGTAATAGTACCTCACACATATCTGAGTACATGTTTGGCAGCTACCAAGTGTATGTGCTTCGGATCTGACATGAACTGACTCAGTGCATTCATTGTGTAGCAGATGTCTGGTCTCGTATGCACGAGATACATCAAGGAACCAATGAGCTGTCTGTATAGAGTAGAGTCCACACTCTGTGAACTAGAGGCCGAGTCCTGCAACTTTGTCAAGTTGGTAGTCATTGGTACGCTCATAGACTTGCAGTCCTGCATCCCAAATCTCTGCAAGATGTCCACTGCATACTTTCCTTGTGTCAAGAAGATCCCACCTGCCTTTTGCCAGACTTCTAAGCCAAGGAAGTAATGCATCAATCTGAGATCTTTCATCTCGAATTCAGAGGTAAGCTCCCTCTTACACTGGTCTATCAACTGTTCGTCACCTGTAAGAAACAAGTCATCTACATATAGAACAAGTATCAAGACATGATTATAAACAACTTTAAAGTACAAGTTAGAATCAGCTGTACTTTGGGAAAACCCCAAGCTATGGAGAAATCCATCCATCCTGGCATACCAGACTCTTGGAGCCTGTTTCAGTCCATACAGGGTTTTCTTCAATTTACATACATGGGTCTTCTTCCCATGAGTAACAAAGACTTCAAGTTGTTCAATATAAACTTATTCCTCAATCTTACCATCGAGAAAGGTTGTCTTTTACATCCATCTGATGTAACTTCCATCTGAAAACTGCAGCAAGTGAAATAATGGTTATGATGGTAGTGTACATGGCAACAGGAGCAAATGTCTCGTCATAGTCAATGCCTTCTTTCTGAGTGAAGCCACAAGCTACGAATCTGGATTTATACTTTTCGACACTGCCATCTGCAGCATGCTTGATCTTATAAGGCCATCTGGAAGTCACTACTAACTTTCCTGCAGGTCTGGGAACAACTTCCCAAACATTATTTTTCATGATTGACTTATACTCTTCAATCATGGCATCAACCCATACATGTTTACTTGCTGCATCTTCGTATGAAAAAGGTTCTGAACTGATAAGCTGACTCATAAGATCGGAGTACTTCTATGTTCTTATGCTTTCTCTGAAAGTCCCTGGAGGAGCTTTATGCTTCTCGACTTCTTGTACCATCTCTCGGTACCAAGTAGGTCTCCTTTTGGAAGGAGGAACTTCAAGCAGTTTTTCCAATGGACTTTCAATGTTCTCAGGAACATCTAGAATTTGATCATCAAATTCCTCTGAATTTCTGAATCTGGAAACTCAAGTGGAGCAACTACATCTTCCGGTGAAAGCTCTAATGTTTTACGAAACACCGCTTCCTCATGGAAGATCACATCTCTGCTGACCTCAATATGCCTCTGTCCAGGTATATATACTCGATAAGCCTTCGAGCAATCACTGTACCCAACAAAGATACCTTTCTTATCGGAGGGCTCTAGCTTAGCCTTCTTCTCTTTTGGCACATGAACATACACAAGAGTACCGAATATCCTCATGTGATCAACTGCAGGTTTCTTCTTGGTGAAGACTTCTTCAGGAGTCTTATCACCCAAGATAGCATGAGGGCTTCTGTTTTGAATGTATACTGCAGTTCCAGTAGCTTCAACCCATAAAGACAAAGGAAGATCTAGATTAGTGATCATGGCTTTAGCAACCTCACAGATCATTCTATTCTTCCTTTCTGCAACCCCATTCTACTGGGGGTTGTAAGGCACTGTCAGCTCTTTCTTGATTCCTGCTTCTCGACAAAAATCATCAAACTCATTAGATTCATACTCACCTCCGTTATCTGATCTCAAGATATGGATGTGCCTGCCAGTCTGATTTTCAATCAGTGTCTTGAACTCTTTGAACCTGTCAAAGGTTTCACTCTTGGCCTTAAGGAAGTAAATCCAAGACTTCAGAGAGTAGTAATCAATAAACAAGACATAATATAAACACCCACTCAAGGAGGGTGAAGACATGGGCCCACAAACGTCAGAATGAATCAAATCCAAAATGCCTTTAGATCTACTCTTGCTTCTGGGAAAGAATTTCTTAGTGTTCTTGCCTAGAGCACATCATTTGCAGATTCCTTCATGTTTTGGAGAAACTTCTGGCATACATGTAACCATCTTTTGCAATTTTGGGAGAGTTGTGTGGTGAAGGTGTCCAAACCTTCTATGCCAAAGTTCACAAGGATCAACTGTGTGATGTACCAAAGCATGAGTGGAAACTTTGGAGGCCTTGTAGAGGTTTCCCTCTCGAACCCCAATCTGTACTGTTGAGTCTAGATCTTTGCCTTTTTCCCATAAAAAGAGCTTCTTGTCCATAGAGAGAACTCTCTGGGCCTTGTCTTCTAAACCAGCAACAGATAAAAGATTCTTCTTCAAACCAAGAACATAAAGAATATCATCAATATGAAGAATCGTACCTGAGTCAAGTTGAAGTGAAGTTGAGCCAACTCCTTCAATCTTGTAAGTGGAGTCATCTCCAAGTTCGACCTGAGTGGTGAACATCTTCTTTCTGTAACTGGTGAGGGTACCACGGTTACCTGTCATGTGCCTGGAGGCACCACTGTCCACCAACCAAGAAGTGGAGCAAGCTGAGAAAGAACCAGTTAGAGCAAAAATCAAATAGTACTCTCTTTTAGGCTCATCAGTTTTATTGGCCTTGGTTTTCTTCTTCTTCTTTGGTTCTTCATCTTCTTCTTCCTCTGCTTCTGCAGCAGATGCTTGAAACCTTCTCTTGGGTTTCTTCTTGTTCTACCTGAAGTCTCTAGCATAATGTCCAAACTTGTGACAAGTATAACATTCAATCTTAGACATGTCAGAAAACTTACCCTTAGGTTTCTTACCTTTCTTTTGCTAAGGGAAAGGCTTCTTGAACTTCTTTGTCTTTGTTGCAAGTGCAAGGTTGTCTTCCTTGGTTACCTTGCCAGAGTTCCTTCCTTCTTCTATGCAATCATGCCAACGCCTTTCAAAGGTTGGTTGATTCTCTCGTCCACAGACGGATGCCATGAAGGTTTCCCAAGAGCTTGGGAGAACATCAACCACTATTTGCATAAGGTCATCATCATCAATAGTAATACCAATAGCAATGAGTTGATCTCTTACCTGTTTCATCTTTGTGAAGAAGGAACCGACACTTTTATCTTTGTTCAGCTTCAAAGTTCGTAGCCTCCTCTTCAAGACTCTCTTTTGACTGGGAGCCTTCTTTTCATATAGGTTTACCAACGTATCATAGCATTCTTTAGCGGTCTTCAAAGATGTGATGTTAGGCATCAATTCCTCTTTGATAGAATCATAAATGACTCTTCTAGCCTTACCTTGCTTCCTCTTGTAAGCTAGCCTACCAACATTTGTAGTTAGCTCTTATGTGACATTAAGAACAATGTCATCCAAGTCATCCTCATCTAGAATGGCTGTCAACTTGGCCTTCAAGGAATTGAAGTTGGCTGAACCATAGAGCTTCTCTTCTGGTTTGAAACCATTGATGGCCATCTCTGTCACTTATCCAAATGTTAGATCTGCAAATCTTATTCCAAGATCTAGTGAAAAACAACAGCAGTGTCCCTTTACTGTGTTTTCACATGCTAAGCTATGATACCATGTTGAATTTTAGCATTAGCATATAACTTTAAAAAAATTCAGATAAACTTAAACAAGCCAGCAGTGCAGTAAAAACACATTCATCACATAAGCACAATGGGCATAAGATTTTTCACTGGGGAAACCTTCAGAGGACAAAAACCCCAAAAGCATTAGTAGCTCATCTCGTAAATGAGATGACATAGAAAAATTTATCAGTAAAAAATCAGACTTATATTTTCAACCACAATTTCCAGAATTACAAAATTTCCCAATTTAGGGCTTTTCCAGAAAAACAGAGATTTCTCTCTCCTGCTCAAAAAAGACACAAGCTGCCCAAGTCAGATCTAACTGTCACTGACAGTCTGTACCTTTCTGTCGTACAGTTGTATGGCCGTACAGATCTGTACAGATTTGTCCTTCTGCTGCCTATTGACTGGTTTTACCTGCCCGTTGACTGCCCAGCTGCTTTATCCTACTGCCCGCGGTCTGCTTTATCCTACTGCCCGCGGTCTGCTCCCTCTACCCGTGGTCTACTTCCTCTGCCCGTGGCCACGACAGTCCTGTTAGGGCCTGCCCTAGGCTACCCGAGGGTTGGTCGTGGGCCAAACCCTCATGGATAAGCCTACTAGAGGCTGCCCAAGGGTGCCTATAGGGCAGTGCCTTCTAAGGCCTGCCCGAGATGTGAATAAAAGAAGGTCGAGCCTTCAACCACTTGCCGAGAGAGAAGAAAAACGGACAGCCCATGAGGAGAGAGAGAGAGAGAGAAAAATGGTTGCCCGGAAAAGAGAAAAAATGCCCCAAATTTCTGAGATGAAGAATGCTGATAAAAACCCCAGCTGAGGGTTTGTTGAGGATGCCCTAACTGAGGCAAAAAAATCTCCTTCAATAAAAATAGCAGCTTCACCTATTAGAGCAAACTTGTATGTAATAATGTGAAGACTTGATCCTCTTATATAGCCTTCATTCACCTGTTAAGTGGACCAAAATTAGGAAAGATAAAAATAATAATATTTAATATTTTCCTAATTTCACTTTTACCTTCTTACCAAAAGGTCTTTTTATTTATCTTTGACTTTTACCAAAAGTCCTTAATTATCTAGGTGTCACACTCTGTGTGACACCTAGATTTGGTACTAGGGTAACTTAACCAAGGGTAGCTAATCCTTGGCAAAAAATCTCCTTCAATAAAAATAGCAGCTTCACCTGTTAGATCAAACTTGTATGTAATAATGCGAAGACTTGATCTTCTTATATAGCCTTCATTCACCTGTTAAGTGGACTTTTGACTTTAACCTTTTTCCAAGTGCCCTTGTGGTCATTACCTATGGTCCTTTTTTATTCCAAAAGTACATCATCATAAACCAAAAGAGTTACTAATGCTTTTATCTCACACTCTGTGTGACACCTAGATCTAGTACTAGGGTAACTTAACCAAGGGTAGCTAATCCTTGGCAAAAAATCTCCTTCAATAAAAATAGCAGCTTCACCTGTTAGAGCAAACTTGTATGTAATAATGCGAAGACTTGATCTTCTTATATAGCCTTCATTCACCTGTTAAGTGGACCAAAATTAAGAAAGATAAAAATTATAATATTTTAATCTTTTCCTAATTTCACTTTTACCTTCTTACCAAAAGGTCTTTTTATTTATCTTTGACTTTTACCAAAAGTCTTTATTTGTTTTTGACTTCCACCTTTGGTCCTTTTCCTGTGGTACAAAAGTCCTTATTTATTTTGACTTTTGACTTTAGCCTTTTTCCAAGTGCCCCTGTGGTCATTACCTATGGTCCTTTTTTATTCCAAAAGTACATCATCATAAACCAAGAGAGTTACTAATGCTTTTATCCCACACTCTGTGTGACACCTAGATCTGGTACCAGGGTAACTTAACCAAGGGTAGCTAATCCTTGGAGAAGTACACCAAGTCCATATATCAAGGGTCAGAGTGCCACACATTCCTAGACCCAGTCTAGGGCTTACAGTGCCTTCATTTTCCAAGAGAATGGCTACTCAGAACTAAGCTGAGTCTACCAGTACTAGACTGGTCTACATCGTGGTCCCGAACCAGATGTCTACTCAACACTAGGTTGAGTCTACCCAGGGCAGAGCTGGGTCTATATCATGGTCCCAGACCAGATATATCTACCATTCAACAGAATGGTCACTCAACACTGGATTGAGTCTTCACCGTGGTCCCGGACCAGGTGGTCCCATTCTCCTAAGAGAAGGGCTCTCGATGCTGCTCAGAAAAATCAACAAATATTTCATAGTATGAAAATCTGTAATTGCATAAAATATATAGATTAAACAATTTGGCTGGTGACTGCCTCTTTCAATTCATCTCATGCCATTTATTCTCTCTTGGGTTAGGCATAAGATCCAACAATTGAGCAGAACTATCAGCCCTTGCAACGCTGCTCAAAATTGCCAATGAGACGGGGGTAGTTTCCTTACAAATACATGGTAGTTCCAAGATAACAATAGACTGGGCAAATAGCATATCTTCTATCCAGAACGTAGGCCTACAGGCATTAATGGATCAGATCTGGGCCATGAGGGATACTTTCCAGTCAGTATCCTTTATTCACATCTTCAGAGAGCAGAACATCAAAGCTGATTCTCTCTCCAAAGCAAGGGTATCACAGGAGACAGGGATGATCATCATGAAGGAGGACAAAAATGGAGTTATTTCATGTTCAACTCCTTTTCACTTTCTGTAGCATTTTTCTTCAGCCTTAAGTTCTAAGTCTATACATGTTTTAGACCTTTTTAGCTTATATGGGAGTTCCAGAATGTTGGTCTTTGGATGACTGTCCTTGTTTAGAAAATTAATTTTAACAGGTAGGGCCTGTTTAGAGCTTTATCATTTATGACATCCTCATGGGCTTTTTCTTGATGTTTCCAGTTCTGTTTTGTTATGTGGGAGGTCATGTATCACGATGATGGATATTATGCCAGGTGTATAATTAGTACTACTAATGTGTTGTAATTTTCTTCTCAAAAATTAAGACAATATTTTTTTTTCTGTGAAAAAAAAAAAGATCAAGCAATGGACAGAATGAGCATCAATTTTACTGCCTATATGGTAGTACCTTGCTGGTTGTATGATTTAGAAAGGAGTGGACACCTTCAATAGATACCAAAACTAAGGTTATGTGCAATTGTATATCAAATTTGAAATTAGGCAGGACAATATGATTAACAGCATTCTTATGTTTATACTATATAGCTTGTAGTTCACCTTCAGTTTTGTTCCCTCTCTCATCCTTCAACTAGCGGATTATGATCTAGTAAAAGATTTTCTTCTGTTTTCAATAGTGCAGACTGATGCCTAGATTCTACCATTTTGACTGCTATACCTTATGCTTCCATGTGTCATATACGGTCATCTTATGTCAGTATCCTTGCTCTTCCACTTTAAGAATAACGTTTGGTGATGGTATAAAAAGGTTAGACCTGTTTAAAAAATGTTTACATAAGGCTGAACTGTGATCAAGAGTTAGACTGAAAGGCAGAGGTGACGATCAATTTCCATGCCAGCATGAAATTTTCAGAAGTGACATGTGAAAAAAAAACAATTACCAAGTATGTAGTGCTTTTACATAAAAAGAATTTGCCAGAATTCTGGTAGGGTATGCAACAAGCCACAGCCACTGTTTTTAAAAACTATTCTATTTTCAAATCCGCTATGTTTCAGTATTGTAACTGCCCCTAGTTGTAAATGAATACCTACTACTAGTCAAAGCCTTTTGCACAACATATGACCAGCAAAATCTCACGGAATAAATGCAGACAAAGAAGAATACACCAGACCTTTTACAGTTGATAATCATGTACAATACTAGACCGTGATCTTCAATCACAAGAACAGAATGAGACTATGCACCATCTAGTCTAGATTCTAGTTAAATATATAATCTTTACAAAGAGTGTCCGATGAAAGCAGTACTTTTTTAGGAATCGGCACAGATGATCATACTTTGTTCGTTGGTCTGACTTGTCTCACCACCAGATTTCGTCCATGAAACTCCTACATCATCATAGAACATGAAGTTTAGTTCAATGAAAAATGTTGACACGACTAGCATCACGTACTGAAAATTCCAGATAAAGAAGATTGTCCCTCTACATAATAGCATCCTAACCACGTTATATAGCTGAAAGAGTGCATGTTGAAAATTTCTATGGAGCACAGACAGAAGATAATGATGGAATGTAACGGATTACAGTAAGTTATAATGCCTACTACAGGATGCAGAAAATGTTATAAATGAACTATTGAAACCATTTTGCCTTTCTCCATAATTTCTTTATCTTTCTGATTACTTTTGACTCAACACAGAAACAATCTTTGGTAGGGATGAATATTCATCTCCTGTCAAACTACAACAGTCAAAGTCTAAATTTGTGCCAACAAGGCATTGGTTTACTAATGAGGTGGATAGAGTGTTCCCTACTGGCTGTGGTCTGCCCCACCTATATAGCATGACTTTCAAAGGAATCAGGCCGAGTGCCAGTCCCTGGTGACTTTAGCACAATCAGGCCGGTTCACAGTCCCGTGTGATTTTGGCACAATAGATAGTATTTGATACCTATCACACCTAACACCTAAAAGCTGAAAGAAGTACACTCTTTGGATCATGTTGGGGGATGTTACTCTAATCACTTCCAAAATAAATAAAAATCTGATCGATTACCTTTCCGTGCAATGAAGTAATGGCAGCCTCCATTTCTGATTCTGAGGATAAAGAAACAAAGCCAAATGCACGAGGCACTCCTCCTTTACGATTATAAACGACTTTTGCACCTAAAACATTCCCATGTTCACTGAACAAACCTCTGAGGATCTCCTTCCTCACTGACCAGGCAAGGTTACCCACAAACAATTGGTATGGAGACTCAATATATACGTCCTCAGTTTTCTTTCCCCTGGATAGCACTGCTGCTGGAAAGTTTACAATCATATCACGTCCACCCAAGTCCTTCATTTTCAAAATACAACAAACAGCTGGAATTCAATCTATAAAATGCATATGCAAACCTATATGATAAAAAATAATCCAAAGACTAAATTGCCACTTACAGAACCTTGCAGGTTTTCAATGGCTGCTTTGGCTTCAATAACCGTGCTCATTATGACAAAAGCAAATCCTCGACTTAGACCGGTTTCCTCGTTCCGAACGACCTGTGGCCAATACGTTAGAAATCAAAGAACACTTCCTCGGTGCCCAGCCTAGTAAAATTAAATACAAGAAGATTTGAAATTATATCACCCTTCAAAATATTCCATCCTACTAAAACCGAGATGTTCAACCACAGAAATGAGATGTTTAAAACCCAGCATCGTTCATTAAGATTTCGATTTTCAATTTTCATAACAGAAAGAGGTTCTGTAGAACTAGACCAACCAAGTCTGTAGGAACCCTAAAAACACAAATATATGTGTGTGTTCCCGTACTGTTATGTAAATGAGAATTACCTCTACAGATTCCACAGTTCCGAACTCTTGAAAGAGTTGAGTAAGCTGCGCATTGTCACAGCTCCTAGGGAGATTGCCCACATAGAGTTTGGCTCTCTTGGGAGGTGACTCTACTTCATTTTCTGGTTTTTGCCTTGTATTGTCCTTTGGCTGTTGCTCTCCATTTGCTTCTTCTTCAGGTTCTGACTGCTCTGTTGTTTGGGTTTCTTCTTGAGTTAATGCTGTGATTCTGAACACCTTTCTGCTCACGAGAACATGGGACAGTTGGAGAGGGCAATGGGATGGCATTGATACTTTTACAGAGGGAATCCTGAGAGAGGGAAGAGAATTGAGTTTGTGATTAAGATTGACATGGGTGTTTGTTGGCACACAATAACAAGAAGAAGCTGCCATGCCTTCAACTAGCGATGTTGCTCTGCAGAGTGTTCTGGTACAAATGGAAGGGATAAGGTCATTTATACGGTGGTGGGATTTCTCTAAACAATTTTAATTAAATGTCCATTTTCAATGAAATGTAAATTCTCCCTTCCTACTTAAAGAAACGCTTATGGTCCAAGATCGAGAGGTATGGCTGAAGGATGGACCTTTACAATGGTATCGTACACAAAAGTTCAAACCTTACATGCAAGTATGGCCCATTTTGTTTAAGTGCAAGTAAATCAACAAGGCCCTATGGTTTATTCAGTGCACTAAGAGCTTTATCTAGGTTTAGTAACATAATGAACTAACTCATTAACAAGAAGGAAAACTAATGGAGCAACTTCAAAACAAGTTTAGAAATGTTATAACCAAATATATTTATATTTAATGAACTAGCTCTTAGAAAAGTTTAGAAACAAAATGAAATAATTCAAGCAATTAATTAATTGTCTACAAAAGTTCAACCCTAAATGCAAGTATGACCTAATTTGTTTTAATGAGCAAGCAAACCAAGGAAGTTCCTAGGGTTTATTCACTACCCTAAGAACTTTTGGCTTGGTTTAGTGATACAATGAACTAACTCAATAAGAAGGAAAATCACTCACTTGAGCAACTTCAAAATAGATTTAGAAATGCTCTCTCCAAATATATTTAACTAAATAAAGAATGCGTAAACAACATAAAACGATGAGTATACACAAAAGATCAAACCCTAAATGCAAATATCTTGACCCAAGTGCCCTTAATGGGAATGCACCTTCTTCACTCATACATTATGTTGGAACTTCCCTCAAGGTGGTGATATTGGTTGACTAAGATGCGAGAAATGGAAAGCACCGAAGGCACCCTAGGAGCAACTTGGAAAAAGCGTTAGATCATAATCTTAGCATCAATCTGATAGAGTTTTGGCATTCAAGAGATGGAAAAAATATCCTCAACAAGGAGTAAAGGAGTGACTTTATTTGGGAAAGGCCTAGGGAGTAGGTGATGTCCTAGATGTTGGACAAGGTGGTCTTTCCATTAGAAATGGATTTCAGGTTTATTCAAGGAATCATGAGTTCAAGGGTCATATCATAAGTAATTCAAGAAAATACATTCTTTGATCCTGAGTTGCAAGTAATAGGTGTGGCGGAGCACCAAAAAAATGCGACTCACGCCATGCATCAAGATTCAGGAGCATAAATGAGATGTTAATCAAGCAGGCTCCTAAAACCGTGCCCAACATGAATTTGGGGGCAATTAGAACCAAAATGAGGCACTTATAACCAACTAAAGATAAAAATTAAAGGCGTGAATCTCAAGACTAATCCAATAACCAAGAATGTGTCCTAATGAGGAATCTAAAAGGTCTAAAAAAGCTAAACATGTGACTACAAGCCAAAGAAAAAAGAGAGGGTACCTTATCAATAACACTAAACATCAAGTCAAGGGACGAAATCACACATCTCGACTATGGTATGTAACTCAAAAAGACTCTAATAAGAGTGAACCATCTCTAGGATGGATGGAAGATCCTTACAAAATCCTCATACCTCATGTGGTCAATATGTAACTTATTTTTCCCGCAAGGGTGTAGCTCAACCAGCGATTCGCTTGATATGAAGGATATGGTGTAAATGGAGGTCACAAGTTCAAATCACCTCGTCTTACCCATGCCCCATGTGTTTGGGACGTGTGGGTGCACCTAGGGGTATAGTGGTAGTGGGATTGGATCCCTAGACCTCGTGTCATGCGAGTACCAACCCAGTCTTCAGTTGTCAATTCCCCTAATGTGTGTGTGCGTGCATGCGTGCGTGCGTGCGTGTGTGTGTGTGTGTGTGTGTGTGTGTGTGTGTGTGTGTGTGTGTAACTTCTTTTATTGGGAAAGAAGTGTCATGTTAACATGTTAAAACTTGGACAAACTTAGGTGGTCTTGTACTCTAATAGGTTAAGAACATGTGTTTCCTCTTAGAAGGTCACAAGTTTCAATCCGGAGGGAGGTAGTGTATGTACACCTCTATAGACTTTAGCAATTAAATCGTTGCGCAAAGGGGGGTCCCTTGTACCACAAACAAGGGGGTATCATACACCAAATCGGTATCTCGCTTGGCAATGACCTTAAATATAGATAATTATTATTAGTAGTATGAACTTAGGAAGCCTTAGGTTACTTTCTTTGAAGAGCACAACACTAAGTGGCTGTGTAAGTGTTGTATTCATGATACTTGCACCACTTGTTTGATACATGTGAAAGTTGGCCATCCATGTCACTTTGCTTAGGTGGATGTGAACTTATCGGGCAAGAGGAGGGCCCATGAGCTTATGTACTAGGGATGGAGGCATATAAGATTGGGCAATGAGTTCATTTTGAATGCACTTAGTTGAGGTTCAATGGGTGTAAGTTATACGATCTCAAGTGGGGCATATATTGAATTAAATGTATATGTAATCGGGTAATTATATATGTAATAGGGATAAACCTAATAAAGGACCCATGTTATGCAACCAAATCCCATAAAATAGCATAAAAATAGAAAAAATAGACCAAAAGAAAGTAATCTGCACCTTAATAATGAAGAATAGAGATGAATAGCAATCCTCTCCAAGGGAGGAACCTCCTTACACAATGTACTAAGTACATAAGACAAGACAAGATACAATGCTCACTAACATGAAAATATATACTTTCTATATATAGGAGACATAGGTGTACAATAAAAATTAATAGACCCAAGCCGGCATCAATAATATGTAACACACCACCGTATAGGGGGGAATGTGCCCAACATTTAGGGCTTAGCATGCCCCTCCCCTATAGACAAGTGTTTTCCTCAACACTTGGGTAGTTGTGGATGAATCTATATGAAGGACTTGTCTTCCCATGTCGAATCTCAGGTTGATATGTTCTTCCACTTGATGAGGTACTCAATAATAGCTTGATTTCGTAGTTGTTTGGTCCTTGTTTCAATGATTTGTTCAAGTTCCAATATGATTTTCCCTTCTTCAAAACTCATTTGACTATAATTTTGATCTACCTGTTGTTTCATCATGTTTTTGGACATCTTCAGTATTTGGAGAACTGCTTGTCAATGCTCTATGTAATTTGTCAGTGCTTGAACTATATATTTTCCTTCTTCAAACCCTGATTGGAAGATTGTTTTTTGGCGAACTTGGACTGAGCTAAATTTTAAATTTTAGCTCCTCTAGGTTTGAAACTTTGGCCTATTGTAGCTTGATGTGTCCTCTTTCTAATGTCGCAAGTCTGACCTAATTCAGATGCTCCAATGAGAAGTTATTGCAAATCTCCCAACACTTCTTATTTTTTGTCTATCCAGAAGAAAGAAATTGTATGGTATGCCACATGTCCAAGAATTCAGATATGAATCCATAAAATCTACCACAAATACCTTGCTTTGTCCTCCTTTTGATGCAATAGGTCTCACTCAATTTGGATTTCGCATGCCCTAGATATGACCGTTTTCCCCAGAACACCTTTTTCAAAACTTGATTGGAAGATTGTTATGGCCAACTTGTAACTATTTCCAATTTCAAATTTGTGCTCCTTTGAGTCTAAATTTGTCCTATTGCAGCATGATGTGTCTTCTTTCCAATGCCACATGTTTGACCTAATTTGGATTAGCCAATAACAATTTATTGCAAATCTCCCAAAACTTGTTATTTTATGTCCTTTCAGAAGATCAAACTTGTACGGTATGCCGCATGTCCAATATTTCGTATATGAGGCTAAAAACCCTACCATAAATACTCTGGTCCATCTACTTTCTGATTCAACAAGTGTTTTTTTTTTTTCCAAGAGAAAAAAGCGTAATTTCATTCATCTGTTGAGATCAAAATTACATTCTGTAAATTCACTTTTTAGTGAATTTTCCAAGGCCTATAAACATAGGTTCCATTGATGAGACTTTTACGTCTGCTTTCAAAATGCCAAAATTTAGAAAAGTTCTATTTTCCACAAAAAAAAATTCTGTCCCACCGGACTTACCTTGCTGTTACAACTTCATATACTTTTGCATAATATAGGAAATATTAACATCAGACTAAATCTACTGTTCTGTGTGCAATAAAAAAATATAGCTGTCATGTCTCAATCTATAAAAGGTCTGTGGTAGAATTCAAAGCTCTGCCCGTCCCTTTCTTCACGAACTTTCCAAGTGCCAAAGTCCATGCGCAGCCCTTCTTTGGATGCCTGGTCCGCATCTTTGTTATTTTCCCTGTATACATGCTGGCAGGAAAAAGTATCAAAAGATTGTATGACAGTCTGTATTGAAGAAAGTATATTAGCAAGTCTAATATTTCTGCACTCTTGAATTTGCTTGGTCCAGTTGATAACATTCATGGAATCACCAAAAACAGTCAGCCTGTTAATCCCCTTCTCGATGGCAAAGATGAGAAGAAGTTTTAAGCTCATAAGTTCTGCATAATTATTCGAACCCTCTCCAAGGCCCATGGTAAGGGAGAAGTAATGTGAATCAGACAAATACAGTAACGCCCCTCCTCCACATAACTCGTTTTGTGCTGCTCTGTCGAAGAAGCCCCAAGGGTGGGTTTTATCCAGTTCAAGTTCCAAATTCCTTCTCTGTTCAGCAGCCCGAATATACTCAGGAAGAGCTTTGTATAAGCCCACAGATTGTGCGCTGGTTAATTCGGGAATACTGACTTTGTCCTGGAAAATGGACCCATTCCTAGCTAGCCAGATCCCCTAGATAACTATCAACGGTAAAGTTTTTAATTTGGAGTGTGAGAAGGATCTCCACCAGTTTTCCCACACGCTGTTCACAGTATTACCTTCCCATCTATGGTTCAACCCGACCTGACTCATACATTCTTTCCATACAGCAATCGTGAACGAACAATTGATGAAAAGATGTGGAATCATTTCCAACTCCTTCTTGCACAGAGCACACCAACCAGGACCCTGAAAACTTCTCTTCTGTAAGATGTCCCAGGTCGAAACCCTGTTTTCTAGCACGCACCACATGAACAATCTAGCTTTTGAAGGGCACTTTAGATTCCATAATTTTCTCCACCACCATACCTCCTCCCTACCCCCAGCCTCTGCACTTAACATCAAATAGCCCGCCTTTGGGGTATAAGCCCCACCCGGATCCAAGTCCCATATTAAGTCATCCTCCTGCTCCGTTAGCTGTATGTGTGCCATTTGAAGTCCTCTGATATAGGTTTCATAAAAGATTGTTTCTTGTTCCCCCAGTCCCAACAGTTCTGCACTTTTCCAATGTTGGATCCAAGGATCCTCTGGTCTCTCTTCAGCCAACTGATTTAAGGTAGTGATTCCCCTTAAAGCTAGAGCATTGGTAACTTCCTCGGGAAGCACATGCAGTTGTCCACTCCCCAGCCATGGATCTCTTCCCACTTGTACCTTTTCACCATTACCCACATCCCAAGTCAGATTTGATTCGATTAAGGCGAAGGATTTCACCATAGCCTTCCAGATAATCGATCCCCATGTGTGTATCTTCCTGGGTCTCCTGATCCATTCCTCAGTGCTCTCATGAGGAAAATATTTCTGTTTGATAACACGGGTCCATAGGCTTGTAGTTTTGATCAGTCTCCACCCGCCTTTTGCAGCCAATGCTTGAGCAAACAAAAAAATATTTTTAAGACCCCATCCCCCAAGCCCCTTTGGGACCGCTATTCTCTTCCAGCTAACCTAGGGAGTCACCTGTCCTTTCTTTTTAATGCTCCATAGAAATCTAAAACAGATCCGTCTAATTTGTTCTAGAACCCCTTTTGGGATCCAAGATAGTGACATCCAGTAAACTGGTATGGCTTCTAAAACAACCTTAACCAGCACCAGCCTCCCAGCTCTCGATAGCCACCTATAACTCCAAACATGTAATCTTTTCTCCACCTTGCCTATCAGCCAACACCGGTCCTATTTCAGGTAATAGTTAGCTTTTAATGAGAAGCCCAGATATTTTAAGCCCACATCAAGACCTGAGATGAAAAATGGGATATTTTCAATGAGTTCAAGTTCTTCTTCCAGGCGTAACAGATGTGTAGTAAGTGTTGACTTTTCCACATTTATATCCATCCTTGTTGCTTTTGAAAAGAGGTCCAGAATCTCCTTCAGGACCCGAGTATCCCTTCTATCTCCATAACAGAAAATCAAAACATCATCCACGAATAGTAGGTGTGTAATAGCTAGCTGTTCACCAATACAAATGCCCGAGAAACGACCCAGCCTCTTAGCCTCGTTTATAGCCCTGCTTAAACCTTCTGCCACCAGTAGGAAAAGCAAAGGGGATAGAGGCACCCTTGTCGAAGACCCCTCTCAGCATGGAAGAAAGGAGAGGCCGCCCCGTTTATTAAAACAACAAAAGAAACAGTAGTTATACAAGACATGATCCATCTAATGAAATTTATGCCAAACCCCAGATGAGTTAGTAACAGTCGGAGATAAATCCAACTTACCTTATCATATGCCTTTGAAAGATCAATTTTCAGAATAGCCCCTTTGATACTCCTGCTCTTCAGACTATGTAAGCCTTCCTGTGCCACCCCGATGGCCTCATGAATCTATCTGCCTTCCAGAAAACCAAATTGCTCAGCTGAAATATTCTCAGATAAAATAGATTTTAATCTATGAGCAATAACCTTCGATACAATCTTATAGATACAATTGCATAATGAGATGGGCCTAAATTCATTGAGAGATACTGGATTGTCCGTCTTTGGGATAAGGGCTATGAAAGTAGAGTTGAAACTAGCAGGAATTCTTCCCGAGATTCGGGAGTCTTCAACCACGTGTAATAGATCCAAGCCCGAAACCTCATAGAATCCCAAGAAAAATTCAATCGTTCACCCATCCGGCCCAGGGCTCTTGTCTTTTTGAAAACTGCCCAGAACTTCCTTTAATTCTTCTTCGTCCACAGGTCTCATCAACCTCCAATTGTCCTCCTCCTCAGCAAACCTCGGAAACATCTGAGCAACCCTAATAACTTCTGCAATGGAAGCCTGAGCAGGTGCCCGAAACAAAGTTTCAAAATGATTCACCCCACAACTAGCTTTGCCATCGAAATCAAAATGATCTAGTCCTGCATCATCTTTCAGACACCAGATAGTATTAACAGCCTTTTTGCCCCTGGTATATGCATGAAAAAATTTAGTATTCTCATCCCCACACTCTAACCAAATCGCACGACTCTTGAGTCTCCAGGCTTCCTCCCTTTCCAATAATATAGTGTTCCTTCTACCTTCCAGAAAAACCAGAGCTTCTTTTGATTCCAAGGTCAAGAGGCCCCCCCCTTCCCCTTCATAGATTTGAAGGAGTTCAGCTTCAACTTGTTTTAACTCAGCATCCTCTCTCAGTCTTTTGGCTATATCCCAGGCTTTAACCTCCCCTTTAAATCTTTTAATGTTCTCAGCAAATTGAAAGGCAGCAGTTCGGTCAAGAGTCTCATCAAAAGACCTCCAATGTGCCAGGAAAAGATTTTTGAAAGATTCATCAAGAAGCCAAGTTTTGTTAAACTTCAAAGGACTAGGCAAATTGATTGGCCCTTTTTTAATCTCAAAGAAGATGGGGAAATGATCAAAATTGCCCCCACATCCAACCCATTGCCTTACCAGAAAGAACATGTCCACCAACTGCTCTGCCACCAGAAACCTGTCTAGCCTTTTCGCCACCCTAGCTTCTCCTCCCCTGTTATTCCGCCAAGTAGGCTTCAACTTAATAGGCTCAATATCCAAAAGATTATTTTCAACCAACCTTTGGAGGAAAAACCCTGCTTGAGGATCCGCTTGTGAATGAGGGCCCCAAATTTCAGTCTGACCCAGAGTAAAGTTTAAATCACCCCCTACCACAACTGAGTCTCCTCTAAGGAGAGGATCCTGAAGAAGCGCATCCCAGAAAGGAGCTCGGTTCAAATAGGGCCCATATACATTAATCACAGTTAAAATAGTGCCCAAGTCGACTGATAAGAGCTCAACTCCCAGAGTTGAGTCCCTCCCCCAAGAATTCATAAGCTTAGCCGCACTTAACTTCCATCCCATAGCCAGACCCCCAGAACGACCCCTAACATCCAGGGTCACAAAAGACCACCCTGCCAACCAACTCTCCAGTCTTTCCTTAACAATATCTCCTAAACCTAAAGTCTCTTGTAGCAAAATCACATCTAGGTGTTCAAGAGTAAGCACCCTTTTGAAGGCTGATTTCTTTTTGGGTCCAGCCAGACCCCGATAATTGAAAGACATAATCTTCATTTCCTATCAGTCCTCCGGGCATTCACCGCTCTAAGTGCCCTCTCAATAGAGAGTTGTTTCCCCTCCCGAAGATCATTCTTGGCCCTGGACTGAGCCTTTGACAAATGTGAAATTCTGCCTCTTCCCTTCCGCACCGGCACCTGGTCTTTCCCCAGGCCCCCCCCCTGATTTTTTCTTGCAAGATCTAAGGAAGTACCTAGATTCTGATGTCTCAGGAGATGAATAACCCAGTCCCTCAGCCCCCCTCCCAGGATCTGGCTCAAGGGTCAAAGAAGGTTCCGTCGACAAGTGGGAGTTAACAGTGGATAGTTCAAGAACAAGTTCAATAGGGACACCCACCAAATCAGAAGAAACCCTAGCCCGGTCAGCCACCGAGGACACTAAACCTTCATCAGAAGGGCCCGATAAGGTCAGATTTTTTAACCCCTCCACCCAATCATGCCCAACCAAAGTGCACTGATTTAATAACAAATTTATAGAGGGAGATAGGGAATAAGTAGAAATACCCGGGATAGGAGGCCCCGGAGTAACATCTGCTTCCACTGGTGCAGTGAGTGCAACCACGTCTGCTGGAGCGGGAGGACTGTCAGCACGTACATCAGGTTCCCCCTCTGTGTCTTGACTGAATGGGTCTGAGTCCTCTGAAATCTTCTCACAACCTGAGCCCTCTGTCACCGGCGTAGGGTCAGTAGATACCAAATCAATATGATCTCCCTCTGAAGCCACCTGTTGCACTTTTCTCTTCCCACCATTTAAAGTACGCAATGGAAGGCGACACTCCGATACCGGATGACCATAAGCATGACATCTCCTGCACCGGAAAGGCACATTTTCATAATCCAGTGGCTGAGTGATGATATCAGGCCCCCAGTCCAAGATACGAGCCACTTGTTTATAATGAGTCTCCAAGTATGATAAATCCGCTTCCAGAAAATGTCCCAATTTATCATCGAGCTTTTGAGAATGTATAGGGTCCCAGAAATGAAGAGGCAAGCCTGGGAGCCGAACCCAGATAGGAATCTTGTCAACTCTCTCCCGGCTAGCATCGAAAAGGGGATGCCAAGGCTTCAGCAAAACTAGCGAATGGTTCAGATGCCAATTTTTATTCAAAATTAATCTCATATCGTCCTCTGTTTTAACCACCACTGCAAACCATCCGCGAAGTAGCATATCCACCTCTGGAGTATAACCCAGAATCTCTCTCCAGTTTTCATCCACCCATTCCACCACCGTTTTGCGCGCAAAGTTCCTTCCCATGACCCTGCCCACCAACGTCTTCTGCGACATCACTAAAACCCTATCCCATTTAATATCTTCTCCCATGGCATAGCTACCCACAGTTCTCGATTTAACCCAACTCCTCTTGCGCCTCTTGGGAGAGCCCTTTCTATTCTCCGCTGCCCCTTTCGTGACCACTTCAACCCCCTTCAGCACCCCAGCATCAGTGATAGGACTCGCATAGCCCCTATGCTCTGATAAAACCAGCGATCCTCTCCAATCCACCGCAGATCCACCTCCCCCCTCTCCACATGCTTGTTCCACCTACCTAGCCACCCCCGCTGCTGCTACACAGTCAAAACCCTTCACAACTTCAAAACCCTCCTCCAAACTAGTCACCGAAAACCCTAAATTTCGGGAAAAAAAGGCCCCAGCTTCCCTCCAGCTCGAACTGCCCAGCAGGTCTACCTTAGGCCTGTTGAAAACCTCAAAATCACCCGGAGAATGATGATGGGGTGAAAATGAGAGAAAATCCGAAGGTGAAAAGTCAGAAGTCGGTCTCTCCAGCCCTAAACCGGTCGTTCCAGTTCCTTCTGGTCCCAACCTCGGGAAAACCTCCAAGGCCTCCCTCAACCCTCCAGCTGGCACCCCCCACACATCCTGAGCCTCCAGGTGATCACTGGAGTAATCAACCAACTCCAAGTCTTCCATCACAACCACAGTAACCGAGCTTAATCAGCTTAATCAATCCCTGACAAAGAAGACCGTTCTGCAGCAACCCCAGGCCGTTAATAAACAAAAAACCCTACCAAGAGAACAAGATACTATAACCCAGAAAACCGCCGTGGAAAGGAAGGAGTCCTACCAAAAAACCAAAGCAGTCATGATGTTGGGGACAGGGGTTGGTACGGTCAGGAAGACCCACCCCCCTGTCAAATCTGAACGCTCTGGTCAGCAGTGCGTCTCCTCCATTGTCGTCGCCCTACCACAGCTCCATTCGATAAGTGTTAGAATTAATTAGGAGGTTATTTCCACCTCACTAATGCCACGGGGGACTCATATGGGGCCCACCTAAAACTTGATGCGCTAGTTTGCATGAGTTTAGGAGCTCCAGAGACCAATCCCTATAATTTAGGAACCCACACTAAGTGCCACCAACATTCACCAGTAGTTGATCCTAGTCGGTGTTCAGTCATGTTCAATGATGCTGCAATTCCTTTCAATTGTTTCATATTCAATTATTCTAGCGCCACTTTGCATGATATAAGGGAGATTGGGCACATTTTCTCACCTACCTTGTTCAGTTAACTAGGTGTGAACTAATTTAGTTGTTCGGAGTTGCATTAGTGAGTCTCTCGTGGTGATTCTCCCACATTGAGTTAGCACTAAAGTTAGTCCAAGTTGGTGAATTTGAATCCTACCTATGGCATTCGAATTCTTCTTATTGTATTATCATTGTATTACAGAGAGGTTAATGATATTTCATGCAATGTGATGCTGACCAATTTTGTCTCCTAGTTGTTCAATTTTCACCATGAATGTTTAATTAGTTTACATTGAATTGTTTCTCTCTCCTACAACCTTCTTTCGTAGTGAATTCATTTAGGCCTAAGGATCCTAAGCTTTGCTAAATTAAACATGGTATAAGAGAAAGTATTCAGGCCAACTTCAAACCTCAAAAACTTCTATTGATACAACATAAGCAATTGGGTTCCACATAATTCTTGGTATTCTTGCCTTTCTCCCTTTGTATTTTGTCTATATAAGTCTATCCAGGTGTGATGTACCTAGAGAAAGTGCACATGTTGAAGTGGAGAGTGTTTGAATTAGTTTGATTTCAAATTGAAGTGTTTTTTGGAATGTTTTTGCAGGTAAATTGAAGAATTCTGAAGAATTAGTTGTTCCTTGAAGCTGCAAGATGGATAATTCAGCAGCTTTGACACCCAGGATCCTCACACCCTTCTACTAAATTGATTATAGGGATGATATGCAGATAGTCTTGATTAATAAGGGTCTGTATAGGTCACCATGGGCAGAGAGGTCAACCCCCAACAACCTATTGAGAAGTCAAAGTATCTGAACAAGCTGGATGAAGCATTTGGATTCATGTGCATCCACATCTCCAAGGAGTTATTCTTCCATCTTGATGGACTCTAAAGGAAGTATGGGAGAATATCGAATCCTTGTTTGTAAAGCAGGATGAGCAGAGGGGACATATTCTGGAGAATGATTTGATTGCAGTACAACCCAACAACTTCGAAACTATACAACAATTCTTCTCAAAATTCAAATCTCTTGTCATGCAGTGCAAGATTGACAAGAAAGATGAGCAATTGGTGCTCTCAATTCTGAGCAAACTTGGCCCATAATTCTTAGTGTCTGTATCCATCTTTCACTCCGGGAGACTGACAACTCCTAATTGGTGAATGCCACCTCTTGATGCCTTCATGGAATCTCTTATTCAGGAACAAGTCAAGCTGATAAAGATGGGATCTCTTAAATTCTCCAAGAATCAGGATCTCTTAATTAGGGAGACTAAGAATGCATAAGCAAATGGGAAGTAGAAAGGAAAAAAGAAGAAGAACACTGATTTGAAGCCTAAGGATAAGTATAATCCTTCAAAAGGAGCTTCGGGTTCCAAGAAGGACAAGCATAAGAAGTTTAACAAGGCCAAGTGCTCTTACTGCAAGAGAGGAAATCGTCCATAGAATCTATGTATGAAGAAAACCATAGACCAAATGTCTAGGCTCCTTGAACAAAATAATATTGCCCTTCCTGAAGGTGCAAAGAAGTGTGATGCTAGAAACAAGACCGAAGATCATGAGAGATGCCATGCTCTGAAGGAAGGCTTTTCTTAGTCACAAGATTTTTTCATTGATTATGGAGCCTCCAATGACATGGTTTCCTCCAAAGAATCATTCTCTTCTTTGGATCTCTCTAGAGGACCAAGCATCCACATGGGAGATGACTCACAAATCCTAGTTGTTGGGAATGGTTCCATCAAATTTGAGCATGGAGTGTTTAAGAATGTGCTCTATGTCCCTTCCCTGGTAGAAAATATATTGTTTGTATACCAGATGTCTCATACTGGCTCACCCAAGCGAGTCACATTTGATCCTGACTCAGTGGAGATCTCTGAAATTTCTACTAGGAAGCTGAAATGAAAGGAGTTGAAATCATGCCTTCGAGGTATATGAATTTTCTCAATTTATTCCTAACTCATATCCAAGTGCCTTATTCACTCATGCTAATGATACATGTAGGATTTGGCATGAAAAAATTGGCCATCTGAATTTCAAATATCTTTAGCAACTGCATAATAAAGAGATGGTTGAGGGATTACCTCTCATCAAGTCCTATGAAGGTGTATGCAATTGTTGCTTGGTAGGTAAGCACCCAAAGCGAAGGTATGAGGTTGGGAAGGAAAGAAGAGTTTCCTCTGTACTTGACTTGGTTCACAGTGATGTCTGGACTGAATCAATGGCCACAACATCTATGAATGGATCCAGATACTTTGTAACCTTCATTGATGACTACTCAAGGTATTGTTGGATCTATTTTATGAAGCATAAGTCCAAGGTGTTTGATACCTTCAAAATTTTCAAAGCCTTAGCTGAGAACACTCTTGAGAAGAAGAACAAAGCACTCAGATTGGATAATGGAGGAGAGTATATCAAAAGAGAATTATAGAAGTTGTGTGCTTCAGCGAGTATTCAAATGCAACACTTAGTCCCATACACACCACAACACAATGGTGTAGCTGTGAAGGAGAACAAATCTTTGAAAGAGATGGCTACATGCCTTCTTGAAGCAAGAAATATTCCTCCATATCTGTGGGCTGACTACATGCCTTCTTGAAGCAAGAAATATTCCTCCATATATATATGTGGGATGAAGCAATAAATTGTGCTATGTACATCCATAATAGAGTGCCTCACAAGTCGGTGATTGGGGTCACTCCTTTCGAAGCATTGATGGGACATAATCTCAATATCTTGCATCTGAGGGTTTTTGGCTCCAAAGCATGGGCTAGAATTCTTATTAACAAGAAGAAATCCTTCCAAGCTTAGAGTAGCGAATGCATACTGCTAGGATATTGAAATGATGCAAAGGCATACAAAATCATGGAGATTGCAACCAAAAAGTGCTTCATAGAGCACAGTGTTCAATTTGAAGAAGATGAGGTGCAAGATCCACAACTAGTTGAAGAAGGTATAATTACGCAATCAAATCCATTTGCAGATAATGATGTCTTTACTAGCATTTTAGATTCAGAGTCTGGAGAGGATCATGATCAAGATGATCAAGATATTGATGTTGAGAATAAACCTCAAGTAGATACAGATCCAGATCCAGTACCTGCTCCGACTCAAAGGCCTAAATAGGCCCAGAAGCTCATTGAAGTTGTTGGGAATAGTGTTGGGGATCCAAATGATAGAAGAAGGACAAGATCTCAATATCAGGATGAAAACCTTGCACTTTGCCATACATATCCACTTATCCCATAGAGGTGCTTCATGATGATGGGGTCATATCCTCAGTGCTATAGAGAGGGTTGCCATGATCCAAGATGGCAGGAAGCCATGGATGATGGGTATGATTTGCTACAAGACAACAATACCTCAAAGCTTGTCACTTTGCTTCCTATGAGGAAGTTAGTTCAATGCAAATGGATCTACAAGACCAAGCTAGCAGTTGATAGAACTACTACCAAATACAAGGCTCAGTTAGTGGCAAGGACACTCATAAGTCCATAGGATGGACTGTAATGAGACATTTGCTCATGTTACAAGACTGGACTCCATAAGGCTAGTTTTGTCCATTACAACTTCGAAGAGGTGGAAGGTACATCACATGGATGTGAAGAGTGCCTTACTCCATGGTGACTTGGAAGAGGAGATTTATATGAGACAACCTAAGGGGTACACTGAAGATTCCTTCTTGGTTTGCAAGCTGAGGAAATATCTCTATGGGATCAAGCAAACCCCAAGGGCATGGTATTCTAATATGGATGCCTACTTGATTTCACAGAAATTCGAGAGGTGGAAGTCTAACTGCAATGTCTACATGTAGCAGAAGGGGGGATTCTTACTGGTGATTGTTTTATATGTGGATGACTTGCTCATTAATAGTGGCTCAACTGTTGGCTTGAGAGGCATCAAGTCAGCTTTGAGCGAAGCATTCTCCATGACTGATCTAGGAATTTTAAGGCAATTTATTGGTTTCGAAGTAAATAAAAAAGCTTCAGGAATCATAATTACATAGTCTAGATACATAGGAGACATGCTCAAAAGATTCCACATGACTGATTGTAAAGCAACACCCTTCCCCTTCTTATCTTGCATTAGGTTGGAAGAAGGTGGTTCCACACCATTGGTTGGCATTACACTACATACAGTTGATTGGTAGCCTGTTGTACCTCACCCATTCGAGGCCATATTTATCTTATGTTGTGAGTGATGCTGCCATATTCATGCAGGATCCACATGAGCTACATTGGAAAGCAACAAAGCGCATATTGCATTATGTGCAAGGCACGAGGGAGTTTGGGATCCACTATTCTGGTGGTGCATAACTAGATTTGATTGGTTTACTGATTCAGACTGGGATGGTGACAGTACTAACATGAAATCTACATCAGAATTTGTGTTCATGTTGGGATTTGGACCAATCTGTTGGCCAATCAAGAAGTAAGAAACTCTTGCTCTCTCTTCAGTTGAAGTAAATTATCAGGGGCTATTAATGTAGCTATTCAGGCATTTTGGATACATGGTATTCTTATAGAGTTTTGCATTCACACTTCTCCTTCAGTAGACCTATTTTGTGATAATCAGAGTGCAATCAAGATATCCAGTGAGCCAATAGAGAAGGAGCAGACCAAGCACATTGAAGTCCACATGCACTACATCCGGGAACTAGTGTATAGTAAGGCTATCACTCTACACTACTGCCCTACAGAGGAGAAAATTGCATACATATTCACCAAATCTTTCACTGAAAAAAATATTTGTCTATCTCAGATCTCTTCTTGGTGTAAAGGTTTGATCAATTATTATTCCTTGTTTTTCCTATTCATTTTGAGGGGGAGGGGGTTCCCATGAGGTTTTCCCCATTTCTTTGATTATCAAGCNGGGGGGGGGGGGGTGTTAGGATTAATTAATTAATCCTCCCTTGGCCACCTTAGTATAATTGTAATTTCCTAGAATAGGAGGTTATTTCCACCTCACTAGTTCCATTGGGGACTCATATGGGCCCACCTAACACTTGATGTGCCAGTTTGCATGAGTTTAGGAGCTCAAGAGGCTAATCCCTATAATTTAGGAACCCACACTAAGTGCCACTAGCAGTCCCTAACAGTTGACCCTAGTCGATGTTTAGTTATGCTCTTATTCCCATCAGTTAGTTTAACTTTAGTTAGTGTAGCGCCACTTTGCATGATTTAAGGGAGGTTGGGTGCATTTTCTCACATACCTTGATTAATTAATTGGGTGTAAGCTAATTCAGTTGTCCGGAGTTGCAATAGTAAGTCTCTAGTGGTGATTTTCCCACATTGAGTTAGCACTGAAGTCAGTCCATGTTGGTGAATTCGAATCCTACCTATGGGATTAAAATTCTTCTTATTATATTATCATTGTATTACATAGAGGTTAATGATAATTCATGTAATGTTATGTTGGCCAATTTTGTCTCCTGGTTGTTCAATTTTCACCATGAATGTTTGATCAGTTTACACTGAATTGCTTCTCTCTCCTACAACCTTCTTTTACAATGAATTCATTCAGGCTTGAGGATCCTAAGCTTTGCTAAATTAAATAATGTGTCTGACATAATTTGGATGCTTCAATTAAACGTTATTGTAAATCTCCCAACACTTCTTATTTTACGTCCTTTCAAAAGAGCGAACTTGTGCAGTATGCCACATGTCCAATATTTTGTATCTGAGGCTGAAACCTTTACCACAATTACTTTGGTGCATATTATTTCTAATGCAATAGGTCTTACTCAATTTGGATCTCGAATGCTCCAGATATAACAAATTTACCTAGAACACTTGTTTGAGACTAGCTTTTGGGATAGTCAGAAACCCTAACTTCTTAAAGATATAACTCTGAGCCTGTAATGAATAAAGATATGGAAATTTTACCACATATCCTTAGGCATGTTCTAGAAGAGGGTTCCGAGTTTCATTGTTTGAATTGTTGTAGAAAAAAAATTATAGGAAAAATTCCAAGATCACTTGTTTTGAAGAAACTAGTCCCAAGGAAAGAGCTTTGATACCAAATGTTATGCAACCAAGTCCCATAAATAACATAAAAATAGCATAAATAGACTAGAAGAAAGTAATCCACGCTTTACTAATGAAGAATAAAGATGAATAGAAATCATCTTCGAGGGAGGAACCTCCTTACACAATGTGCTAAGTATAGAAGATAAGACAAGATACAATGCTCACTGCCATGAAAATATCTCCTTCCTATATATGGGAGACATATGTGTACAATAACAACTAATAGACCCAATCTGACATCAATAATATGTAATACACCACCATATAGGGGGAAATGTGCCCAACATTTAGGGATTAACAACCCGCATGTGCAATGAGTGAGAATTGTATCTATAGAGGCCAATATAGTTATTATTGAGATGACCATATGATTTGGATATATGAAAGAATGTAGTGGAGTTATTTGGAGGATTTTTATCCTAATATATAAGGATTTATTGTGCATCTCATCTCTATTATCTCCCTA
Source organism: Pseudotsuga menziesii (assembly GCA_001517045.1). NCBI lineage: Eukaryota > Viridiplantae > Streptophyta > Pinopsida > Pinales > Pinaceae > Pseudotsuga > Pseudotsuga menziesii. The sequence goes on along the minus strand of LPNX010696868.1, from coordinate 771,294 downwards.
GGAGTTGTGCTCCATGTTCACACAATGTTTACATTGTGTGTACTCTAGATTATTATGTTATTTGAGGGATTCAGTACATAACATTTGGAATAAAAAGGAACAATCCTTGGTTTGGCTCCTTCAAAATGAGTCATCTTACTATTGTCACTCTTAGATATTTTTTACTCATTTTTAATGAGTGAAAATTTCAAATCAAGGACAGAGCATAAAAAGCGTGGAAATTTCAATTCCTATCTCACCATACTTTGGTAGTTAGAGGTTGTGGAAGTTAGAGTTTTTGTATAGTCCTAAAACTAGTCTCAAATAGGTGTTTTCAGTAAAAAAACTGTATCTAAATCTAGCGAGCTCCAAATCAAGTGCCACTAGTGGCATTGGAAAGAATACAAACCAGAGTGTTTCAATTTCAAAGTTTCATATCAAAATTGAAAAAAATGGACACATGGCATATCAGACAAATTTGTTGTCATGAAAAGGGTCAAAATTAGTAATTTTTTGGACACTTCAAAATTTAGTGCGACTGATGATATCGAGGAGAAGGGATACTATATGTGGAAATTCCATATTCATAGGTGCATAAATTTTCTAGTTACACCATGTGCAAGGTTAGATAATAATGCAAACTCCAAATCATGGTTTTAGATATATGTTCAACTAAAATTGGCATACCTTGTAATTGGAACGTTCAACAATCGAGATGATTCAAAATCAATGAGATGATGAAAGAGAGAAAAAATACATTAGAAAAATTATCAGAAATATTGAATTCATTATTGTTAAAACATTGAAGTTGGAAGTTGAGGGTTTTGGTTAGACTCCAAATAAGAACAAATGGAGATACCTACATTTAGAGGAGATGAAAATAAAAAATAATTTGATCCCATTGAATGGCCAAGGATGGAAAAGGAAAATGGTAGAAATCCTTTAGGGAAAATTGGTATTTGATTTTAAGTGGCAGACAAGTCTTGATGAAGATAGTATACAAGACATCACATGCGTAGTATTTGAAGAATTGTTCTTAAATAAATGAATTGGATGCGCGAAAAGGGAGGCAATGCTAAATATTCAAGATAAATTAAATGAAGGTAAAGAAAAAATTCCCAAATTATAGAAGGATATTGAAGAGTTAAAATAAAACCTTTTAAAGAAAGGTGATGATCTCCCCAAAATAAAATCCATAAATCAAGTATTGATAAAGGAGGTTCACAAATTAAAATAAGAAAAGAGTAGCAAAGGAAAGTGGGAAAGGGACAAGTCAAGGGAAGAAATGAAAGACAAAGATGAAGAGATAAATATGTTGTGTAAACATAATCAAAACCTACTCAACAATGTTAAGAATAATAAAAGGTAATGCAGAAGCTATGAGCTACAACAAACAACCATTTATAGAACCCGCCCCGCTCTTAGAATACACAACAAAAAACCATCATACAACCAGCCAACACAATGAGAAGTGACACAGAAGTTGTTATGCAATCAAGTCCCAAAAATAGCATAAAAAGAACATAAATGGATGAGAAGAGAGTAATCCACACCTTAATACTGAAGAATAGAGATAAATAACAATCCTCTTCGAGGGAGGAACCTCCTTACACAATGTGTTGTGTACCCAAGACAAGAAAATATACAATGCTTACTCAAATGAAAATATATCCTTCCTATATATAGGAGACAAAGGCTTACAATAACAACTAATAGACCCAAGCCTACATCAATAATATGTAATACACCACACTATAGGGGGTAAAGTGCCACACTATAGGGGTAACTGTGCCCAACATTTAGGGTTTCACATGCCCCTCCCCTTCAGACAAGCATTGTTCTCAATGCTTGGGTAGTTGTGGATGCATATGTATGAAGGCACCATCTTCCCATGTCAAATATGCATATGGTAAGTTCTTCCACTTGATGAGGTACTCAATAATAACTTGATTTCGTAGTTGTTTGGTCCTTGTTTCAAAGACTTGTTCAAGTTCCCATATGATTTTTCCTTCTTCAAAACTCCTTTGATTGTAATATTGATCTATCTAGTGTTTTATCATGTTTTTGGACATCTTTAGGATTGGGAGACTCTTGTCGGTGCTCTATGCGATCTACCACTGCTTGAACTATAGATTTTCCTTCTTCAAACCTTGATTAGAAGATTGTTTTATGGATGAATTGTACTGAGGTAAATTTAAAATTTAAGCTCCTCTAGGTATTCAACTTTGTCTTGTGGTGCCTTGATGTGTCATTTTTATGATGTCACGGGTTTGACCTAATTTGGATTCCCTAGTAAAACTATATTGCAATTCTCTCAACACTTCTTATTTCTTACCTATCCCTAAGAGAAAACTTGTATTGTATTCCATGTGTCCAATATTTTGTTTATGTAGCTAAAACTCTTACCAAAGATACCTTGGTATGTCTTCTTTTGGATGCAACAGTTCTAACTCAATTTGGATCTCGGATGCCTCAGATATGAAATTTTTCCCTAGAGCACCGGTTTCAAACCCTAATTGGAAGATTGTTTTAGGGACGACTTCTAACTGAGATAAAAATTGAATTTTGACTCCTCTAGGTCTGAAACACGTCTTGTGGTACCCTGATGTGTCCTATTTCCAATTTTGCATGCCTGATTTAATTTGGATGTTCCAAAAGAAAGTTATTACAAATATCCCAAAGCTTCTTATTATTGTCCTGTCCAGAAGACAAAACTTGTAAGGTATGCCATGTGACCAACATTTCATTTATGTATTTGAAACTTCTACCACAGGTACCTTGGTCGATCTTCTTTCTGATGCAACTAGTCTCACTCAATTTGGATCTTATATGCCTCGTATGTGACCTTTCTCCCTAAAACACCTATTTTAGATTAGGTTTTGGACTAGTAAAAAACCCTAGATTCCTCCGCAATTATCTCCAAAAATGTAATGGACCAGTATCTGAATTTTGGACTAGATATTTCTCGGTTTATTTTAGAAGTGTGTTTTTCACCTATATCTTTGAATCCTTGTAGATAAAAAGTTGTATAAAAAATTCCATAATGACTCGTTTTGCAGAAGCCAGTCCCGAAGAAAGAGCTCTGATACCAAATGTTATGCAACCAAGTCTGAGAAATATCATAAAAAAAGCATAAATGGACAAGAAGAGAGTAATAGATGCCTTAATAATGAAGAATAGAGATAAGTAACAATCCTCTTCGAGGGAGGAACCTCCTTACACAATGCACTGTGTACCCAAGACAAGACAACATACAATGCCTACTAACATGAGAATATGTCATTCCTATATATAGGAGACAAAGGTGTACAATAACAACTAATATACATGTTGGTGTTTCTCCCTATGACCCAGGTTTAATCCCTAGTTTGTCTGTCAACAAATCCCAAGATATTGGCTCGACAGAGCAGGGCTCAGTCGGTAGCGCCTACGATGTAGATGCAGTCTCACCTAAGATATCTCTTAATGGGTAACTCCCAGAACCATGTTTCTGCAGTTGTGTGGGTATTTCCTCTTCTTTTGCACCTTTCTATATTGCTCAACTGAAGTCGGTGGTTATTTTACTATTTCATATTACATGCATTCAATATATGACTCTATTTTGTCCTTTGACAGAGATTATAACAGTCGATATAATTCCTTAGTAGTGATTCTGACTAACAACAATACGACAGATAAATATAAGAACTCATTCATAAGAAAATACACATACATTCATTCGACATAAATACATCTATAAAATATACACATAGACAACATTTAACGTGGAAACCCATCCAAGAAAAAACACAATGTCGCTCTACATCTGGCATGAGAAATAGATGGCACCTTTCGTCTGTGCACTTAGCTTGCAGACTCTGTTCTAGATCTTCTTCTACAATCTATATGAACTTTGTTCTCCTCTCATGCTCTCTAGTCTTATATCTGTGAGGTTTTCCTCTCCTTCGCTCTACTCTCGATCCACACATAGCCTAGATCGACTCACTCTTCTTTACAATTCCACAACTCTTCAACTCTTCAACTCTACAAACAGACACAGACCAACTAGCAAGTAAGCAACCTATCGACTGACCGGGAAGTAACCCACATAGAACTTGGGTTCTTCCTTTTATAGACTCCTACATGTCGTAATCAACCCACTTCATTTTGTTAGCCGACAGGTTGTCATTCCTATTCTCATGCATTTTCATTACAACTGTCAGTAGGCACTATCGACATGAATTACAATGATGCTTTATTCCCTAAAGCACACATGACTCCAACATACTTCTTACGCATGATCTCTCAAGTTGTCCTTTTCAATTGTTGCACACCTTATATCCTTGTTCCCTTTGTCGTGGCTGATATCGTCGCATATTTCCGTTCTATTGTGAACTTCTTCTCTTGTGACCACTTCTATCGCAACTTTCCTTCTGCCGTTACTTCTTCTGTCATATCTCTTCCTCCATCGCAGCTTCCTCTATTGTGTGACTAGACTCTTCACATTCCGAGAAGAATTCTATTTGAATTATGCCTATCTTTTCATAGGGCCAATAGGCCCCCAACACTCACCTGTGACTTGTCCCAAGCCACACTGCACTATTCTAAAGCTTATGTCGTTGTCATGACCTTACTTTGAAAATCTTGGAATATTTTCACTATTTCCTCTGTCTTGCGTCACACATCTTCCTCTGCCTTCTGCAAGTTTTCCACAAGGTCGAAACTGATGTGTTCTGATGTTGTAAGTCCCACGAACTTTGCTCCTTATCGCACTTTCTAATGTACAGGCTGGATGATGCATGTTATTCTTTCTGCTTCAACCTTTGATTCAGTGACTTTATCGGTCCTATGCTGCTATTGAGTTTGCAACGCTGTGACTGGTTGTTGTAGTCTTTTATGTCCGCAACCTTAGCCATTTTATCTGCTAAGGGAAACTTTTTCATTTAATTTTTTAGCTGATTCGCTTATGTTTTGGAAATGCACAGTTGCTCTGCGATTTGTTCTAACTCGACATTATCGATCAATGTTTCCCATGTCTGAGAAACTTGCTTGACTGCCTAGCGTATAGTGCCTCTACTTATTCTATTTTCTTCACAGCTTCTGCTGCTGTCATCCTTCTCTCTTCTAGCACCTCTAGGGGTGTACTAGGTGTTACCTACGCTTCTAACTCTACAACCTTTTTGCAAATGTAATCTTCTATTTCATCAAGTTGAATGACCTTGGCCTCTGCAAACATTTCCTCTGTTATTCCTTCATCTGCAAAATTGGTGCAAGCAAGTGTTATAACATTTTTGAGCTTGTGCCTGTCCTCCTCCCAGGTTTTGGATTTTTGTTTTGTTTCTTTGATTGTTTACTTTATCTTGCTAACAGTTTTATTCGATGCACACACTTGCTTAATCAATGCTCCTTCTCTAACTTCCATTTCCACAACTGCAACATTCTGTATCACAGATACTTCATATAGCGACATCTACGAGAAATCAATAGTAACATGGCCCAAGTTCTTGGCCATGGTATTCAATTTCGTTGTTCCCAGGTCAAGTGCTTCTCCCACCAATTGAGTTTTTATTGGTGGAATAGTTATCGACACCTCAACCGGTCTCTCTTTTTATGGGCCATCTCAGTCCTGGGACTCTGGCACTTATGATCTGTAATCGACTACGATTCGTACTTCTTTAACTATTGTACAGAGAATATGGAGTAAGTATGTAATAATTCTTGTAAGCTCTATCTGTCACTCATCTACTTTATAGAGGCTTTGTGTAGCAACCTCTGTCATTACTTCTATTAGCAAGGTAATATCATTGTTGTTAAGGCCGACAGTTCCTGTTGTTTTGTTAGCCTACCTCTAGTTCTTATGCCATTCTTTCGACCAATATTGGGTAATGGCCTCAACTTTTTCTTCAGATAACAAGAATTGGGTCACTAACCATTGTCGTTGTGGATATTGTCACGGAGACAACAAGGTGTGATGTGGCCCATTATAAATTTATGATGTTGTGAAACAACTTAACAATTTCGTCCATGATTCTTGCTTACTGCTTCACTTGATAGCGTGGGGCCTCTCCATCCATAAAAAAACTGAACATTATTGTCCTTTTTCGTTCCTTTTATCTTTCTCAAACCAGAGATTCTCGTATCGGGCTCTGCAACAACACACTTATATATATACACCTTGGTAATTTGCTGACTCGACCCATGCGACAAATGAATTCAAAATGAGTAGCCAAGAATAATGAAATGCAGTACCTTTTTCCTACAACTCTTGTGCATTTGCTAATAACCCATTCAGCAGATAATGCCACCTGTTCATTTGAACTCCCTCCACACAGAATTCAGCCGCTGCGATCGTACCTATAGTACATTGGTTCAGTCGCATCTTTCATAATAATTTGGTTTCTAGCAACTTAGATATGAACCGAACAGTATGGTCATTGATGGAGTGATTAAGAATCCTTTGGTATCCTTAGACAAATCATATTTGTCCTTCATCTTGTTCGTCAGCATAGTGTCTTGGTCTTTTTTGAAAAACGACATTGGATCGAGGCCTACAAGTGGTAATTCTATAATTGATTCTATCAACTCGAGATCCACAGAAATTTTCTTGTCGAGCCATAAGCCGCCACCATGGAATGATACCAGTAATTTCTTGACACATGCATTCACTTCGATACTCTGGTCGAAGTGTGACATATACATCAATGACAATAACCCTTCCTAGTCCAGTCCTCTTGGACATTCCATTAGAGCTAGGCACTTCAAGCTATCCGAGGTATCCTGTAAAATAACCATGTAATTATTCGTTTCCAAATATAGATATTTCCTTGTGTCATGATTGACAAAGGTGAGCTTCTTAAGATTTATCAGAATGTTCTGTGCAACCTGAACTCTTTTCGGCATAGCTGGTGTGACCAGTGGGTACCATGCATTCTTTGGAACTCTAATTTTTGGTGCATCAGATTGTCTTGGTGAAACATATGGTGGAAACATAGTCGCCGAACTTGATTTTTCCTCCTCCTTTGGTGGTGGTGGTGGTGCTTTCTTCTTTTTCCTTCCAGATCGTTTCCCTGTTGTTGTACCAGACGGACCTAGTGGGTCTGGTCTTAACCTGACTGAAGGTATAAATGGAACCTGTTCAGGTTCTTTGGAAGCCATAGGCTACGGTGGAACGTATCCAACAGTGTCTTCCATGATAGTGTGGCTGATGCAGTCACAAGATCCAATTCTACAATCGTGCTTGTGTTGGAGATTGAAATAACCATGCTTTGTGGAAAACTCAGTTCGTCTCTTGCAGTTGCATACAACAATATCTCTCGAATGTAGCAGAATGACCGAATACTCGGGTGCGAATGGTAAAAACGTCTAGTCGTTCATTCCATTAGTCCTTCACACGAGCGAGAAATAAATGGTAAGGTAGATGTCCTTTCCGTCACATGGGTTGATCATCCAAATGATTATTAAGAAACTTCTATGCATGTCTCCACTCGCATGTCACATCAGTGGTAGTTATTGTGCAATAAAGACATAAGTGACTAAAAAGCATGCGCCAAAATATCTTGGGATTTTACATTAGTTACAACTGTCTTTGAATTAATTACAACCAGTTGTTATTTCTGCAACTCTATTTTTACTTGTGACAACATCACTCTTCCGGCGACCGGTATCCACCCTTCGACAATTTCCTTTTCTTACGACATTCAGATTATCTTCATGATTCTTTATCATTTTGCGATAGAACAAGAGTCTGCAACAATTTTATGCTCTCTGCGAGTTATTGTAAGTCTACGATGGTCTTTTCTTTTGTGACAACTGATTTGCTGCGATTAAAACAAAAAAATTTAGAGGTTTTTTCTTTTTCTTTTTCTTTCTTTTCTCTTCTCTCTCTCTTTTTTTTATGCAACCTTATCGTGACTATCTTGATAAGGCTTTAGCCAACTTTCATTTACCAATCATTTGGCAGGTGTTCCATCCAACTTCTATAGTTCCACTATGCCTCCGTTAGTGATATGCGGGACAATATACTTTCATAACCAATGTGTTTTTATCTTACCCAGATGATTGAAGAATTCACTATCATACAGAAGAAGAAGTCCTCCGACCTGAAATTGCTTGTTCTTGATGTGGCTGTCATGTCATACTTTCTAGTGTTCTTTGTTAATGTTTTGATGATATCCTGCAACAAAACTATCCTCTTCCAACTGTATCAGTTTCGAAAATCTTTCCTCAACAACTCCAACATATGTCATCTCTGTGCTTGCAGTAATACTTAGGCTTGGTAGAATGTATTCCATCGAAATCATAACTTCTTGTCCATATACCTAACAAAAAGGCGTTTGACCTGTCAAATTATTACAGGTCGTGCAATATGCCCATAGTACTGTGGAAATTTTATGATCCTAGTCATCTCTTTAGACATTGCAAATATTTGTCAACACATTTTCCAGTATTTTGTTAAATGCTTCGACATCACCATTCACTTGAGGGTGGGTGAAATGGTGTTGTCTGTCTATGTTGGATCTGAAATTCTTTTGTTGGTTCCTTAATCAAATGGTTGACAAGGTGTGTGCCTTGGTCGCTTATCAAAATTTTCGGGCATCCAAATCTAGGCACAACATTTTCAAACAAAACTTAGTAGCAGTCGCAGCAGTGCAATATTTTACTGGCGCTGCTTTGACCCATGTGGTTATTTAGTTGATCGTAGTAATTATATATCTTGCACTTGTGTGCCTCCATTGGACTAATAGGGCCCAAAAAATCAATGACCCATTTATCAAATTCCTGTAGAGTTATTTGGGGTACTAATGGCATTTCATCTCGTCACAACTTCTTTCTGGTTCTTTGAAATATATCACAACTGCGATAGCATTCTTGGGCATCTGCATGCATGGTGGGCCACCAAAATCCTGCTTGCAATATCTTTCATATTGTATTTTTGCTAGAAAAGTGGCCTCTCACGACACCAGTATGCTCTTCATTTAGTATCATCAGTTGCTTGTGTTCCAAGACACATCGCGAAAGAATCTCATCAAGTCCCATTTTATATAACTGTCCAACGATCAACTAGAAGTCTGCATATCACACAACTAATTGTTTCTTCTGTGCAGTAGTAAATTCATATGGTGCATTTCCTGCACTAAAAAATTGTATGATGTCTCTGTAATGATCATCAAACATTGTTATCACAAATAGTTGTGCATCAGGGAGACTATCATCTAGGTTACCAGGTTAGTCTCCACTTGTAATCCTCGACAAGTGGTCTGGTCCTGAATTCAGTCGACCCAGTTTGACAATGACTTCAAAATCATATTCCCAAAAAAGGAGAATTCATCGACAAATCCCCCCCAACATTGGCTTATTGATTAGGTATTTCAATGCTGGATGATCTGTGTAAATTTTGAAATTTCCACCCACCAAGTAGTGTCTGAATATCTGTAGACTGTATACCATAGCTAGTCCTTCTCTTTACATCATGGTATAGTTCTTCTCTGTCATTGATAATTTTGTACTAGCGAAGGCAATAAAAATGACCAATCGACCCTTCGTCATATTGCACTAGTACCATGCTAAGCGAGACAAACAACACATCGACATGTACATGAAATTCCTTTTTCCAGTTTGGAAATACAGGTATGGGCACGGTAACCATCTTGTTCTTTAGAGTGTCTAGAATCTCTTGGAAAATTTCCGTCCACTAGAACTTAACATCTTTCTTTGATAACTTCTCCATCGAAGTAGTCACCTTCACATATCCTTTGATAATTTTTCTTTAGTATCTTGTATGTCCCAATGTAGCTTTCAATTGCTTCACTGTGGTAGGTGGTGGTAGGTCGACAATAATCACAACTTTGTTAGCATCGACCAAGATTCCATCACGACAAACTACATGGCCCAATAGAATTCCAAACAGGGCAAAAGATGCATTTCTTTAAGTTCAATGAGATTTGATACTGGTGACAATGTTCGAGCATCATCCCGAGGCTCTCAATATGATCCTTAAGCCCAAATACTATCCAATCGTCGAAGTAGACCTCAAGAAATTTATGAATAAAATCTTTGAAGGCAAGCACTACTATTATGGACAAAATAACAGGAGCATTCTTGAGTCCAAAGGGCATTACCGTGTATTGGAAACAACCCCACTTCGTCGCAAAGGTTTTCTTGTGTCAATCTTCCTTTGTGATTCTAATCTGATGGCATCTAGAGAACCCATTAGTGAATGAGTAAATTTCTTAACCCACGACACTCTCCAGTACCTCATTTGTAAATGGAGTAAAAAACGGGTCATGCAAAAAGCATCGTTCAACTTTCTTAGGTCGACACAAATCCACACTTCACCAGTAGTATTTTTATCTTGCACTACTATCAAACTGATCCATTTCTATGATACCTACATCCAACATTCGGTCCAGCTCTTCCTTGAATTTTTCTTTATACTACAGATTCAATCGGCATGGTCGCTGCTTGATAGGTTTTGCGTAGGGCTTTAAAGGTATATTCATTTATCCAAGGTCTCCGACGATCCCTTTCATCTCTAAGAATTTCATAGGGAACATATCTTGATACTCATGCAATAGATCCATGATTTTCCTGACAGTCTCATCATCCCAATAATCTACAATATTGGCAAATTTTGGATTGCTCAGGGTGCATTATTTACTTTCTTGAGTTTTAGTGGATTCATGAATTGGTCGCTAGAAATAACAAATACTTCCACTACACGTACCTTCATACTCGGGTATGTTTACGTAGAGTGGACCATCATCATCAGGTTCTCCCATCACAATATAACACTCCATCCAGTGTTGGATTTTTGTGTTGCACTGATTAAACTGTGTCATTGTGACATGGATATCTTCAAATATCTTTATCTTAATTACTTGCATTGCGGCATCAATAGACGGATGATCATAAAAAAATTCAAATGTGTGTATGAAGCTAGTAGCTAATTCATCCCACTCAATAGTTCCTCATCTCAGTTAAACTGATGTATATCAGCTCCTTAGTATCATGTCTAATGTGTGTATGAATTGATGAACGCATTCCTGTAACAGGCATGCCTCCCATGTCACACGATAATACTCAATATGGTTGATAGGATTAGTCAATCCTGTATAATTTTGACCAATATAACCGATCTCTTCTCCAAAACTTATCTCCAGCAATCTTCGACATTGTGGCCATTTCAAGATAGATTCTTTATGTGCGACCCACCATTTGGCGGGTGTAGCTTTCAACACAAAGTTCAGGGCGAAAAAGCATTGATCTTCTATGACTTATTCTTCAAACTCTGTCAGAAAAGATGTGAGGTTAGGTAAACCTTCATAGGTAGGTAAATCACTTTCCTCAAATACTACCTGTCGCACATAATGTGTAATTCTTGCACACTTTCTCATGGATACTGCGTGCATCTAATTCTGCCAGTTTTCCAATGCTTCGCCATAATTTTATGTATAGGAACTAAGACTTTGACAACTAAAATTTTTGTAAGATGTTGGATTTACATAATCATCCCTTGCAGACGTGATATTATAAATATGGTAAAGATAGTCATCGTGTTTGTCACTATTTACTGGATTGACGTATCTCCGACCTTCTAGCAGATCAATTGGTGTGACCACCCTTAACCCTGAATTTTCAAGTGATAAGATTCTTTTCTTAAAATTAATGATGATCTGATTATCGATCACCCAGTTGATGCCAAAAAGTGCAGGATACAGGTTTGTGTCATCAACAATGTTGATTGCTTCGAAGTCAACATACATTCTCAAGCCTTCTACCTCAATAGGCACTTCAGTCAGTTGACCGATAGGTAGGAATTTCGACTGGTTTGCTAGTCTAAGCTGAATAGGAGACCACTCTAGTCACGATTTTCCCATGCTTTCCCATGTTTATCTTGTAAGAATGTTTACATCATATCCCAAATCTAGGATAATGTAATCCATATTGTAATCTCCTATCTGTGGAGTCATTCGTAACTCATGATTGGTCTTTAGTCTTTTTCCCACATGGTTTACTCTTCTATTTGGTTGCATGTCTTATTGACGTTCTTCTATTAGAGATGTTAATTCTGTGACAACATCTTTATTGTGTATTAGCGATAAGCAACTTTCAAAAAATTCTCTAAGCTTACCAACCTTTCCCGTAGGTTGCTTTGGGAACAACTAATCGAATATTTCAGGCATCTCCATTATCAGTCTTCTTGGAAGTGTAGGAGCAGACGTTAATGGTTGATTCTTGTCAACGAATTCTGGTCACGCATCCAAGAATACTTCCTTTTCTCTTTGGACGCTGAACAACACTTTCTTTTATGTTGTTGGTCGCACTTGCGGGTGGTCATGCTATGTATCTTGGTATGCTCAAGTCACAACACCTCCCCTTGTCACGATAGCAATATTTGGTTCCCTTGGCTCTAGAGAAATGATCTGGATATTTTGGTTGGGATTTAGATTGGGATTCTGCAAAGGGTTTGAATTTCTGACATTTATAGTGTGTCACTTCATAATCAATTGCGGGCACTATTTGACAGTATGATCAAAAGATTTGTAGTAAGAACATGGATTTTCATGGATCACATAGTCCCTAGCAAATTTTATGGTTGTCCACAATTGTAACTAACGATTTGGCCACTCCCACAACCAAATCCTCCTCCTTGTCCCCAACCTTGAAAATTTCCACCCCCCATAGGTTGAGGTTATTATTGTTACAAGTATTGATTTTGTGGATACCGGGGTTGAGGATACTGAGCTTGTGGATGTTGAGCTTGAGATCACTCATCTTGCATCTACTCTTCATTTTTCATTAAATAAGTGTCAACCGTTTTCTCCTGCAATAGCTGGAATGCTTTGCAGTCCTTCTCAACGTGGCCTACTGATTCACAAAATTTAAAATATAAAATAGCTGGTGCACTTACACTGTTCTGTAAGTGCAAGCACTCTTCTGACCAATGACCTCTTGTATAACATATTATACAATAAGGCATCCCTTGTGTATTTGTTGGGTTCTACGCTCCCGCTGTGATATAGTTCATGAACGTTGGGCAATTGTCCTTGTGGTGTCCTTTGGTTCTGCATCTAGTACAACACATTTATTCTTGGTCTTCCTTCCCTTTTTTAATGTCTTGGAGTTGCAGCATAAGGATAGCTAGCTGCGACTTAATTTGCATAATTCCTACACTATTTTCTCCTATAGTTGAGGATTCTAGCTTCATGGCCATCTCTAACACTTTAGTTCGTGACACAATCTTTTGTTGCATAAGGGGAATCTGGATGTGCAGTAATAGTGCTGCAATGAACCACTATTTGTGTTGTACGTCTGACATCTGAAAGCTTACTTTAGCCATCGATGCCTTAAATTTCTGGTCCAAGTCCCACATGGAATCTGTAGGCAATTTCATAACATCTTTAATCATTGTAATACACTGAGATTCAGATTTGGGATTTTTGAATTCATCTATTATTCCTGCTTGAATTTGGTTGAGCATTTTCTATGAGACCCTTGTCGAACCCACATAAAAATTCATATACCACTCTAGTGCACGACCCCTCAGAGTTGTGATCATATGTGCCTTCTTTATTGCGTCATCTTGGACCTAACACACAGTCCATATGACTTCACATAGTGTTAGCAATCATGCTAAATTTTGAATAAGCTCCGATGATAATGGGTTTTCAGGAAAGAGTATAGTCAGGAAATTTCTGAGTTTGACGACTTAAGGGTAGACAAAGGATCATATCCTAAGCTCGAGCAAAGAATCTAGAAACCTCTTGGTACTTAAGTAGACCTGAATGAAACTAGTCACCATAGGGAGCAGGCAGCATAGAGCAACATAGGTTGAGGATTTCACAATGGGGGAGATGCACCGAGAACTATGCTACGGAGGTGCGTGAAATCCGTGGCTCACACGCCTTCCCAACGAACATGATCAGTTTCAGACCAGATCCACGACAGGTGCACACCCTCATGATGGGAGATGCAGGGAACATAAGATTGTGTCAAGGTCTCGACCTCCCGAAAGGCCCACCTAAATCAAACGACCGAGATCTCCCATAGTAGAAAGATCAAAGGCACAGAACCTTCATGCTATCCCAGCTTGCACTATGGATAAGACAGGAGACGACCACGAAATGGCGAAAGGCCCCACATGTCTAGATGGTGGCGATTAGAAAAGGAGTTGATCAATGACCCTGATTAAAGTCGTCGTGAGAAGATGAGCGATGGATAGTGGAAGGAGGCCATGTGAAATCAAGTAGGACCCTTCACCTCCGACGATAGGGATTTGGCAAGATGGTTAACAAATGGCTTCGATCAGTGTCGTGATAGGGACATGCGTTAGGGTTAATTAGCAGATGGATCGCGAAGTGTGGTAGGGACCACCTAGTCGAAAAAGAAACAAGTAAGGGAAGAGGTCGCGAAGTGAAGGTCAGAACAGACAATATCGATGATGTATGTCATGTTTGAGAATCCTGAGAGTTGCTACCTGTCATGCGCAAGGAGGACGAGCGCTGTAATGATGAAGGGACAGAAGGTAGGGGTGGTTGTACGTTCTGTACGATAAGGGAGCAATGCATTGAAACCCGGGTGTACCAGTATCATCATAAGGGGAGTCAAGGAAGTGACCAACATCAAATCTGCCCACTGCAAACTAGCCTGAGGTTGATTATTTGTGAGGTCGAAGGTCACTTCTGCCATTGATTCCATGACATCATGACCAAGGAGTGATGCAGTTGGAAACTCCACATAAGAAAATCGGATAAAGAGCCCACATGATCATTCATGTGTCATCATATCTCTCGCTGATGGCGCATGAGAGGGATTGACAGGCCCTCACCAAGATCCTTCACCCGACTCGTTATAACGCCACCATTCGGTCTTTACCAGGGGGAGGAATTGAGTAGATAGTGATGGAGAACAAGGATGACAGATTGCCGTTCTGATGGGAAGCCTGAGGGACCTGCTATTGGGTTTGAAATGATTGGTCCACTTGAGGCGCCAATGATTTATCACGTCCTGCCAACCATTGGGTGTGGCAGATGGTTTTAGTTATTTCTAGACTCTTGCATTGCAACAGCTTCAACCATTGGGGCATAGATGTTCATTCCATTAGAGGGTTTTTCGACACCAGTAAGGTCGACGGAAGGACATGCACCGCATTAGAATGACTTTTTGAGGCTGGTAAGGACAAGGTTGTCCTAATAAAACTCTACACCCCCACTAGAGGCTGCACCTGGGGTCTCCAACCAGATGGGTATCCCATCGAAACCTCCAGACAGGTCCTTAGACGTCACCATCACAGTATATAGTATCCATTGCTAGGGACGGGTGATTTGAACAAATGCTCGTACAGGGGAAGAATGAAAATGAGAGTTTTGTCATCATCGTCGCTGATTCATAATGCCAACTACATCGAAGGTGATGACAAATCTAAAGAAATATTACGTAGGCACGCCCTGGAAGAAGAGGGTAGTCCTAGTGACTGGGTAGTGCAGGCGATCGAGAGCCTACGTGAATGACAAGCACATCAAAGGTCCAATACTGACGATAACAGGGCGTTCATCCCGAGGTCTGTGAACTTAATAGTAGTCATAGGGCATGTAGAAGCTGCTAGACAGAGAGCCCAACTTAGAAGAAGTATAGAAATTCCTGCCAGCTACAAGCATGGGTAGAGCATGATCCCGGAACATGGAGGAATGCTAAGGGGAATAAGCAGAAAGGGTCACGGGGCTAGTTCAAGCTCGTACATCAGAAAGCGCGAAGCTGGAATAAAATCGTTAGTAATAAAACATGCTTAATTTTGATAAAGCAAGCAAGCCTGCATCTAGATGCCACCGCGTCATCTTGACCCAGAGTGCGTGATATATCGTACCGCCCATTTGGTAATAAATAGTGGTGAATCTGCCACCTAATGTAGTTTTGATGTAATTATTCTGGGTTAATCCCATATTTTGTAACCGTGTGGATACCCTGTTTCGGGACGTATCCTGAGGGTAATTTACATTATAAATAGAACTCTTCAGAGGGGGATAGATGTTGGACTGATTTTGATTTTTGAGGCCTCGACGTGGTTTTTTAGTTCTGCAAACAATTTTTGGGAGCTTCAATGAATATATTTGTCTACGATTATGAGATTCATCATGGCGTTGGTGTTTAGTTTGTGTTTCCTATTTATTTCATTTACATCTGTGTTATTTCTACCAATACATTTCTAGATTAGCATGCAGGAATTCACTCTCAGTTAAGCACTCCTGCATCAGAAATCATGTTTGTAATGTGACTATAATAGCTTTGACAGACTTCATCCATTGATAAGTGCTATGTTTCAGCTGTTTCCCTTTGTTATTTTGCACTAAAGGTGTGCTCAAATATTCGTCCTTGATAGATTCCTCTGTTCTTTACCGAGCTCTTTCCTTACTTCTTCCTGCCATCACTATAAATCTATTTGACTGAATGTTGTGCTTACTTTTCCTCATAATACAGGAGAGAAATCACTGTTTATTGTCTGTTGTAATGTCCTTGAATGTTTCAGATTGTGACTCCATCGCCCAATGGTTTTGATTTTGTTTATCTTTCCACCCTTTTATTTGTAACTGTCTTGTTACTAGCAGAAATCTAGTCTTCTGCGTGCTCGCTAAAGATAAATGTGTATGTGAATGTTACCATGACAAAGTGACGACCCTCTCTGACTGCCTTGGCTAGAAGGCAGTCCAAAACTGGTTTGAAATGGTTACCCCTGTGACTTCCTACAACAACCATAGGAAAATTATAGGGTGTTAACACATAGAAACCAATGTTGCTTTGGGTCTTCTAACCCATTTCCATTAAATATCGACAACTTAATATCATTCCCAACCACTATATTGGTCCTTGGTGTTGTTGGATAAAAAGTTTGGCTAGCATGACTTCCTTGTCTATATTCCCATAGTTAGTATTACTTGTATTGACAAATCTACTAGGAGATGAGTTTATGGACCTTACCTATGGATACGTACACAGAGTCGTAGGTGTGTCATATTTGTATGATGGATCTGGTACTTCTTCTTCTTCTTCTTCCCTTTCAGGGATAGGTTAATATTCTTCTTCTTCATCGCAAGAACCTCTGTCAAAGTGTGACATCAACTCATAGTCTTCTCCTTTGATCGTATTGCAACTTCCTCTTCTTGTCACAATTCTTCTTCTTTTTCCCAGCCGAAATCTCCTTCCACTTCTTAGAAGTCCACCTTCCAGTATAGTTCTGCTATCACCAGGGAACATCTCAACTTATTTTGCTCCATTTTTCGTGCACTTCTTGTGCGTCATAACCCAAGTCTTTATATACATCTCTTTACTCGTCAGAATATATTCTCATGATTCCTTTTTCACATACAAGCATCTTTAACCAAGTTCTTAAAGATGTCAAGTATCTTCTGCGTGGTCCTTAGAAAAAATATCTTTCTGCCTCACTATATGATTTTATTGTGTCGACATCAAACTCAGTAAGGTATCCCTCCAATGATATTTTTTACCCAAAAATTGATAGCGCTAAATATAGGGTTGCTAATACTCTTCAGCTGCTGAATTGAAGCGTAAACAACTTCTTTAACACTCGTAAATTCTCTAAAATGCCCACAGGTAATTTGAATCCCACATGTTAGTAAGTAATAATAAATATGGATAATAGATAAGACGATAATATTTTACAATGAGGCTCACCTTTATAGGCTTAAGCATGTGTAGTGAAGGGTTACATCCTTTCACTTAGTAATTAATAAATTAAATTAGTATATTATTTTATATTTGTTACATTGCCTTCCCCTTAAGGGAAGGTTTGACCTCAAAGCTTATTTGACGACAATGATTACGTCTGATTTTTTACTTGTAATGTTATCTCTCGATCTTTTGTGTTTAGTCATTGCGACATTTGATGAAATGAGGCGATACGAGTTATGAATTCCTCAGAAGAACTGCCGCATTGTCTCTGATGTGGTCCATCCCAAATCTATTTTTATCGAAGCTATTTGATCAATTTGTGGGATGGGTCTTCTTGTTTGTTGTTTTGTATTTTGATTTGATGTTCTTGCTCATCTGACATTATCTCTCCTCTGTGTGTGTTCATTTTGACCTTGGCATTGGTCACAAGGACGTTTATAATTGGGGTGTCGATAAGGAGTTTTTGTTATTTGTTCTTCTGCTGAATTGACTTATTTTTTAACTATATTGATGACTGGATTTGTATTTGCTTATTTTTCCTCAACTTGTGTTTTTGAGCCTAAAGGTTTTAATGTCTTTTCCTAAATGTTCTCCCACTTGCTTCCGAGTAAATATTTATCATTCTTAAGATTCCTGATCGTTTTTTCTTGCGATTTCACATTGTCTTTAAACTCTAATAGTTTCTTTTGCAGATCTCGATTTTCCTCCTCTATCTTTTGATGGTGATGTGCTTTATCTTTCTCCCTCTTGATTTGAAGGAGAAACTTTTGATTGTGATCTCTTAAACGAGATATCTCTTCTTCTTTATCCATGATGAATTTTTCTAATTCTTTTTGCGTCTTTTGTCTTGACTTTTGATCTTCTTGTGAAATCATCTTCAAAATGTCTTTGAAATATTCATATGACACATCCTCTAAATCCGATTTCATTGAAACATCTTGAAGTGTGATTTGCTTCTTCTTGTATGAAAACGTTAAAAACTTTTTCTTCATATTTAAGACAACTAATCCTAATGTTTCCATCCAGGGTGAACCTAGAATGATGTCGACTTCGTTTAAATATATAGTCAAAACATTGAATTGGGATGTGAACTTGTATTCATTAATTGTTAGTTGTAAGTTCGTAATTTCATATTGCTTCACATCGTAGTTATCTCTCTTTTTGACTATACTTGATTCTGGGATCAATAATTGATTTGCCAAACTGTCACTAATGAGATTTTCCTTTTTGGTAGGACAAATAGCAATGCAGATACCTTTTCCTTTAATAGATCCTTCAAGTTTTAGGATGCTAACAACTACTGAAGAGTAGGTCTTAGGGAATCTTTCTTGATTTTCACCATAAGACTCCATTTTTGCTAACCTTTGTTAGATAATAATAATTATTAATTTAATTAATTAATTAATAATATTATTATTAATCTTGTATAAACTATATATATAGCTTAATATATAATTTTCACAATAAATAATTATTATTTCAAAAAAATAATAATCATTATTATAAAATCTTTTTTTTTTTAAGTTTTGAAAATATAATGATAATTATGGAAGCATTTGAATCTTCAACACTGTGCAAATTCACGAGCGTTCAACTCCTCGAACGCCAAGAATTCTAATAGGTAAATCTGAGGTGGAGATTGAGGCTGATTTAGAACTTAAATATTGGTCACTGTGTATTCACAAGGGTATGACTGCTGGAACGCTAAGAAGATTCTGATTGGTAAACCCGAGGTGGAGCTCAACCTTTTTTCTTTTTCATATTTTTGCAGGGATAGCAGTGATATGAGTGCAGCATCCATGGACGATAGAGGGGGTTCTTCCCCTCCCCCTAAATTCAATGCTTTCAAGGGATTGGTAGTCGCAAGAAACAAGACTCAAGCTCAACCTGAATCAACTAAAATTTGTCAAGAAATTAGACAACATTCCTTCAGTGGATTTACCTACAGAACAACCTTGCCAAACAACCATGAATATTACAGATCAGGGTCTTATTGGCTAGTTTATTGGTCTTTGGTCATCCCCCAAGGAAATCGATGGGTGGGTTCAGAAGAATTGGAAGCCCCTAATCTTGGAAGGCATTCAAAGTAATCTAGTAGGTAAAGGATTTTATGTTTTTTTATTTGAAAATTTAGAAGGCAGATTTAATTTTTAGAAAGGTGCCATAATTCATGGGTCCTCAAGGACTGTACCTGAATAAGTGGACACTGGACTTTGATCCGAATCAAGATGTTCCTTTAGCTGTTCTTGTTTGGGTTAGGTTGTCACATCTCCCTCTTCACTGCTAGAATCCGAAGTCTTTAGAAGCTATAGGTAACAAATTGGGGAAGTATATAGATAGGGTTGAAAGAAGAGAACAATATTCTTGTGCCAGAATATGTGTTGAAGTTGGCTTGGAGGTAGCCCTTCCTAAAGTGATTAAATTGTCAATAGCAGATTGGTTGCATGTGCAGGAGCTTGATTATAAGCAACTTCCTTTAAAGTGTAGACATTGTCATTGCTACAAGAATTTTGCTAGATCTTGTAAAAAGAAAGTTGAGGAAGAAGGTGTCAAAGAGAAGGGAGAACAATGGACACAAGCTCAAAAATCAAGTATAGCAAAGCAGGGTAATAAATCAAAGGGTAAAAGAGGAGAAATGGGGTTCGGTAGTAATCCCATCGGATAGAAGCAGACTAAAATTGGAATAGTTATGAAGGAAATCACATCACAAAACAATTTTTAAGTGTTAAGCAATCTAGAAGAACAAGTGCTCCCAATGCTAGAAGAGAGTGAAGTTCAACAATCACAAGAGAGGATAGAGAAGAAAATAAAGAATCAGTTGAGAAGGATCTTGGTACTCATGCTGGTGGGTCCTCCCCCACATATGTAGAAATGGAAAAAAGAAACCTATGAATAACTCTAGTTAATCTGAAGAAGATTCACTTGAGAGGTCTTCAAAAAAAGGGCATAAATATCTTGAAAAGGTTTGGGAAGAAGAAGCTAAAAGTTTGAAGATGCAAGGAAGTCAAGCCACAATAGAGATGTCAATTGGCAGGAATACTCGGGCTAGACCTTCAAAAGGAGGCCCTATTCCTTCTATCAATAGTAAATAATGAACATTGTCTCTTGGAACTACAAGGGGCTAGGAAATCCTTCAAAAGTTGAAGCAGTTAAAGACCTTATAAAAATGTCTTCACCCGATATTCTTCTGATCCAAGAGACAAAAATAGAAGAGGACACTCTTATTTCCTTAAGCAAAAAGATTTGGAAAAAGAATGCATGGAAGGCTGTGAGTGCACGGGGTTCATCTGGTGGACTAGCGACTCTATGGACAGAGGAAATGTTCTCAATGGTAAACTCATCTGAAACACAACATTGGATATTTACTGAGCTCCAACATAATCCAAGTAAGATCTCTCTGGCTATTTTTAATCTTTACGTACCTGTAAATTTTCAAGAGAAAAAAGAATGTTGGAACTCCCTGGCATATTTTGTTGCTGTGAATGCTCTCTCAAATATTATTGTGGCTGGAAATCTAAACATTACACCAGATCCAAAAGAAAAAAAGGGAGGAGTCCGTGGGAGAGACCCCATGCATAAATAAGCAAATAACCTCATTCCATTATGGGATATGATAGACTTTAAGCCTAAGAAAGGAAAATACACCTAGACAAACAATTGAACTAGTGCGAGAAATATTGCAGCAAGGTTGGATCGTTTTTTGGTTCAGAGCTCTGTTTTGATGGAGAATTTTTTTTCCTCCAGCATCTTGCCCAATCTTTTTTCGGATCATAAGGAAATAGTGTCACAGATTGAGGATGAAGAAGATCTCGGCCCCATACCTTTTTGGTCAGTCCTCTTGGGATAGACCGAGATGGTTTTATGAACACAATCTCCAAGGCGTGGAATATCTATGTTACATGATCGCTGAATTATGTGTGGGAAAAGAAACTAAAAATTACAAAATCTGCATTAAAGGAATGGGTCAAATAGTCCATTAAAACTCTAATTAGTGATAGAAAAGAGGCTCTAGAAGACTTGGAGGAGATCCAATTGGAAATGGAAGAAAAATAAACCACCTCTACTTTGCTGGAAAAAGAGCAAAAAGCACAGTTTAAATCCTTTCGAGCTTTTAGGCAAGAAGAAGAATACTAGAGATTGAAGTCTCGCAACATTTGGTTGAAATTGGGAGATCAGAATACCTCATTTTTCCACAAATAATATCGAGCTAGACTTTCCCTAAATCGTATTTCAGAAATCTCTCCAGTGATTGGTGAAACCTTCAAGGGCATTTCTCAAATAAAACAAGCGGCTGAAACACATTTTTAGTGCCTATTTAAAGAGGATGGCTTTTTTGAACCAGATTTAACTTCATAAATTTTGGCAAACATTCCTTGTTTGGTTAGTGATGAAGAAAATGGAGAGCTAATGAAGCCTTTTACAGAGGGAGAGATTATTGATGTTATTTGGTCTATGGAACCGGATAAAGCCCCAAGCCCAGACATATTCTCTTTTCATTTTTATAGAGTTTGTTGGACAATAATTAGAAAATATCTACTCAGGATGATCAAAGCATTTCAATCAAAATCCAAAGTTGGTGGATGTACCAACTCCACCTTCCTTGCATTAATTCCTAAAGAAGTCAATCCAACTACTTTTGATCGATTCAGACCTATTTCACTTTATAATGCATCTTATAAAATATTTTCTAAACTCTTAGCTAATTGGCTCAAGCCTCTTTTAGGGAAGTCGATTTCACCTCTTCAAGGTGGGTTTGTCAAAGGGAGACACATTCTAGATAATGCGATTCAAGTTCAAGAAGCCATGCACTCCAATTTTCAAAGAAAGGAGAAGGGCATGCTAATAAAAATTGATGTGGCAAATGCTTTCGATAGGGTAAAGCTATCCTTTCTTTACAAAGTTCTTCGTTCATTTGGATTCAGCTATGATTTTATAAATTTAATAAAATCTTGTATATATAAACCATGGATAGCACCATTGGTAAATGGTATATCAACAAACTTCTTTCAAGCAACTAGGGGTCTTCGACAGGGTTGCCTGCTATCGTCTTTCTTGTACATTCTGATGGCTGATACTTTGAGTAGGAAGTTATCTGCAGGAACAGATGAAGGGATTATTTCGGGAATTCAATCGGTAAGTGGGGTAGATTCTGTCAATCATGCGTTCTTTGCGGATGATTCATTTCTTTTAGGAGGGGTTTCGCTAAGGATGGAAAGAGTTTTTAAAGAAATTTTGCAAAATTTTTGTCTTATTTCAGGGGCTCTTATCAACAATAGAAAGAGTGTAGTGTATGGCTGGAATACCCATCACTCAACAATTGTAAACATATCACACATTTTAGACTTTCCTGGATGTGACACATGGGACAAGATTAAATATCTGGGTCTTCCATTAACCCTGGGCCAAAACAATCCTTCACTATGGCTGGAAATAATTAGCAAGATAAACACAAAAAATGCCGTGTGAGGTGGTCATTGGCTAATGGAGGCAGGTAAGCTTATAATGATTAAGTCAATACTATCAGCTCTCCCAATTTACCAATCATCTCTTCTTCTGGATCCAAAGGTGATCGAAGATTTCCTCTAGAGATACGGAAAAGGAAATCAGACTAGAATGCATTTGGTTAAATGGGATATTGTTAAAAGACCCGTTCTAGAAGGTGGATTGCAAATAAGATATCCGTGATTGGTTAATCTTGTTATGGGAGGAAAAATTCTGTGGCAACTCTTTTCTAATAGAAAACACCCTGCTAGTCAAATTTTATGGAAAAAATATCTTAATGGAGGAACATTAAGAAATTTACAAGTAGCAAACAATTCTAAAGGATCTATTACCTAGAATTTATGCAGAAAAGGATTTGAGTTCTTTCAACAACATCTATATCGTATACCAGGGAATGGAAGGAAAACTCTGTTATGGGAGGACAACATAAATGGAAACACTCCTTTAAACTTTGATTTTTACGTAACCGGGATCAAGTTCTGGCTTGTCAACAAAGGGTTTTTATGGCTATCTGATATCTCATTGTGGGACAACAATGGAAACTAGGCAGCGTGGCAATATCCAAAACTACCGGATCACCTGCACACTCAAAAAAACTTATTGTTGGTTAAGTTATCTGGATTGGCTCCGGTTCACTCATCGTGCAAGGATGCGTGGAGTTAGAGAAGAACTGGGAATTATACAGCAGAGCAAGGCTTCCAGGATTTACAGACACACTCGATTCCAATTCAAACTGTTTCTTTTTGGAAAGAAGTCTGGAATTATCCAAGCATTCCAAAAGTAAATTTTTTTACATGGATTCTTCTGCAACATAAAGCTTTAACATGAGAAAATATGTCAAGAAGGGTTTTTTTTGGGCCTTTTATATGTTTCCTATGTAATCAAGGTGCAGAGACTTCAGATCATGATTTTGTTTAATGTATTTTTACTCAGAAGGCCTAGAAGCGTATATTGAGTGGGTTGTCGGTTACAACTCCTTCAAATATTGATCTTGTAAGTCTTTTTGCAAGCTGGAAGTCTCGGTACCCAGGAATTATTTCAAACAACCATGAATAGAGGAAAACATGGCAAGCCATCCCAACATTTTTATGCTGGAAAATCTGGTTAGCAAGAAATGAATTGATTTTTAATAGTAAGGTCACGAAACCAAAAATTGTAGCAACAAAAGCAAATGCTTTACTACTGGAAGTTGTGGGAAAAAAATTTCAAGTTGACTCCATTAAATTCACAGTTGAGTATAAGTGGCTTGGATTGTTGCAGGAAGACAAAATTCAGTTGAGTTCTAGCAGGCCTTTTATCAAACCAATTTGGCAGGCGAGACTTCCGGAAAAAGAATTTTCAGAATGGAGGTAAAGGAAAAATAAAGTCTCAATCTTCTTTGATGGAGTGTCAAAAGGAAATCTAGGGAAAGCTGGGGTAGGGTGATTGATATACTTTCCGAGAGGAATGTTAGAAACTAGCTTCAGCTGGGGTTTAGGAAAAATTCCAAATAATCAAGCAGAAATATTTGCTCTCTTAAAAGCTTGTCAACTTGCAAAGGAAGCTGGACATAATAATCTTCAAATATTTGGAGATTCACAAATTATAATAAAAGCTCTTAATTCTGCTTCAAAGCTCAACAATCTAAGCTTGAACGTGACTATGCAAAGGTTGCATTTCATCTTGTTATACTGTGTCTCTGTTACCTCTTATCACATTCTTCAGGAATTGAACAAGATGACAGATTTCAAAGCAAACTAGGGCTGCCAACTACCTCCAGGAATGCTAAGTTTGAATGAAGGACCTAGTTTGATGCAACATATTCCATAAGATAGAAATGATGAGAGGTGTCAAAAGTACTTAACCAAGAATGAGTAGTTTTGTATTCTTTGTATATTCGAGAATGGATGTAATTGGGTGAAGGCCCAACATAAAAAAAAATTCAATAAAAAAATATATTCGTTATAGTTAAAAAAAATATAATGATAAATATATTTTCCAAAATAGTGTTTTTTTTTTAAATAGATTATTTAAGAACTTAAATAACCTTTTATATAATATTTTAGTTTCTTATTTAAAAATTCTTTTTAAATTATTTCCTTTATCTT
Source organism: Pseudotsuga menziesii (assembly GCA_001517045.1). NCBI lineage: Eukaryota > Viridiplantae > Streptophyta > Pinopsida > Pinales > Pinaceae > Pseudotsuga > Pseudotsuga menziesii. The sequence goes on along the minus strand of LPNX010696868.1, from coordinate 746,065 downwards.
TTTAGTAAATCCTTTGACTTCTTCCCTATTGATTTTTGGGAAAACAAAACATTTGTTGGTTTTGATTTTTTTTCTTTCTTTTCTTTTTCTCTATATTTTTTTGTGCCTCGATATTTAGAATGCTTAGCTGTTAAACTATTTATCTTGTGCACCTTCACTTTCTTCTTTTTTATCTTTGATTTTCCTTCAAGTATGCAACGAAATAATATATTTTTTTAACGAGATTTTGGATGATGGCGAAGGAACTATTTTTTTATTAAATCTTGGTCAAAGACCTAGATTCAGAGAAATTCTGAAATTTTTATTAGACAAGGTCTAATAGTGGGTGTGGCCAAGGGCCAGAATCAGAACTAACTCTGATACCAAATGAAGCGTAAAAAGATTCTTTAACGCTCGTAAATTCTCAAAAATGCCCACAGGTAATGTGAATCCCACATGTTGGTAAGTAATAATAAATATGGATAATAGATAAGATGATAAGATTTTACAATGAGGCTCACCTTTATAGGCTTGAGCATGTGCAGTGAAGGGTTACATCCTTTCACTTAGTAATTAATATATTATTTTATATTTGTTACATGAATCAACCGATGACTCCACTCTGTCAGTTCTCCTCCTTAAAAATTTCTTCGCTAGGTTGCTAACTTCAACAACCACTCATATAACAAAATAGGAAACTCGGGAAAATAAACAATTATGGGTATCCATATAGAGGTATCGCTCCAAACATTTGTTGCGATTTCTCCCTGCGACCCAGGTTCAATCCCTATTTTCTCCGTCAACAAAGACCAAGATATCGACCCAATAGAGCAGGGCTTAGTCGGCAACACCTACAATGCAGATGTAGTCTCACCCGAGATATCTCTTAATGGGCAACTGCTAGAGCCATGTTTACGTAGTTGTGTGGGGATTTCCTCTTCTTTTGCACCTTTTAATCTTATTGGATTGAACCCAGTGGTTATTTTACTTATTCCTATTACATGCATTCAAGATATGACTTTATTTTGTCCTCCGAGAGAGATTATAACAGTTGATATAATTCCTTAGCAGTGATTTTGACTAACAACAATGCAACAAGTAAATATAAAAACTCATTCATAAGCAAATACACATACATCCATTCACAACATACATTCATTGAAATAAATACATCCATCAAATATACACATAGACAACATTTAACGTGGCAACCCATCTAGGAAAAACCTTAAGGCACTCTTAATATGGCATGAGAAAGATACATCACCTTTCATCTACGCACTAAACTTGCAAACTCTGTTCTAGATATTTTTCTACTGTCTATACAGACTTCTTTTTCCTCTCATTCTCTCTAGTATGATATGTATGATGTTTTCCTCCCCTTCACTTTATTGCAATCAGCACACAGCTTGAATCAACTCAGTCTTCTCTACAATTGTATGACTCTTCGACTCTCAAATAGACACAGACCAACTAGCAAGTAAGCAACCTACCAACTGATGAGGAAGTAACCCACACATAGCTTGGGTTCTTCCTTTTATAGACTCTTAAATTTCGTAATCAACCGACTTCATTATGTTAGCCGGCATGCTATCATTCTTATTCTCATGCATTTTTTACAACTTCCAGTAGGCACTATCAACCCGAATTACAACGATTATTTATTACCTAAAGCACGCGTGACTCCAGTCGAATTATTACCCATGATCTCTTGAGTTGTACTTTTCAACCGCTGCATGCCTTCTATCATGGTTTCTTTGACCGTGGCTGGTTTGGTCACATATTTCCCTTTTGTTGTGAACTTCTTCTTTGCGACTGATTTTGTAGCAAATTTCCTTCTACTGCTACTTCTTATGTCATATCTCTTCCTCCGTCGAAGCTTCTTCTTTCGTGCGACCATACTCTTCACATACCGAGCATAATTCTAACTGACTTCTGCCTATCTTTTCCTACAGCCAGCAAGCCCCCAACACTCACCCGTGTCTCATCCCGATCCATGCTTCTCTATTCCAAAGATTCTACTGTTATGACGACTTTACTTTGAAAATCTTCAAAGATTTTCACTATTTCCTCTGTCTCCCGTTTCACATCTTCCTCTGCCTTTTGCAAGTTTTACACAATGTTGGAACTAATGTGTTCCAACGTTGCAAGTCCCTCTGGCTCTTTTTCTTGTCATACTTTCTGATGTACAGGCTGAATGATGCATGTAACTCTTTCTGCTTCAGCCTGCAATTCAACAACTTTATCGGTCCTTTGTTGTTGTTGAGTTCACAGTCGTGTGACTTATTGCTATCTTTTTCATGTCTACATCCTTAGCCATTTTCTCTACTAAGGGAAAAATTTTCATTCCATTTTTAAGTTGTTTCGCTTCTATTTCGACAATGCGTAGCTCCTTTGTGACTTGTTCTAACTCGACATCGTCGATCAATGCTTCCCATGTCTGAGAAACTTGCTCGATTACCTTGGCGCATAGTGCCTATGCTTCTTATATTTTCTTCACAGCTTCTACTGATGTCGTCCTTCTCTCTTCTAGAACCTATGGGGGTGTACTGGGTTTTACTTACCCTTCTAACTCTGCAACCTTTTTTCTGAAGGTCGTCTTCTATTTCTCCAAGTTGAATGACCTTCGCCTCTGCGAACATTTTCTCTGTTATTCCTTCATCTTCAAAATTGCTGCAAGTAAGTGTTACAACATTTTTGAGCCTGTGCCTATCCTCCTCGCATGTTTTCTCCTCTTGTTCCATTTATTTTATTGTTTTCTTTATCTTACTAATAGTCTTCTTCGATGCACGCACTTGCTTAATCAATACTCCTTCACTAACTTTCATTTTCGCTACTGCAGCATTCTGTATCGAATATACTTCATATAGCGACATCTATGATAAATCAATGGTAACATGGCCCAAGTTCTTGTCCATGGTATTCAATTTCGTTGTTCCCAGGTCGACTGCTTCTCCCACCAATTGAGTTTTTATTGGTGTAATAGGTATCAACACCTCATCTAGTCGCTCTTCAAATGGGCCAACTAAGTCCTACGACTCTGGCACTAGTGGTCTATGGTCGACCACGACCCATACTTCTTTAACCATTGTAAAGAGTGTCTGGAGTAAGTCTGTTATACTTCTTGTAAGCTCTATCTGTCACTCATCTACTTTCTGGAGACTATGTGTAGAAACCTCTGTCATTACTTGTTTAAGCAAGGAAATGTTGTCGTTGTTAAGGTCAACAGTTCCTGTTGTTTTGTTAGCCTTCCTGTTCTTATGCCTTGCATTAGGCTGCTCAGTCTGCTTCCTCTTGTTGCCCACCATTGGATCTATTTGGGTTGTGCTTGAATAATTCTGCGAGGGTTGGGAGAATTCTGCTGATATTGTGCTAGACATGGTGGGACCCCTCCTTGTTCTCCATCCTTCTACATTTGTGGGTCGTCCTGTTGCAACTCTTCTTCAGCATATATTAGGTCAAATGTGACTGAAACTCACCATTCTTCCAACCAATCTTGGGTAATGGCCTCGACTTCTTCTTCATATAACTAGAAATTCGGTCACCAAGCATTGTCGTTGTGGATCTTGTCGCTATAGCAACAAGATGTGATGTGGCCCAATTATAAATTTAATGATGTTGCAACCGCTTAACGGTTTCATCCGTGATTCTTGCTTGATACTACACTTGTTAGCGCAGGGCCTTTCCATGCATAAAAAATGAACATTATTGTCCCTTTGTCTTTCCTTTTTAGATTTCTTGAACCATAGATTATGGTATCGAGCTCCACAACAACACACTGGTTTATCTACCCCTTGGTAATTTGCTAGCTCGACCCACGCGACAAATGAAATCAAAATGAGTAGCCAAGAATAATGAAATACAATACCTTTTTCCTATGACTCTTGTGCATTTGCTAATAATTCCTTTAATAGATAATATGACAATTTCATTTGAACTCTCTCTGCACGGAGTTAAACCACTGAGATCGTACTTGTAGTTCATTAGTTCGGTCGCATTTTCCATAATAATTTATTAACTAACACCTTAGCTGGAAACCGAACAATATGGTCATTGATGGAGTTGATTAAGAAGCCTCTGATATCCTTAGACAAAACATATTTGTCCTTCACCTTGTTTTCCAGCATAGTGTCCTGGTCTGTTTTGAAAAATGAAGTTGGGTCGAGGCCTACAAGTGGTAATCCTGTAATTGCTTCTATTAACTCGACATCCACATAAATTTTATTCTCAATCCATAGGAAACCACCATTGAATGATACCAGTAATTGATTAACACATGCATTCACTTCGATGCTCTTGGCGAAATGCGACATATACATAAATAACAATAACCTTTCCTGGTCCAGTCCTCTTTCCCATTACATTGGAGCTAGGCACTTCAGAATATCTGAGGTATCCTATAAAACAACCATGTAATTCTTCATGTCCAAATATGGATATTTCCTTGTGTCGTGATCGACAAAGGTGATCTTCTTAAAATTTGGCAGAATGTTATGACACATGAACTCCTTCTGGCACAGCTGGTGCAGCCAGTGGGTACCCTGCATTCTTTGGAACTATAATTTTTGGTGCATCAGATCCTCTTGGTGGAACATATGGTGGAAATATAGTCACATAACCTGATTCTTCCTCCTCCTATGTTGGTGGTGGTGGTGGTGATGGTTCTTTCTTCTTTCGGTTTCCAGACCGTTTCCACGTTGTTGTACCAGATGGACCTTGTGGGTCTAGTATTAACTTGAATAAAGGGATAAATGGAACATGTTCAGCTTATTTGGTAACAACAGGTTGTGGTGAAATGTATCCAACAGTGTCTTCCATGATAAGTGTGGGTGATGTAGTCACGAGCTCAAATTCTGTAGTTGGGCTTGTGCTAGAAATCAAAATAACCATGCTTTGCGGAAAACTCAGTTCAGATCTTGCATTTGCAGTCAACAATCTCTCTCTCGAATTGAGTAGAATGACTAAATATTTGGGAGTGAATGGTAATAACATCTAGTCGTTCATTATGTCAGTCCTTCATACAAGTGGGCAATAAATGGAAATGTAGTTGTCCTTTTTATCACATTGGTTGATCGTCCGAATGATTATTAAGAAACTTCTATGCATGCCACCACTCACCTGTTACATCAGTGGTAGTTATTGTGCAATAAAGATGGAAGTGACTAAAAATCATGCCACCAAAATCTCTTGATCTTTTAAATTAATTACAACCAACTTTCATTTCTGCGACTCTATTTTGACTTGTGACAACATCACTCCTCCTACAATCGGTATCCGACCTTCGACGATTCCCTTTTCTTGCGGCATACGGACTGTCTTCGTGATTCTTTCTCCTTTTGCGACAGACAAAGAGTTTGCAAAAATTTTATGCTCTGTGTGACTTATTGACAATCCGCGACAGTCTTTTCTTTTGTGACAACTGATTTCTTGCGATTAAAACAATTTTTTTTCAGAGGGTTTTTCTTTTTCTTTCTTTTTGTTACACACAATTCTCATCATGACCATGTAATGAGAGACAAAACATCAGAAATCACCTCAAATCCTCAAAATGTGAAGTTAGACCCTGGCCAGGACTCATATTTTCATACTTGTGTCCACCACCACCTTTTCCCTTTATGCAATGTGTGTTACCCCTTTCAGTAACTCCACTTGTTAGTTGACAATGAGCGGTGCCACCGCCTAATCTCTTTGAGAAATGAGCAGTGTAGCCCTAGTAACACTCTGTCTCCATAAATAGAATTCTATATGATTTTATGGTTGACCCTTCCTTTGCAATTGCATTTGGACGGATTGGCTGCGAGGTTCTATGTGCTAGGGTTCTGCTGTCGTGCGTTTTGACGGCCTCTGTACCTCTGGTCGGAGGTCATTTTGGTGATTCCTGCTCGTGAATCTGCTGCATGGTTCAGTGTTCCGGGATCGATGTCTGTCTTCATGTGTTCGTGCAGATTTGGTAGGCCTCTACGCATCTGGGCGGAGGTCATATTGGATGTAGGCATGCCTGTAGATGATGATGGGTCCCCTCTGGGCCCCAGTGGTGAGTTACTTTCTTTCAGGGCCTTGACTGCAGGGAGATCCAAGTCTTTGCCCCCCGCAGATCCCCAAATTTGTGAAGAAACTCGATGAAGTGCCTACTATCGAGCTACTTCCTCAACATCCCATGCAGGTGGCCATCTCTCTGGCAGCTCGAGATTTGGTGGGCCAGTTCATTGGGCTTTGGCCCTCTCCTAAGTCCATGGACAACTCAATTCAAAAAAAATGGAGGCCCCTTATCTTGAACAACGTCACATGCCATGCAGTTGGTAGGGGGTTTTTTCTCTTTGAATTCATTGCTAAAGAAGATCGAGATCTGATCTTCCGAAGCGAACAGTATTTCATGGGTCCATAGGGACTATATCTAAATAGATGGAATCCGGATTTTGATCCGGCTGTCGATGTCCCAAAAGCAGTCCTTGTCTGGGTTTGCCTCCCCAATCTCTCGATCCATTGTTGGACTTCCTCCTCCATGCAAGCCATCGACAACAAGCTTGGTAAGTACATTTACAAAGCTCATCCTAAAGATAACTATTCCTGTGCCCGTATTTGTGTAGAAGTAGATATGGAAGCAGGGCTTCCTGAAGTAGTCAAATTAGCTGTCGGGGAATGGCATCATTATAAAAAATTGGACTATGAACAATTGCCTTTCAAATTCCGACATTGCCATGAGTATGGCCACTTCCAAAAAAGCTTCCCCAAGAATCCTATTGACATTGAAAAGGATCAAGAAGAAGGCTGGACCCAGGCAAAAAGATCCAAACCAAATCCAAGGCAGGCCCATAAAAAATTTGAGAAAACCCCAAGACCCATTAAGTCTAATGTTTCCCCATCCATTCCTATTCCTGATCCTGGCAATTTTCCAGCCCCGACTATTGAATCCCCAACTTCTAGTTCTGAGGAAGCTCCTGTTTAAGAGGATGGGGTCCCCTCTAGTCCGATCTAGGATCCACCCAACCCTTCTTTCATTGGAAACAACTAGGAAGGAAATAGCCTCCCTACTTCTCAAATTCAATCTTCAGATGAGGGGGTCTTTGAAGAGGAAGAAGGAGAAATAGGTCACCTCCAACCCTCCCCCTCCAAAAATAAAGCCAAGCAAGGAAGAAAATATGACAAAGAAAGAAGAGAAGAAGCCACCTACAAAGACAAACTGCTGGGATCGCAAGTCACCCTCGAAACCATGCTAAACTCCAGAATCACGAGGCAAAAAGGGCAGCCCAAAGGGACTGCCAAAACTCCAAAAGTTAAGTAATGAAGATCGCCTCCTGGAACTGTAGAGGGTTAGGAAGCAAAAAAAAGTTGGACTCAATGAAAGATCTAATCCATATATCTAGCCCGGACATTATGCTAATCCAGGAGACAAAAATGGAGGAAGAAAGCTTCCTCCTGTCAGCCCCTCTTTTCTGGAAATTCGGAGAGGACCTTGCTGCTAGTGCCAGAGGAGCTTCTAGGGGAATAGGAACTCTCTGGAAAAAAGATGCCTTTGAGCTCATCCACTCCTCCTCGAATACTCATTGGATCCTGACCATTCTCCTCCATAAAGAATCGAGTATTTAGCTAAGTATGTTCAATATCTATGTTCCTATTCTCCGAATGGAAAAAAGAGCCTGCTGGCAAAGTATTCAAGATAATCTCTCTTCCCAACCCCTGGATAACATCATTCTTGCTGGGGACCTGATCATTATTTTGAATGCCAATGAAAAAAAAGGAGGCTCCATTGTCAAAGATCCTCTTAGAGAAATCGTGGAGGATGTCATAAGTAGCTAGGATCTTGAGGATATTAAGCCAGCCCGGGGCAAATTCACATGGTCCAAAAGAAGAATTGGGCCAGGTCATATTGCTGCTAGGCTGGATCAGTTCCTCATCAGACAATCCTTCATTGCCCTTATTTTCAGATCAGACTCCAAGATCCTCCCTTTCAGCATGTTAGACCAGAAACCGATCCTGTTAGATCTGATGGAAGAAAAAAACTTGGGTCCCATTCGATTTAGGTTTAGCCCCTGTTGGATTTCCCAAGCTGGTTTCTTGGATCTAGTTGAATCAGTCTGGGTCGACCCAGTTTTAGGATCTCCCTTCTTTGTCTGGGAAGAAAAGCTAAGAAGGCCTAAAAGAGCCCTCAAGACTTGGGCCAAGATCCTTGCGTCCCCGTCTGCTATTAGACTGGAAGCCCAATGCAAGCTGGAAAACCATCAACTCTCCCAGGAAGAGCATCCTTTGGATCTTTCCAATCTTGAAAAAGAAGCCAATATCCACCATTCCCTTCATTCGACCTGTAGGTCGGAGGAAGAAAATCTCAGGCAGAAGTAGAGATGCCTATGGCTAAAAGCTGGAGATCAGAACTCTAGCTTTTTTTACAAGCAAGTGGAGGGCTGGAAAAACTTCAAAGCAATCAAACAAATCCAAATCCAGGGCCATACCACCCAGGATTTTGAAGAGATAAAAAAGGCATCCCATGACCACTTCCAACGAGTATACTCCGATGAAGGTCCTCTTATGGGTTCCCCCATTCTGGATGCAGTTCCCAATTTGCTAAGCCGATCCAATAATAGAAAGCTTACTGCCCTAGTTACAAACAAAGAAATAAAAAGGGCTCTCGCGGCCATGGAGTTTGACAAAGCACTGGGTCCAGATGGGTTCACAGCCAAATTTCTCAAAGCTTGCTGGAAAATAATCTAATAGGATTTGGTTAGAATGGTCCGCAAATCTCAGAACTGCACTAAGATTGGAGGGAGCACCAACTCTGCTTTCCTCGCCCTCATCCCTAAAGAGAAAGGGGCTACATCCTTCAACAGATTCAGGCCTATTTCTCTTTGTAACATTGGTTACAAAGTCATCGCTAAGGTTATTTCCAACAAGATCAATGTCGTGCTGCCTTCCATCATTCTTGAGAACCAAGGAGGCTTTTTCCAAGGGAGACAGATCATCGACAACATAATTTTGGTTCAAGAAGCGATCCACTCTAGCATCAACCATCGGGAAAAAGGTATGGTTGTGGAACTTGACCTAGCTAATGCATTTGACAGAGTAAGATATGATTTTCTGTTCTAGGTCATGTTCCGGTTTGGCTTCGGATCCTATGTTTCTCAGATGGATCCAAGCCTATATCAAATCCCCATGGATAGCCCCATTGGTAAACGGGCGTGCAACAAATTTCTTCCAAGCCTCTCGTGGGCTCCGTCAAGGTTGTCCTCTTTCCCCCATGCTATATGTTTTTCAAGCCTCTATGCTCAATTTCCAACTAGATCTCTGCCAGCAAAATAACAAGCTCCTTGGGCTTCGCATAGCATGTGGGGTCAAAGATGTGAACCATGCCCAATTCATCGATGACACGATCCTTCTTGGAGGTGCCACTGTGGTCTCTGCTAGGCTTTTCAAAAGGGAACTTGAGAAATACCAAGAAGCCTCAGGTAATCTCATAAATTATAACAAAATTCAGATCCTTACCTGGAACTGTAATCCCAGAGAGCTTACCTATATCAGTAGAATCCTGGGCATAAACGGGAGTGCTTAGTGGCTTGACTTCAAATATATTGGGGCCCCCATCTTCAGATCCGCCCCGAAATCCTCCTCCTGGCTTCCTCTTATTGAAAAAATTAAGAACATGATTAGCACTTGGGGAGCTAGTTGGTTGAACCCAACCAGGAAAGTAGTGCTCATTAAGGTTGTTCTCTCTAGTATTCTGATCTAGCAATGCTCCATCCTGCTGGCTCCCAAAGGAATTCTCAACCGCATTGAATCCTTGCTAAAAAATTTCCTCTAGAAAGGAGGAAAGCAAAATGAAAATAAGCTCCCCTTGGTCAGTTGGGATAAACTAACCAAACCCTGGCTCCAAGGTGGTCTACAAATCAGACAACTGGCCCTGCAAAACTTAGCTTTGGGAGCCAAACTACTTTGGAACATCATCTCTGGCAAGCTCACATGGTGCAAAGCAACCCTTTGGAAAAAATACTTCTCCAACAACCGTCTTAGATACCTGGACTACCCCCGCTCTGCCAGAAAGGGATTAGCCATCCTCCCTATCCTCCTCAAATCCTTCCCTTTCTTTTCGACCAAGTTAACATGGATCCTTGGGAATGGGAAACAAATCAAGATTTGGGGGGACTCGTTCATGGGAGACCCCCCCTTGATCAGTCCCTTGAAATGGGAGAGCTAAAAACTCATGCTTAATAGAAACATGATTACCATTTGGGATATCTCAGAATGGAACCCTGATGGCTCTTGGAAGGATTGGGATATCCCTTTCCCACCTCAGATGACTAGCACTAAAAGGCAGCTCCTCAACAACTTAAAAGGGAAATCCCCTGAAGCCACCATAGCCAAAGACTCCAGAGGATGGGGGAATAGATCGGGGACGTAATCCACTTCAGCCGGTTACAATATTCTTGCATGCTCTGAGAACTATGAGAACACGACTATTTGGAAAAGCATTTGGGCTGTGAAAATCTTGCCAAAAATTGACTTCTTCGTATGGACAATTCTCCATAACAAAATCCTCACTGGGGACAATATTAAGAAAAAAGGGTGGGAAGGACCTGCCTGTTCTGTCTCATCCATGAAGAAAATGCAGAGCATATTCTTATTTCCCGTGACTTTTCCAAAAGTGTGTGGAAATCGTCCCTCCCTAGGTAGGATGAGCTTCCATTTGGAAGCTCCCTGGATCTCTTTCTCTTCTGGGCCTCTAAAGCTCCCTTCAGTCTCAAGTCAAAAAGCGCCAAAGCTAGTTGGATGGCATTGCCTAAGATAATTATCTGGAAAATTTGGTTGGAAAGAAACTCCCAAATCTTTAGAGAGTGACACGAAAAGGCTGATCAGGTAGCAACTAAAGTTCTTGGTCTGCTGGAAGAAAGTATTTCATAGATCTAGATTGAGCCTTGTAACAACCCTCCAGTATCGGATGGTTGGCTTAACATGCTTGCTCCTAAGCCTCCCCTGAAGCCTCTTGCTCTTAAAAGGAAACCTTGGGAAATTAGGATGGAGGAACCCGAGCTTATAATCTGGCTCCATTCCCTAAACAGGAGAGTTATATTCACTGACAGAGCTTCTAAGGGCAATCCTGGGGCGACAAGGGGGCGGAGTTTTCTTCACTCCGGATGGATTTCTGGATATTAGGTTCGCTTGGGGCCTTGGTGATGACACTAATAACATGGTTGAAGCCTTGGCCTTATGGCAAGGGCTGAGGATAGCCAAGAAGATGGGATTCTCCGAGTTAACTGTAATGGGAGACTCCAGAATTGTGATCTGTGCTCTAGCCAAAAATCTTATGCCTAATCAAATGCTCCTACGGTAGCTAATCCAAAAAATTGCAACCCAGGTCTCCTCGTTCAAAAAAATCGATTTCTTCCATGTATTGAGAAAAAAAATTATGAGGTAGATAATGAGGCTAATAAATGATCCTCCCTTAGTCCTGGGGAGCTTATTCTCAATGGTCTGGGCTCTTTCTGCTTGCCCCGATAGGACCAGGGTCCTAACCTTGTGGGCTTCCCCTTCGTGGGCCCCAGCTGTCAGTTGCAATGCGTGCCGGGAGAATGCAAGGAGAAGTGTTGGTGTGGGTTCACGTGGCTTGGCATCGGCTGGAAGGGCGAGTTTAAATGCTATCCTAGGGAGGTCTTTTCACCTGGTGCGAAGGTAGGGACCTCAGATCAGAATCGTTCCACGAATTATGGTTCTCAGGACAGGTGACTTCATGTCTGCTCATGGTTTTGCGTCGACTGGAACGAATGGTTTAATGGCTCACCCTGTTGTGGTCTCCTCTCCTGGGGTGAGTTCTATAGGAGTCCCATCGAAGTTGGTTGTCATCATAGCAAGCTTTATTGCTCGCGTGTTTGGAGAGCCGGTGACATCTGGTGCGGTTGTGAGAGGAGTCACGTCGAAACTGGAAAACTTGAATGTTTTCATTATTGCTCGGGCATTGGGAATTAAGGTGAAGCCAGGTCCCATGGGTCTCATGGCTATAAAGGGTTAGCCTGCTGAGAACAAAAGCCTCCATCCTGTGGTATTGCTCGGCTTTCTCCAAAAGCTCTGCCGCCTTGCTAGCGCTAAGAAACTGTCGATTTTGAGGATGGATGCGGGGTCTTCGTCTGCTATTGCGCCAATCACTCCAAACCCTATGGAGACGAAAGTTAGAGATTTGAAGCATGATCTAAAGACACTATAGAATCAGGTGAATGCTATCGACTACAAAGGAGGAAGGAGGTTGGAGCATGTGAGTAAGGATTTGGATTTCCTGCACAAGAAGATCAAGCAGAAGGTGAAGTGGACTGAAAATTCGTTAACCAGGCAGATTGTTGAGCTGGAAATTAAGGTAAACAAGCTTGCTCTCAAACTCATCAAGCATGAAGCTTCTGGAACTGGTATGTTGTCCATCTTGGACGGGTAGAAGAAGTTTCTAGTTGAATGTTGGCTCGCCATCTTGCATGTCCATTCCCCTCTGTTTTTGTATATAGTCATAGTTTCTTGGTTAACTCTGTATCTGAATGGTTTAAATGGTCTAAAGACTGCATATGTTTGCCGCTTCCACAAGGGCATTTTTAAGGATTTAAAGTCCATTACCGCTCCCATAAGGGCACCTTTGAAATCTTATGTATCTAAGTCTATTGTATTGCTGCCGTTTCCACGAGGGCATTTTGTAAGTTGGGCCCTTCTTGGTGGTTATACCACCTCCTAAGTTAATATAATCGTTTTTGTTTAAAAAAAACACTTTGTCTCCATAAAAAAAGAACGGTGCTCGAGTTTCAAAAGGAAAATGAGTCACGAAGCTTCTCGAAGATCAACTTTGTGGCACCCTCATCCCTACTCTTTTGTACCATCTAGACGCGAGATCCCCCTTATTAGGATCTCCCTTCCACCCCATCCACCATTTTAGCAACCATTCCTATCCTCCCAAGAGCTATAAGTAGTGGCTCACCCCCCATGGGTAAAGAGAGATAAGTTATGCTACAACACCAAAGTTCTGGCCAAATCTAGGGTGAGCATAAGGAATAAAAGTTCAAGCTTTGAGGACAAGACTTTGCATGAGAGGAGACATCTCAACACTAAGGCATATTCTTTGTAATCTCTCTCTTTATTTGACTATGCAATAAAAAGTTCCTTTCCCATAATTCTTATTGTGTTTCAATCACTGGTTTTATTATCAAACTCCTTAGTCTTTGATATAAGATATTAGATTATATTTGGTACTTTTGATCTTGTGTGGTTTTTTACGTGTTTTTGTAGGTAAACTGTGGAGATCTAGTACTCTTGAAGGCTGGAGCATTACATTGTATTGCAGGTGAAAGTTTCATTCCAAACATCTACTTATCTTAGGGAAAGTAATCTTTATTGTTGTTACTCATTTGTTCTAGTTGTGAAGGATTTCAAGCAAGGGAAACAACTCTTGTCCACAAGAGGTGAGTATTTCCAACAACAAATTTGGTGACCATACTGGGGAAGACATTCAAAACTTCTAATGTTTCTTGGTTTTTAGTTCTTTCCTTTATTCCAAACTTCAACTTTTTCAGTGATCAGATCTACTAGTTTTGTACATTTATTTGGTTTCATTTTAACCGGATCTGCTTAGATTTGAACATATCTGCTTCATAAGGCTTCATTTTCCTATCGTTTTTATGATTTGATGCTAGTAGTATGACATTTAACTTTCTCCTTCTCACTTGGTTGTTTGTTTTGAAGCCTACACGAAACATCGTGCTTTCAGTAGGGATAAGAAGCGGTGCCATCATGTATACCTAGTGGACAAAAGGAGGTGCCACCGCTCTGTTTTAGTGGGAAAGAGGCGATGCCCAGGAGGTAACGCTCTTATCATAACCTTTGAGAAGCGATGCCAGTTAGGGTTTTATACCTCTGTAATTTCGGAACTTAAAATGATTTTTTTTCTTTTCTGAGTTTCTTTCTGGCTTCATGATTGATATTTGACTGTCACTTCGAAATCTGGAAAGTATTAAGGGCTCATTTCATTTTGTTTAAAAGATCTAGGTTGTTTTGATTTGTTCAATTGCTTGTTATGCATTGGTTTTGTTTTTGAAAGAGTGCTTGGAAGTTATATAGTCATATCTCTTATTACTGTTAGATCAGTTGAAAAGAAAGTATTTTGCTTTTGGTTTCTTTATTTTTGTTCTTCATAGGTTAATAGAAGATTGCTTTTGCTTTTGATTAAAAAGAAAAAAATGAGATTGATCATATATGTGTGTTTGAGGATGAACCATTGGATACTTGATTAGTTGCATAAACTTTCGGGCATTCATGTTTTTTTTCCTTTCTTTACATTATTTTTTCTCAACAAAAATATCATAGTTTGAGTTAGGTATTTTTACATTTGAAGAATTAGAAATAGTTTAGTGTGCCAAGTAGTTGTAACATATTTCTTTTTGGAAAATAGATCTTATTTCCTTTACTTTCAAGATTGGTCATTAGAAGTCTTTTGCTTACTTACAATTTGGAAAATAGTTCAGTGTGATTGTTTGGGATTTCTTGTTTGGAAACAAAAATTGAATCACTATCTCTCCTGTAAGTAGGGAAAACCCTGAAAGATAAAGTGAAAATTTGCATGATCATGCTGCATGGTTTTACTTTTTTTATCCACACCTCATGCATTCACTTAATCATATAAGATAAAATTAACGCTAGAACTAGTTCTAGGTTAAAATCTTTAGTAATTTGAGTGATAAGTTAGAAGACATTTTTCGACGTCTATAAACATAGGATTTGTGTTCTATTGCCCGCACTATATCCCAAGAGATTTTAGTTCTTCCATGTACCAATTGGTATATCGAATGGCCTTTCATGTACCCTTGAGGTATATATAAAGGTACTTCACGTACTTGGTAGTATATCAGAAGGATCCTGTCGAACGATTGTGTGTTAGAAAACACTAACATGGATTTGAGATCCCACGTACCTTGAGTATAACGAGAGACCCTTCTAGGACACCTTAAACCAACTGAGGAAATCTTTTTGGCCGTCTTGTTGGAGCAATAAACTGAGAAAAACACTCGGGGAGATACTATGCACGTGACGTCCAGGTAGTCGGGTATTCAGGCAAGGGTACGGTCCCAATCCTCCTTGTCATGTTTTACTGTTGGACCCTATGGTATATCGTGAGTTGCGAAGACTTGACAATCCTAGTGAGGAATCAACTTTTTATCAACCCTTCTTATCACCTAAATTTGCTTGTGACCTTAGCTTGCGTAGGAGTGGTTTTGTGTGTGATTCTAGTTTCAAACCCTAGGTTAGGTTTTTTGTGACCAACATTCTGGCTAAGTTACCTTTGAGACAATCTAGAAGAGTTCAAGGCTTACCACCTAACTTTCCTCCTGTTGCGGGAGAGAGCACAATGAAAGCCACATACCAAGATGTCATGGCTAATTCCCATGTGGAATGGAATCCAGTTGTGGAAGCTGGGGAAGAATTCACTTCTTATGATAATCTCTTGGTCGAATAGCCTCATGCGACTGATACTACCTTTCATTTTCCAATGGAAGGTCAAGCTGATTCATCAGATTGGGTATTTAATCACCCATCTGATGATACCATAGGAGTAGAGTTTGATCCGAATGATCCTTTTTGAAGAGCTTCCTTAGGGAAAGCCATTTCTGAATATGGAACTACTGAGCCTTCCTTTGTTACTCCTCTAAGGAAAGCCCTTATAGAGGCTCTGACGAATGTAGAATTATTTGGCCAATCTATTAAATGTTTGCGTAACCTAGGAGAGAATATAAAAAGGAGAAGTCTTTCTCCTCTTCCCCATCATTCAGAAATGACCCCCCAAGGATACCGTGCACTTTCATCGTCTCAAATAGATCCTTGTTTAGCATCATCGACCTAATTTTTAGTAGCTTATAATCCAGGTCAACCCTCTATTCCTACTCCTTCAGTTCCAAACCACGGGCCTGCCTCTAGTTCTCCCATATCTTCTACCACATGGGAAAATCCCTAGCCCAAGTTGTTTCATTAGTTAGTGGAGTTACTTCCAGTGCAAGGCAGATCCATATTGTAGGAAAACCAATAGTTATTATTCCATCCACAAACACCAATGTGGTTATTCCTCTTTCTAGTATAGGGAAACCCTCAGTGGTACAACCTATAGTTGATCGACCTTATTGGGGTTATACTTACCCAGGAAGCCAACCACTTGTAAGAAATGTGAATTATCAACCTACATCTTCAGGGATTGTTTATCCTGGGATGCCTTACCTCAGAAACATGTTTACACCATGGGGGAAACCTAATAGGTCATATATGCCTATGCCTAGAGGAACACCTATGAATATTACTAGAGGTTATGGGGGGCCATCTTTTGGAGGAACATTCGGTGGAGGTACACCTTTTGGAGGCCCACCTTTTGGAGGACCACCACTTGGAGGAACACCACCTGGACAACCACCACCTGGGGGTCCTCCTTATGGAGAAACACCACTTGGAGGTACACCTTTTGGAGGACCACCACCTAGAGGACCACCACCTGGAGGACCACCGTTTGGAGGCCCATCACCCGGAGGACCACCTTCCGTAGGCCCACCATCTGGAGGACCACCTTCTAGAGAACCACCTTCTAAAGGCCCACCACTATGAGAACCCCCTCCACCTCGAGGCCCACCTTTTGGAGGCCCTCCTCTTAGAGTCTCACCGCCATCAAGAGGATCATCTGTAAATCCACAACCCCAACAACTGGTATATTAATCGACTTATGGTCCTACTGGTATACAGATGCCATATCAATATTACCAGTATGTACAACCTAATCGACAACTTCCATTTTTGGAAAATTTGGACTTGCCTGACTTGTCCAAGTTGATTAATGATCCCATCCAACATAACTCTTTGTGGCCTGCAATTTCAGTCAAATTATCATCAAACATCCCTAAGTTTGATGGGAAGCAGGGACAGGATCGAAAAAATCACGTCATGGCATTCCATCTATGGTGTTCTTCTAACTCCTTGATGGATGATTCGATCCGTTTGAGGCTCTTCCAATGAACTTTAACTGACACGGCTTCCAAGTGGTACATTGAGCTTCCACAACATTCATTTGTGTATTTAAACTCATTGGAAACAATTTTTCTTACCCATTTCCAACTGCCTATCCATTACGAAACTGGTATAAATATTTTAACATCCATTCATCAAAATACTTCCACCCTTATATCATATCATATTCATGAGTGGAGGAGGATATGAAAACTCAGTAAAGCTCCTATCCTAGACCAATTATTGGTTGATTCCTTTACGAAATCCTTGTTGCCTCCCATTTCCTGTGATGTGGCTATGGGCGATGCTGTCACTGAAGAGTAGGCTATTAGTTGGGCTCAGTATCTGGACTTGGTTTATTCTCGGTCTAGAACTTTGTATGATCTGATCCCTCAGGTTCCCCATCCAAACACACACCCTGCCAAGCCACCTACAGAGACTCTTGTTGATGGTGTTGTAGGTTGAATCTAGCCCCCATCTGCAACAAAACCTCCTAAGCAACAAAGTACTTCTACCACTGCTCCTTCTACTACTGCAATTTCTGCTAAGGTGAATTCCATTCAAACTGCGCAAACACTTAGTAATAAAAAGAAAGGGAAAGGGAAAGGTAAAAGTTTAGGAAACCAATAGGAGAACCCCAAGACCGCGACCTTAGAGAATGAAAAAAAATGTAAGAGGAAGGCTAAGTATCCTTTCCTACTATGTGGAGGTGATCACTTTATGAAAGAGTGCCCTCATTGTGAAGAAATTAATAAGTTTTTGAAAAATAACCCTACACCAGTGGTACTTACTGATCCTTTTCCATCTCAACAACAATTAATTGACCACATGTCTTCACAAGGAACCTCTAACTCTACATAAGAGATCTGAATGATGTCTGTTGAAATGGTTAAATTGACTACATGTAGTCAGACATATGACAAACCATTAGAGAAAAAAGACGAAGGTACTTCTTTTGAGAATTTTCCTTCTACAAATTCTTCTCCTCCACCTCTGTCTAATGGCCCTCTCACGATTTACAAACCTAACCTCGACTTGATTTTGCGCTCGCCTAAGAGTACTCTCCGAAAACTTGTATTTAATCCAAATGCTTGAGCTGCTCAATTCTACAACGTTGTTGAAGATTTGGCTCAAGCACCTTGTGCTATGTCTACATTGGAGGTACTCCAAAGTTTCCCTACACAGCGTAAAAATATGTTGACGGCTTTAGGGGCCTTAGATCCAAATAATAATACTACTATTCATTTTAATGTGGATAATTATAAGTCAAGATTTTCCCAGCAGCTTGCATTTCAAATCGCGACCAGGGTAGTTGGGAGGAAGGTCCATCGTATTGTATTGGATGAAGGAGCCTCCTCTTCATTTTTGTATTTGTCTTGCTGGAGAGCCATAGTTTCTCCCGAACTTACTAAGTCACCTACAACTTTGAAAGCTTTTGATGGGCGAGGTTTCCAACCTCATGGTCTGTTACCGACACTATCGATTGAGCTTGGGGGCAAGGTTGTTTCCATTCAAGTGGAAGTGGTCGATGCTCCGTTAGATTACAATATGCTATTGGGGAGAAACTGGTTTTATGCTATGACAGCTGTCGCTTCGATAGTGTTTGTACTCTCCAATTCCCTCACTTAGGGAAGAATCGAATATTATGACCATAGATCAACTTGATTTTTGTTCACGTGATGTTACTGCTGCTACTGCGAACATTATTTCTATGCTAGGGAAACCCCCTTCGACTTATCAATCAATTGGGGTCAGGATGTTGAAGTATTCATCTCTTATGGGTGTTTTTCCCTTGACTCCTCCTAGTACGGAAGTAGCAAATGTGAATATGATATCCACGATAGAGCACATTCCTAAAGGTAAAGAAGTTGTTGAGCCATCTTCTCTAGGTCCTCATGAAGTACTCTATGATGCCACGCAATTTGCTTCTGATGTATACTATGATGATGATCATCTAGTGGCATCGGATCCTTACCACCTACCCTATTTTCTAGATTCCCCTCTCCTCACTCTAGATTATCTATCGTAAACTTTCCATCCGATGAGTCTATTATGGAGATTATGAGTGTGGATGAACCTATATGGGAAGACCATCATGATAGATCCTCTTTTCTTCCTAATGCCAATTCTGTAGACTACGATTTTGTTTCCCTTATCAACTCTGATATTGTCAAAAATCCCCAAACACCTGTGTTGTTACAAGACACTGATTCCGAAGGAAACTATGTAACATCATTCAGACGACTCCCATCGACATATCAGTGAAGTCCAGAACTGTTGAACATGTTCATGTAGGCCAGAATTGTTCAAATGAAGAAACTGAAAAGTATAGAGCTTTGTTCAAAGAATTCCAAGATGTTTTTTCTTGGACTTATGAAGAAATGCTTGGGATCGATCCATCCATTTTTGTAAATGAGATCAATACTTAACCCATGATGAGACCATTTCGGCAAAAACTTCATCAAGTCCATTCAAGGAAAGCGGCGGCAATAAAAGCCGATGTTGAAAAACTTCTAAAAGCTGGTTTGAATTATCCTATATCGCTGACTGAGTGGGTATATAATATTGTTCCTATCACCAAGAAACATGATACTATTATGGTTTGTATCGATTTTCAAGATTTTAATAAAGCTTGTCCCAAGGACAACTTTCGCAGTTCGCATATCCATGAAATCATTGATAATTGTGCTGGGAGCGTCATCTTCTCATTTATGGATGGATTTTTCGGATATAATCAGATAGAAAATTTACCTGTCAACCAACAAAAAATGACATTCATCTATTCATGGGGACCTTTGCTTATCTGGAATTATGCTTTGGCTTGAAAAATGCCGGAGCTACATTTCAGCGAGCCATGTCCTACACTTTTCACGATCTTAAACACATTGTGGAATCGTATTTGGATGACCTCCCCACTCATTCCTACAATAGAGAGGATCATCCAGGGCATCTTAGGGAAATTTTTCTTGGATGTCGTCATTATCACATTCGACTTAATCCACATAAGTGCATTTTCTATATTGATACTGGACATCTTCTTGGCTTTGTGGTTTCCAAAGACAGTATTCAGATAGATCCCTTGAAGATAGGTGCTATATTGGCCTTACCCGCCCTAACCAATGCTAATGAACTCCAAAGTATGCAAGGGAAGGAAAAATTTCTTCGTCATTTTGTGTGCAACTTTGCAGAAAAAAATGCATGGCTATATGCATCTCCTAAAAAAGAACACTCTGTTTCTTTGGGATGACTAGGCCCAAAGAGATTTTGATAATTTGAAACACGCTCTGACACATTCACCGATGTTACACCCTCCTAATTATTCAAAATATTTTTGCTTTATGTTGTCGCCTCCACTACTACCATCGGTATGGTTCTTGTGCAGGAAGATCTCAATGGCCTAGAACATGTGATTTACTATGTAATTAAGAGTCTTCTTGACTTTGAAACTCGCTATTCACATGTGGAGAAGCTAGTCTTGGCTATGGTCATCACCGTGCAACGATTTCGTCATTACATTTTACTACGCACTACTATTGTCCTCGTTGATCAAAACCCTATGTATTACATTTTGACTCATCAAGTGCTAGGGGGCAAGTATTCCCATTGGATAGTTATCCTGCAGGAATTTGATCTTGAGTTCGCTAAGGCTACTTCCAAGAAGTCCTTAGTCTTTGCGGAGTTAATGTGTGGCCTTCCCTGTGATCTCATCGAAGCTAAGTCCAATGATTCATTTCTATATGAATGTTTGTTCCTGACCAACACAACCGACCCGTGGTATGGATATTTGATCATCTATCTCCAAACCCAAATATTTAAGCCTGATATGTCCCGTGATGATCGTCGATGCATCTGTTATCATGCTAAATATTACCTCATTCTAAATGACATGTTATACCGACGTAACTTAGAAAATCCTTTGTGGTGGGTATTTTTGGCCCTCAATCTTCAAAGATTGTCATGAGGTAATTAAAAAGTGCCCACCCTGTAAACTTTTTTTATTATCAAAAAACGTGTACCCACCCTGCTCTGTTACACCACGTCATTTTCATTGGCCCTTTTGCCAAATGGGGGATATATTTTCTGCATTGTAAGCCTACCTTAGCTGGGGGGCATCGTTACATCATCATAGCCGTAGATTATTTCACAAAATGGGATGAAGCAATGCCTACATATGCAGAGGATAGTAGGGCTGCCACCCTCTTCCTTTTCAATCACGTAAGAGCTATGTTTGGAGTTCCACAAGCCATAGTCACTGATCACGGATCCCATTTTCGTAATCAGATGATGACTGAGTTGACTACTTAGCTGGGTTTTCATCATGAGAACTCAAATCCTTATTATCCATAGGCTAATGGTCAAGTCGAAGCCATTAACAAAGTCTTGAAGACTATGCTGTGTAGAATGGTTGGAGATCATAAATCTAACTCGCACTTAACTCTATTTTCTGCACTATGGGCTGATAGAACTTCGTATAAAACAACAACTGGTTTTACACCGTTTTAGTTGGTCTATGGACTGGAAGTTTTCCTACCTTTTGAATGCGAGATCTCGTCACTCAAGCTTGCAGTTGAGCTTCTCCCAAACTCTTCTATTGAAGAAGAACTTTATCTGTATTTGACAAACCTTGATGAGAATCGAAGAGATGCTTCCTTTGCTAATGAGGCATAGAAAAAATGCATTAAGGCTCAATACGATAAATTCGTTCAACCTCGTGTATTTAATGAAGGAGACATGGTTCTGACCTACGATTAGAAGCATGAAAAACTTGGAAAAGGGAAGTTGGAATCCAAGTGGTACGGTCCCTACATTGTGAGTAAAGTATTAGAGAAAGGGGCCTATGAGCTTGTAGATTATGATGGGATACCTTTCAGGCAACCTCGTAATGGGTTGTACTTGAAAAGGTACTATGCTTGAAGACATCTCTGTTATAGTACCTTATATATATGTACATTGATTGACTTTTTGGTGTCGTTTCATTATTTCAATATGGTTTTGAGTTTTTGTGAGTATTGTGTATACCATGTTTTGGTTATGTATATCAAATGGATTTTTATGGTTTTGTTGATTGTGCTTGCCGTCATACCCTGAACCTTGCTTCAGCTGCTTGGGTCTTATATTCCCCAACTCGTGACTTAGTTAGTTTATGAGCAGTTTTTGTAGGTCCAACCACCAATAATATTGTCGAGTATCATGCGGTAGTAGGCTTGTTAACTGAGGCTGCATCTTGGGACATTGATCACTTGGTAGTATTCATGGACTCGCAGCTAGTGGTTTTTTACTTAAATTACATGTATGCCATCCGAAACCATACACTTCTTCATCTTTTTCGAAGAGTGCATTTATTAGAAAGATCATTTGAAACTATTACTTATCAGCATATTCCTAGGTCTTGTAACATAGTTGCAAACTTATTAGCCAATTACATATTGGATTGGTATATTGCTCACACATAACATTTGATAAATGAAACATGCTTCATTATAAATAAACATAAACAGTAAAAAGACATAAAAACTCATATAAATATCATTCCACATTTGAACAAAGATAAGCCGCCATATATAAGTATGTATGTATGTATCTATATATATAAATAGAGTGTTTTACAAAAAAAGATGGTCTCAAGACCCTAACTGAAGCACACTGGTTTTCAGATATACAAAATGAAAAAAATATTGAAGCTAAATATCTTTCAGTGTCTGCAGCATGTAGTATGACTAATGATGCTCATGGTAACACATAAAAGCTCTTGCTACCCTCCATAGCAGGTGTCCAAAGCGACTTGATACTCCAGTGGTATGCCTCCGGTACCTCCTAGGGAGGTCATATACAGAAATGTCTAGAATATCTAGAGTTAAATGGTTTAGGTTCTCCTCCAACTCAATCAACTTGTCATCTCCTCTGTGGACAAAGCGGTCCCCGCTCGCTTGTCAATTGGGGAGGAACCCCCAGGTCATGCATCTCCCAAATCTGCATGAAATTTAGGTCTCGTTAACATCCATAAAAATGATCAAACTTAAAATACAAAAATAATCAATGTCTTGAGTATTTTTCTTGCCAATGTTTCCCCATTTGGCACCTGCTGGTAGGGATAGGTCTGGATCCCCTCTGAATTCAGTCCCAATGTATGTGTGGTCCTCTATCATGAGTAGTTGGTCATCCAACCAATGAAAGAATGTGCTCCCATACTTGACTTTGGACCCACCACCACCAAGGCGGGCCATCACTTCTAGCCAACATAGCATGCGAGGGTATCATGCTCTCAGCTTAGTGAAAGCTACTTGTGGCCTCAGATGAAGTACCTGCTCAAAAAATAAGGATTCCAACATAGTACCATAGCCGAATTGATTCAGCTCTCCCTATCGACAGTTGGTTAACTGCTACTTGAAATTGCTTAGTAAAGCCTCATCCTAGTTAAAGACTGTAGGTGCCATAGCCTCCAAAGCATAGAGCATATGTGCTCGAGAATCTTAATGAGGGCCTTGGATCCCCTAAACTCATTGCATGGTAACAATAACTATGCGAAGAGGCAAATCCATTACCTCTTTGATTGGAATTTTCTTCCCAGACATCTGAGTACCTGGAAAGTAGTGACTGTCTATGAGCTCCTATGTGGTGACATCTCCTCCTTGAGGACCTGTTAGTGAGATAGGTGCCCCACTCCTGGATAACCCTGTAAGGAAGTAGATGTCTTCTACTTCCACAGTAACAATGTGAGCCCCCACTTCAAAATATTGTTGCTCCGGGTTCCACATTCTCAGTATATACTACAGTAATCTCACATGAGTTTTCGTGATTTAAACATTGAAAAACTTAAGGAGGCCACAACCCTGTAAAGCAGCCATAGATCCAACATTTTATCCATCCCTAGCATCATCAAGTTCATGTTTCCTCTCCTTCGAGACAACCATTTTCGCCTAAATAACCTGCCAAAAATTCAATTTGACGCATTATAACATCATTCCATCCATTAAAAATGCTTGAAAATCGTTAGTTTGGTGCGGTTGTTGCAAGTTTTAGGGCAGCATGTGGCACCTCTCTCATCCCTTTGAGACAGAGTGGTGGCGCGCCGATTTCGGCATGAAAACCATGGTGTTAGTAGGGCACCGTCTTTCTCGAAAGGAGAAAGAGTGTTACCTTGCGGGCATTTTTTACCCTTGGGTACAAATCCCAAAACCCTAAAAATATTGCATGGAATTAAAAAATGAAACCATAGAAATGTTAGGTTTGAGTTTGGCTCTTACCTGGAGTTGACGAATTGGAAAAATGTTGGTTGATGACTCCGAAATCCTTGCCTGAAGATTGCACACAAATGGCTCCAAATTAGTAAATAATGAAATGGTAAGTTTTTTCACTATTCATTGGTTTTTATATGAAATATTTTGGGTTTTTATTAGATTATTTTATTCATTTTATTAATAAATACCCTTTTAAATAGTCATTAAAAACTTGGTTTTTAAATTATTTTGGAGGCCTAATCATCTTTTCAAAGGTTTTGCAGGGATGGTAATTCATTTTTTTGTTTATGTTAGAGTTTATTTTTTACTTTTTCGTACTTTCATAAAATGGAAAAAGTCCTTGAGCGCTAATTTCGAAACCTTGGGTGTGCTCTTTAAACCTGGTACCAAAGTTCTGAGTCAACTTTCGCTTCTTTTCAGATTCGTTAAACTCCTTTATCGCGAGAAGAAACTCTAATGGAGTCTTTTTTAAGCTCTTTTTGAACTCCTTAAATGTGAAAAGATCATCGAGCAAACATGTCTTCTTCACGCTCATAAAAGTACTTGAAAATTCATCTTTCCAGCGATAGTTTTCCCCTTTTTCGGTTTATATTGACTAATTACGAAAAAGGAATACTCTAGTTGATCTCAGCTAGAAGAGTTATCTTGTGCATTATTTTATACTTTTTCGGCCCCTAAGGACTAAATCATACAAAAATTGACCTTTTGGAGTCTTCTTTCATTTTTGTTCAGACTCTCTAAACATGAACAATACCAAGTTAACTTTCAATGGACTCATTAAATTAAACACTGAGAGACCCTCTTTTTTGAAAACGAACCCCTCCTTTCTCAGGTTCATTAAACATACGAGAATGGATTTATCTTATGATAAGATGCAACGAGTGTTTTTAACCCTCTTTGAACTCATAAAAACAAAAAATAGACACTCATCAATCATGATGGGGAAATTAAGGGAAGGGAACTATATTTCATTTGCAATAATGGCAGTCACTTAGTCACCTTTGAACATGGCACTTGTCTGAATTTCATCTAGTCAATTGGGTATTCAGCTTACTTCCAAGTCGATCCACTTTCATGAGTCATGTCACTCCTTTGAGTCTTTCAAATAATGCATCATCCACCATGGCATTATGTCTTGGTATCCGCCTGGTCAAGTCAATACTTCCAAGTCTTCGGTCATGCTGCCTGATGTTCAAAGGGAAGTCATGTTGAGATTTGCATCTACAATCAAAATTTTGTGTCAGTTATCATTGAGTCAGTCCTATGGTTACATCATACTCAAAATTCCATAAATTTGTTCCGAGTTTCATTTCATCGATGTGGGATTCATCATGGCCCTCCTTCGACAAGACTATTCCTGTCGACTTTCAGCTCATCATTCAAGAATTGGTCTTAGAAACAAAAAATGAGTACCTTGAGATCTGTATACATTAATGACATATCCTCTCGCTTTCGACATAGGTTCACATCATTGACCTTTGATCGAAGGATTCAACCGAGTGTTCGACATTAGATTATCTATTCACATTCGAGATATTGTACTAGGGTACCTTGGGAATCATCGACATCAATGGTGATCTCCCTCACACTTGTTAACGATTCTCATCATTGACCAGTATTCAAGTGGTTTCTACCATGTTCGACATCAAGACATTGTAATCACATGGATAGAATCGTACTTTGTCAAAGATGAGATGAAGATCCTGGGTATCTGTTAAGCACTCATTGCTTTCCCCAGGTCGCGATGGAATATTTGTACGGGTCATAGCATGGATCCACATTTGTATGGTTGTGGTTGTGCTCAAAATTGCATCCATATGATATAGATCTACATTATATGTCTGATAGCTATGTCTGAGTTTGAGTCTTCTTCGCATGGATCTACACTGTATTCTAGTAGCCATGCTTATTCATCCCTCGCATGGATTTGCTTTGTATTGGTTTGCAGCCATAATGAGGATTCATTAGGATATGAGTCAAAGTATTTATGTATTGCATAAAATATGGGTTGATAAAGATCTCCGATCAAGTGATTTATTGCCTAGAAGCGATAACTTGTTCTTACAAAGCATTCACCTATCCTATTCCTCTAGCCTCATGCTTTGGGGGGCATTCTATTACACACAATTCTCATCATGACCATGTAATGAGAGCCAAAACATCAGAAATTGCCTCAAATCCTCAAAATGTGAAGTTAGACCCTAGCCAGGACTCATATTTTCATACTTGTGTCCACCACCGCCTTTTCCCTTTATGCAATGTGCATTACCCCTTTCAATAACTCCACTTGTTAGTTGACAATGAGGGGTGCTGCCACCTAATCTCTTTAAGAAATGAGCGGTGTAGCCATGGTAACACTCAATATCCATAGAAAAAGAGCAGTGCTTGAGTTTCAAAAGGAAAAAGAGAATATTCACGAAGCTTCTTGAAGATCAGCTTTCATGGCACCCTCATCCCTACTCTTTTGGACCATCTAGACTCGAGATCCCCCTTAGTAGGATCTCCCTTCCACCTCATCCGCCATTTTCTCAACCATTCCTATCCTCCCAAGAGCTATAAGTAGTGGCTCACCCCCTATGGGTAAACAAAGAAAACTTATGCTACAACACCAAAGTTATGGCCAAATCTAGGGTGAGCATAAGGAAGACAAGCTGAAGCTTTGAGGACAAGACTTTGCATGAGAGGAGACATCTCAACACTAAGGCATATTGGTTGCAATGTCTCTCTTTATTTGACTATGCAATAAAAAGTTCCTTTCCCATAATTCTTATTGTGTTTCAATCGCTGGTTTTATTATCAAACTCCTTAATCTTTGATATAATATATTAGATTGTATTTGGTACTTTTGATCTTGTGTGGTTTGTGATGTGTTTTTGCAGGTAAACTGTGGATATCTAGTACTCTTGAAGGCCAGAGCATTACATTGTATTGCAAGTAAAAGTTTCATTCCAAACATCTACTTATCTTAGGGAAAGTACTCTTTATTGTTGTTACTCATTTGTTCTAGTTGTGACGGATTTCAAGCTAGGGAAACAACTCCTGTCTGCAGGAGGTGAGTATTTCCAACAACACTTTTTTCTTTTTTTCTTTTTCATGGAAACGAGTTACGACTATCTTGATAAGGTTTTAATTGACTTCTATTTACCAGTCCTTTGACAGGTGTTCCATCCAATTTCTATAAATCCACTACGCCTCCATTAGTGATATGCGTGACAATATACGGTCCTAATCAATGTGTTTTTAGCTTACCTGGATGCTTGTAGAATTTGCTATCATAGATAAGAACAATTCCTATGACCTGAAATTGCTTGTTCTTGATGTGGCGATCATGCCATACTTTCTGTCGTTCTTTCTCAACATTTAAATGATAACCTGCGACAAATGATCTTCTTCCAACTGTATCAGCTGCAACAGTCTTTCCTCGACAAAACCAACATCTGTCATCTTCGTGTTTGAAACAATCCTTAGGTTGGGTACAATGTATTCCATCGAAATCACAACTTCTTGTTCATATACCAAAAAAATTGTGTTCGACTTGTCAACTTCTTATAGGCCATGCGATATTTCCACAGTACTACGGAAATTTTCTGATCCCAGTCATCTCTTTGGACATTACAAATATTTTTCAATGCATTTTCCAGGATTTTGTTAAATGCTTTGACAACACCATTCGCTTGAGGGTGATATGGTGTTGTCTTTCTATGCTGGATATGAAAATCTTCCGTCATTTCCTCAATCAATTGGTTGACAAAGTGTGTGCCTTGGTCGCTTATCAAAATTTTTGGGCATGCAAATCTAGTCACAACATTTTCAAATCACCTACCACAGTTAGTTAGCGTCAGTCAACACTAAAGTATACACTTGAGTTGTGTTTTAGAACTCTGTTGAACTCCGGTAATGGTTTAGACAAGGTCAGTTAACAATTGAGTCCTCCGACAGTGATTTAGACAAGGTCTTAGTTACCTACATTCAAGTAGAGTCTAATCAATTCGAATTTCCTCATGTGGATTCCAATTGCATGTGGCTATTTAAACCATTGTACTTCATTGTAATTATTATCTAATTACTCTTTGATTAATGAAAAGCATTCACAACTGCAAGCCATTTTTGCATTGTTTCATTCTTCAATAACTGAGTAAATTGTGTGATCTATCCTGTGAGTTGTGTGTTTGTCCACCGATCTATGTGCTCAATTTATATGTCACTTCTCCTCCTCATATCTCCTACTGGATCATTTTTGAGCAAAATTGCTCCTTCCAGCTCTGCACCAGAAGCAGAAGGTTTACCACTTAATACCCCAAGTTAAGGAATTGTTGATCAAACTTGCTTGATCAACTATGCTGGTTGTGATGAAGACCTGAAATGTGTAGGCTGTTGACCTTACGATGCCCCTTTTGTGTTTTTTGCAGGTACAACTTCAAATGGCTTCATCAATTCCTCTTCTCACCCTATTCACAAACTATTCATAATGGAAGATGAAGATGATTGCATCTCTGAAGATACAAGATCTCTATGAGGTGTCTATTGGACTTGGTGAAGAGTCCTTTGAGATAAAGGATGACTAGCTAAATGAATGTGATGCAGCTTATGGAACAATGTATATAGCCATTTCTCCTAGCATGCTCTACCTCAAAAGATCTATTAGAAACCTAAAGGATATCTAGAAAATATTGGACAGAACCTTTGGAATGATTGATAAGGATCATAATAGCACTTTGGAGAGCACATCCAACACCATAAGCATTCCTGATCCAAAAATATTGGCCTCCACTCTCTCTGATGAAGTTGTTCAAGATGAAGAAGAAGCAGAAGCTTCTACACAGTCAATTCGAATTGAAGACAGTCTCCTTGCAGTGACTCCTTCTCCTGATGCTCTGGAAGTTTATGAGATCTATGATATCTCATCTACTCATATGGATGAAACAGAAGAAGAGATTCAAATCTATGATATTGAAGAAAAATACTGCTGCACTTCCATGCAAACATTCACCAGTGATTTTCCTTTGAATTATGTGCAAAATTTGCCAGTAATTGCTTCCGAAAGTGAAGAGAAATTTGTTTTTTCTCCCTCTAAAGTTATTGTTGGTGTGCAAATATGTAATACCTTGGATATTTTGGAAGAAATATCAAATTACCAGAGGGATCCATTCGCTCTCCTTGATCTAGATCTTCCAGGAAATTCCTGCAGGATTGCATGCACCAAAATTCAGAATTTTGAAGAAGAAGAAAGTTGTGCATCCATTGTCTCGGTTGACCATTTCTTTGAATTTGATATTAAAATTATTGGATCTGATATGATATTATTTAGATCTGATCTGATATTGCTTGGTTTAATATTTTAAATTCATAATCTTTCAGTACTACTTGTAGCTAGCCTCATCAACGTTGTGAAGAAACAAGTACATCAAGTCTCCTACAAAACTGCTGCTGGGGATTTGATTTCATTTAATAGTTTTAGATCTGTTGTGAACCTATTTAGATCTAATTTAATTTCTAATTTGATATTATTTGGTTCAGATTTTAAAATCCAAGAGCTTTTAGTCATGCTTGTAGCTTCTCTCACCAATTCCGGTGTGAAACATCAAGTACCGCAATTCTTCCTCAAAATTGCTGTTGGGGATTTGGTGTTAGTTTCATCTTATGAGGTTACTGAAATTTTATTATGTGATTCATTAGATATTTCAGAAGGTATATTAGACTGTGGAGCTCAAGCATTTTCTCTCAACAGTCCCAGTGCTTCTCTACCATTGGTCACATGCTCATCTCCTCACAGAACTTGTAAAGAGGAAGATTTTCTGCATCCGCCTGGACACTTGCTCCTAATACTTGGGGCTGTTCTTACCACTCATGTTTTTTTGTTCATGGCTGCAACATATCAGTTTCTTGAGTGTTCCTCACATGTTCTGAATCCTCAAGAACATTTTCTCACTTATCAGTTGACTTCAGTTGCTATACATGGGTCTAGTCTTCATCCAACAGCTGTCTATATTTCTGATTTAGTTAAGCATATCATTATTCTTCCAAAGAGGAAGATTCCTCCAGACATAATGATAGAGAGGTTCACATGCCAGGCCCCAGGATACCTGTGCGCATAAGAAATAGATTGATCTTGATTCTACCTGCTTAATTAGAGGGGGGGATTTTTTCCCATGTGGTTTTTTCCCCAGCACCTTGTTTTTGAGCAATTACTTTACTTTACTTGATGTAATGGGTGAAATATGGTCTTAGTTACCAGGGCCCACAGATTGTCCAAGTTAGCATTCAGGGGGGGTGTTAGGATTATTAATCCTCCCTTGTCAAATTTGGTCATATGTCTAAATCAGGAGTCATGTCTAAATCGAGAGTCCATCCAGTCTATCTTTAGTCACTACCACCATTGGGTCCACTTGGCCTAATTGGGGCACATGTTTCAGTTACTAAAGTGTGGGCAACACTAATTAAGGCCTACTTTCACTGGTTGCACCTGCATGCATCACTTTAGGAGCCTCCTAGACCAATTCCTACAATTTAGGAGCCACTGGGACTGCCGATACCAACCAAGGTTAGTTGAGTTGAGTTGGTGACTAGTCAAGCTCAGTTAGGAGTCAGTTACATTCAGTTCTAGTCCTCTACATTCAATTAGTGCTAGGTTTGCATGGATGCATGCATGAGAGGCACATTTCTCACCTACCACAGTCAGTTAGCCTTAGTCAACACTGAAGTAGACACTTGAGTTTTGTTTTAGAACTCCGTTGAACTCTGGTAATGGTTTAGACAAGGTCAATTAACTATTGAGTCCTCCGACAGTGATTTAGACAAGGTCTTAGTTACCTATAGTCAAGTAGAGTCTAATCAATTTGAATTTCCTCATGTGGATTCGAATTACACGTGGCTATTTAATCCATTGTACTTCGTTGTAATTATTATCTAATTACTCTTTGACTAATGAAATGCATTCACAGCTGCAAGCCATTTTGCACTATTTCATTCTTCAATAACTGAGTAAATTGTGTGATCTATCCCGTGAGTTTGTGTGTTTGTCCACATATATATGTGCTCAATTTATACCCACAAAATCAACAACCCATTTATAAAATTCTTGTCGAGTTACTTGGGGTACTAATGGAATTTCATCTCGCCGTGACGAATTTCCAAATCTTTAACATATATCACAGCCGCGACAGTATTCTTGGGCATTCACATGCATGGCAGGCCACCACAATCCTTCTTGCAATATATTTTGTACTTTATTTTTTCTAGCAAAGTGGCCTCCTATGACACCGATATGCGCTTCATTTAGTATCATCAATCGCTTGTGTTCCAAGTCGCAACGACAAAGAATCTCATAAGGGCCCATTTTATATAACTGTCTAGTGATCAAATGGAAGTCTGCAGCTTGTACAACTAACTATTTCTTCTGTGCAGTAGTAAATTCACGTGGTGCATAGCCTGTACTAAAAAATTGTATGATTTATTTGTAATGGTCATCGAACATTGTTATCACAAATAGTTGCACATCAGGGAAACTATTATCCAGGTTACCAGGTTTATTGCCACTTTCAATCCTCGACGAGTGGTCTGGTCATGAATTCAGTCAACTGAGTTTGACAATGAATTCAAAATAAAATTCCTAAAAAGGGAGAAACCATCGACAAATGTCCCCCCCCCAATTTTTTTTACTTATTGACAGGGTATTTTAATGCTGAATGATCTGTGTACATATTGAAATGTCCACCCAAAAAGCAGTGTCTAAATTTCTGCAGAGCGTATACCATAGCTAGTCCCTCTCTTTCCGTCGTGGTTTAGTTCTTCTCTATCATTGATAATTTTCTTCTAGCAAAGGCAATAGGATGATCAATCGACCCTTCGCCAGGATACGCTAGTACCACACCGAGTGCGACAAACAACACATCGACATGTTCATGAAATTCCTTTTTCTAGTATGGAAATACAAGTATGGGCACGATAACCATCTTGTTCTTTAAAGTGTCTAGACTCTCTTGACAAATTTACGTCCACTAGAACTTAACATATTTCTTCAATAAATTCTCCATCGTAGCAGTCACCTACGCATATCCTTTTGATACATTTTCTGTTGTATCCTGTATGTCCCAATGTAGCTCTCAATTGCTTCATTGGGGTAGGTGGTGGTAGGTCAACAATAATCGCAATTTTGGTAGGGTAGACCAAGAATCCATCGCAACAAACTACATGGCCCAATAGAATTCCAAATGGGGTACAAAAGATACATTTCTTTAAGTTCAGTGAGATTTCATACTGGCGACAACGTTCCAGCATCATCCCGAGGCTCTCAATATGATCCTTAATGAGCCCAAATATTGTCCAATCGTCAAAGTAGACCTCAAGAAATTTATGAATAAAATATTTGAAGGAAACCACTACTATTTTGGAAAAAATAGCAGGAGCATTATTGAGTCTGTTAGGTCATGTTTTTGTCTTCCTTTGATTTTCATACTTCTATCCATATTTTGAACCTGGCTTTTACTTTTTTGTTTCTAGAAAATTTTGTTGATAGGGATAATTTTGATTTTAAACTTTTAATTCTCATGATTTTTGATTTCATAGCTTATTTTTACAAATTTTGCTTTGATTTTATAATTGAGGGGTTTTATAAGGCATATATGGATTAAAGAGTTTTATAAATAGCATAAAAGTTAAATATTGACCCCTAAACCAAGTGCAAACTCGTATCATTTGCTTAATATTGTGAAATCATTAAATTGGACTTTCTTGTAGTGCAAGACAAAAACAGATACACTAGAGCTCTACAAGAAAATCGCGCGAGCTAAAATCATCATTTTTTCGGTCCAATTTCTTCGGGATTCTCATATCTGAGGTGTCAATCACATTATATGATGCATTTGATACGTGTCTTTCATAGTTTAATCACTGAAACAGGTGGATGATCATCATAAGGGCGAGATTGTGGCGATTTCATGCAGAGCGGGTATAATGATGATAGTGGAGTATAATTAGACAAAGTTATTTGGGATTATGTTTTTTATCTGAAGGACATGAGAAATAAGTGAAGATTGTGGTGAGAAGACAGTGCTGAGAAATCGGGATTTTGTAACTGAACGAGAAATTAGGGCATTCAACAGCTGCTGGCTGGAGTGGTCTAAGCGGTTAGAGACAGGTGGAGCATGCAATTCGACACTTGACCATTGAAATAACCGTATTCCAGCGCTCGAATTGGTCACCTTAACAGGTAGCCCGCGTGCCATTGCTAGGGTTTTTTAAATTTGGGGCTTTTATGAAGAAATCATTAATGACAAATTCGAAGGCAGAATACTATTTTTTTCACCTAATACATGTTAAATGGTGAATTATAAACCAATACATTCAAAGTATTTATCATTTAAATAATAGAATTCAAAGCAGAGCTTGTTGGAGTTTCCTGAACTGTATTTTAGGTCAGTCTGTTAAGATTGGAAGACATATAAACTGTGATATTTTGACAGAAGCTTTTTAACCATAGTAAATATGAAAAAGAATGGAAAAACAAACAGGGCAGAGCCCTCATACTTAAGCTCGGGGAAGAATTTTCTAGACTGTGCACAGTTGTTTTCAAATGCAGGATGGTTAATGTTCTTTAAGAAAATCGAAGGTTATCATGCAGAAGTATCATACAAATTTGCTCAATGTCTAGACAAAGACATAGTGTCTTTTGACACCTTAAAGTTCAAATTGACTAAGGAATTAATAGCTAAGGCAACAGGGATCTTGGACGAAGGAGAGCTATGCTTTAAAAAGGTTCCATTCACCTTTAATGCTAAAAAATACTTGCTTCCTGGTGTGATTGCAGATTGGGGAAAAGGTATTCCAATTCAAAACTTTAAACCTGAATGGACCGATCCCATTAAATTCTTGCAGAGCTATGTTACCTGTGAGGGTAGATATGCTTTTGTTTTCAATTATCACTTTAGGTTTCTCTAGCATCTTAGTGATGAGTCTAAAATGAACTTACCTTTCTTCTTTCTGAAAAGTCTACAAAAGATGTCATGCATGGTAAGAGAGCACCAAGATCATACAAAGCAGCCTGTTTTTCACCATGGACTTATTAAGCTCATCATAAGCACTATGTTACAGAAAAGGGAAAAGACTTGGGGAGCATTTTATATTTTGGTCAGGATTCCAGACTGATTAGGAGGAACAATCTCAGAGAAAGAAAATAGATAAAGGGCAGACCTTGATTAAGAAGCTTAGAAAAAAGGTAATAGTCAAGGATGAAGAAAATGTTAAACTAGAAGAAACCTCAAACCAGGAAAATAAAAACTCTAAATTTAAACAACGAGTTAATGAAAATGAGAGCAAGACTTTACAGTCAGAAATTAAAGAAGTGAGCCTGTTGTAGAGGTTGTACTTGCAGAAACAATTCAAGATGTAAAAGAAGATATTGAGGTACAAAAGCAAAGCCCTGTCATAGTACTATCAGAGGAAGATGAAAAATATTTATTTTGTGATGATAAAATTCCTGTGACTAATGAAGCTAGGGTTTATGTTGAGCAAGAGCTTCACACTTAGTGTGATGAGGAAGCAATGCCAAAAAGGAGAAAAATGAAAGTTGATGAGTTTGCCTCAATCACTCATTAAGGAAAGACTCTAAAGATGTTAGGAGAGATTGCATCAGTTTGGAGACCTAAAACAAGACCTAAGAATAAACTTAGGTTAAATATGAAGAAATTGTTGAATCCCAAATTGGCTAAAGAAAAAGTGACAGTGATAGATGATTCATCATCTGAAGACAAATTGGATGATAAAGGTAAAAAGCCGATAGAATCAAAAGGAAAATCTGTCATGACTGATACCAAGATCTTTGATATATTTCTAGAGATTTGAAATCAAATGTTTCAATAGCAGCAACAAAGTGAGGTAAAGAGTTCTTGTTTAGAGAAGAAGGACATGGTTGAAGAAAAAGTTCCATGCAAAGCTGAAAGTGAAGAACATCCAAGGTTTCCTGTAACATCCACATAAATTATGGAAGAGGATGAGGAAATTGATAAGAAACTGAAAATTCCTTGGACTCTAGAAGGCATGCAAACAACAACAGGAGACAAATGTATTGATTCAGAAAAAGAAAACCTACAAAGACGTATTAAGCAGTACAAATATTGGATTGAGTATATGCAAGAAGCTAATGATGGGCTAGTTACAACAAACATGAGACTTAGAGAAGATTTAGAGGAAGTTAATAGTCATTACCAAGAGTTGATCACAGTTTCAATAGAAGCATTGAAAAGGAAAAGGCAAACAAAAAGTCAATTCATAGAATTAAAGCAAACCATCCAGGACTTGCAACAACATAATGAAGAGCTAACAAGGAGGATTGCAGACATGGAGACAGATCAATTGAAGGCAAGAAGGAAAGCTCAAGCCTTGGAAGGAATTGCTTTACTTGCTGAAACAACTAAAGATTTGTGAAGTTAATCAAGAAAGTTAGTTATTAGTTATGTTTGAAAAGTTATTTTATTTTTTCTAAAGATGTTTTAAATTGAGCTATTCGATAGGTAGTCTTAAAAACAGTTATAGTTCAGTTATTCAACTGATTTTGAAAAGTAAGATAAATGTAAGTCTGAAAGAAGACAAATGGTTCGATTTTTTGCTGACAAGGGGAGGCTATCAGGCTGGTTTTATGAGCTATGTAAAGACTCTTATGTGTTTTTTGAGGACTGAATTATGAAATATATGCTCTATATGCCCTTTAGTTTATTGATTGGTTTCATTTATAATTTGTGTTAATTACTCAGCTGGTATATTCATTTCTTGTTTAATGTTTTTATGCTTGGAATGCTTGCCAACTGTGGGTGAAATTCAGTATTGTGTTTTCTGTTGGATTATGGTTTATATGTTATGCATCTCAGCCATTCAATGATCATGATTTAGTGTTTACTTTGGTTTTATGAATGTTTTCCCTCTTGTCTTCAAACTGCTCAACCAAAAAACCTTGAAACCCCTAAAAACCCTATTTTACTTTATTGGGATTATTGAGATTATGTTGGCTTGTTCTCTTGTAGTCTGGAAACAATTTCTAGCACTAACATCTTTTGCGCCATTGCTGGGGGACGAAGTTGAAAACATATTTTTCCCTGGGATACTTATCATTTCATTGGTTTTAAGAGGTGAACTTAAACCAACAAATCTTAAAGACTACTTTTCACTAGTTTTTCACAGTGGCTACTAAGGGAGTCGAAACAAGAAACAGATCTAGTTCAGCTTTGCAATTGGGTGTTTCAGACCCAGAACAGATATTGAAAATAGCTAGAAGAATTAGAAGGTCTCAGTCATCACCAGCCCTATGTAACCCTGATCAGTTAGATATTTCAGAAGAATAAACTTCACCTTGGTTGAAGCCTATAATTCTTGTCAGTAATTTTCAAGTTTTCACTGATCCTCAATCCTTCAAGAAAGCAAAGACAGTATCTCCTGGTAAAATTCCTCTATTTCATCTAAAAGTTGGTAAAACTCCATTTTAGCCAAGTTCCAGTCAAGTCTTTCCATCACCAAAGCCAGTCAACCTAAGAATGGCAGCCCAAAATTAGCCATTAGATATGATGGAATGAATGGTTGCATCTAGGTATGCACCTTTAGTTTTTCCTCAGCCTTTGAATGCACTTCCTAGAGGTGATTATCAGAAATACCTGCCTAGGTTTAATGGATAGGGTGCAACTACGGTTTATGAACATTGGGAAGCCTTTCTCAGTTATGCTGATAATCAGAATATTGAAGCTAAGGATGTATGGATGAGGATGTTTGTACAGAGCCTTGATGGAGATGTCAGAAAATGGTTTAGGGAGTTACCTGCAAATTCTATCACTATCATAGAGGAGCTTCAGGACCTTTTCATGAGACAATGGGGGGCCACCAAGGATCATACCTATTATATAACTGAATTTGGAGCCCTTAGGATAAAGAAGGATGAAACCATAGCTGATTTTTTGAAAAGATTCAATAAAATGTATGGAAGAATTCCTGCAGAGATAAAACCTTCAGAAATATCTGCAAAACTCACATATGCAAATGCTTTTGATCATGAATTTTCCTTACTTCTAAGAGAAAGAAGACATGTTTCTTTACTGAACATGCAAGATGCAACATTAGAAGTGGAGTCTAATATATTGGCTTCTAACAGATTGAAGGGAAATACAGCTCAACAGATATATAACAGGAAGGGTAAGAAGGAAGCAACTCCAGGGGTTTCAACATCCCACTCTGCAGAAGGAAAAATTGATGAGATGGCCAAGCTAGTTAAGATCATGACTGCAGAATTAAACAAGTTGGAACTAGAAAATAATTCAAACAAACATGTTCAAGAGGGTGAGAGAAACCCTAATGATCAAAACCAATTCAGAAGACAGTTTGCACCTCGTTTCATACATAGAGAAAGAAGAAACAATGATATACAACGAGAAAGGAGAGACATTGAGGATCAAGGAGTACCACCTCCTCTTCAGAATAATGTTGTTGATGAAGAAGAAATTGAAGAGGAAGTGTTATTTGAAGATACCGACCAGGATATGAATTATTTTGGAGAGCAGTTAACTGAGGGTTTTGTCACTGAAGAAGAGTTTTTAAATTCAGAATACTATGATGCTGATATGTTTGAAATAGAAAATGATTTAAATCTGGAAATGACTGCTGTAAATGCTGATGCATATCAAACTGAGCCAAAGAAAACTTTGAATTTGAGGTCAGACCCAAAGCAAGTAGTTCAAAATCCAAAGAAGAAGGTAGTTGTACCTACTAAACATCAATCTGATCCCGTGTTAGAGAAAAAACAAATTCAGGATAAACAAAGGAAGAATATGGAAGTTGAAGAGGTAAACAAAAGTGTGTAGAATTTTAATCTGGAAAATGAATTAGGCAAAATTAAGATTCCTATGCCTTTTATTGAGTTAATGAAGAATCCTTCCTACAAAGATTCAGTTCTTAAAATGATTGGTTCAACAAACAGTCAGTCTCTTTCTGATACAGTGAATTTACAAGAAGAAAATCCTAAAATATTTATTGGATCATATTTAGCTGAAAAGACTGAGAATGAAGCAGGTGCATCACCTCCGTTCTACATCACACTGACTATTCATGAACACATGATACATAACTGTCTTTTGGATTCGGGAGCATCACATAACCTAATGGCCAAAGGCTGTCATGGAGGCTCTAGGTTTGAGTATAACAAAACTCTATCATGATTTGTATGCTTTTGATTCACGAGATGTAAAATGTTTGGGAGTGATTAAAGATATGGTTGTCAGTTTGGCTCAGCTACCAATGAAGAGTGTGATTATGGATGTGGTAGTTGCAGACATTACACCTAAATTTGGATTACTCCCCTCTAGATCTTGGGAAAAGAAAGTTGGTGGAACCTTACAAATGGATTTAACATATGCCACTATTCCTGTATTTGGAGGAGAAAACAGAAGGTTGTATAGAGAACTACAGTTTGCTTATATTGTGACAGATGACAAGAACCATACAAATCATCCCCTA
Source organism: Pseudotsuga menziesii (assembly GCA_001517045.1). Taxonomy (NCBI): domain Eukaryota; kingdom Viridiplantae; phylum Streptophyta; class Pinopsida; order Pinales; family Pinaceae; genus Pseudotsuga; species Pseudotsuga menziesii. Next base: position 707,372 of record LPNX010696868.1, on the reverse strand, counting down.
TATGCTGTTGATAACGATTTGGGTAATTGTATGTTACATTTTAGTGATGATGATAATACTGCTGGTTTGTTACAGGTTGAAAAGGAAAAGCCAGTTAAATGCATTAGGGAACAAGAAGATGAACTTTGGCAATTATACTTTGATGGATCATCTTGTAAGGAAGGTGCTGGAGCAGGGGTTCTTTTAATATCTCCTGGTGGTGAAACAATGAAGCTGATGTATAAATTAGAATTTATTACCACCGATAATACTGTAGAATATGAAGCTTTGTTGTTAGGACTGAAAGCTGCAAAAGATTTACGCATTCAACAAGTTTCTATATATGGCGACTCCGAGTTGGTTGTTCAGTAGGTGAGGAACAACTATCAAGTGAAACAAGATTTGCTGAAAGTCTATCGTAATGAGGTATGAGATATGATAGACAATTATTTTGTGGCTTTTAACATTACTTATATTCCTAGGGACTATAATCAGACTGTTGATTCTTTGGCCTTAGCAGCCACACATTTTAGAATTCCCAAAACCACACAGCTAAAGTATCCTATTGAGGTTAGGTACAGACCTTCTGTGCCTGACAATGTAAAGCAGTGGAAATTTTTTGAAGATGACATTGAAATAAAAAGATTTTTAGAGCTTATAGATGAGTTTTCCAATTCCCTGATTGATCAAGAAGAAGATGATGAGGTTGAAAATTTTGAAGATATTGCTGAAAATGAAATTGCTGGCCATAATATTATTGAACTTAAAGGTAATTTCATTCCTAAAGGGTTGGTGCCATTAGAAAGGATATTTTCAAAAGATGATACACCTTTAAAACCTGTTGTATAGTCTTCAGAAGAAAATGTGGTGGATTGTAACATTGGTATTGCAGGACATCCTAGAATGGCGAAGATTTCAAAAGTACTCTCAGCAGAACAGAGAAACAGGTACATTAAGTTGTTAAAGGAGCATGTTGATGTTTTTGCATGGTCTTATGAAGACTTGAGGACATATGATACTGGGATTATACAACATAAAGTACCTTTAAAACCGAATGTTAAACCTTTTTGACAGAAATTAAGGAGGATAAATCCAACTTTGTTTCCTGTTATTGAAAAAGAAGTGAAGAAGTTATTAGATGCCAAGATCATTGTTCCTCTTAGGTATTCTTCATGGGTTGCTAATTTAGTTCCTGTCAAGAAGAAGAATGGAGAAATCAGACTGTGTGTTGACTTTAGAAATCTGAATAGGTCTTCATTGAAGGATAATTATCCTCTACCTAAAATAGAACAAATATTGCAGAAGGTAGTTGGGGCACAAAGGATTTCTATGGTTGATGGTTTTTCAGGATATAATAAAATTGCTATGCATCTTGATGATAAAGAAAAAATAGCTTTTACTACTCCCTGGGGGACTTTCATGTATGATAAAATGCCTTTTGGTCTGATGAATGCTGGAGCAAATTTTCAAAGAGCTATGGATATAGCCTTTGTTGGGGAAAGAGACAAGTTTGTAGTGATTTACTTAGATGATATTACAGTCTTTTCACAATTAGATGATGAACATCTAAAACATTTGAAACAGACTTTTCTGAAATGTAGAAAATATGGTTTATCTCTTAATCCAAAGAAGTCACATTTTGCTGTACAGGAAGGTAAATTATTGGGTCATTTAGTTTCAGTTGATGGCATAAGGATTGATCCAGAGAGGGTGAAAGCAATACTGAAAATAAGTCTACCAATGAGTAAAAAGGATGTTCAATCTTTCATTGGTAAAATCAAAATTTTGCATTGGTTTATACCAAATTTTGCTGAGACTATCAAACAGATTACAACCATGCTGAAGAAGGATCAAGAAGTCAGGTGGACTGCAGAAGCAAAGAATTCATTCGAAAAAATTAAGATGGATCTTACTGAAGCTCCAATATTGGTAAGTCCATATTTTACAAAGGAATTTCTAACCTTTTCTTTTGCATCTGAAGATACATTGGTTGCTGTTTTATTACAAAAGAATAAGGATGGTCTTGAGCAGCCTATTTCATTCTTCAGCAAAACTCTTAGAGATTCTGAATTAAAATACAACATTTTAGAAAAACAGGCTTACTCTTTGGTGAAAGCTTTGAAATTTTTCAGAATCTATGTTTTGCACAAAGTTATTGCATATGTGCCTAATGCTGCCATAAAAGATGTTTTGACCCAGCCTGATAGTGAGGGAAAAAGAGGAAAGTGGATTGCTAAAATCGTGGAGTATGATGTAGATATCAGACCTACAAAGCTAGTAAAGGGACAAGGTTTAGCTAAGCTATTAGCTGAATCAAAATTGCCAAGCTTTAGGATTGCATTTGATGGTAGAACGACCAGCACAAGAAGAAAATCAAGCAGAGCTGGAGAAGGAGAAGATTATGGATTTCTGTTTAGCATCTACATTGTATGCAGACATTGTATATTTTCTTTTGTACTTACAATGTCCAAATCACTTAGATTAAAAAGCTGCTAGGCCTTTGAAGTTAAAAACTACTAAGTACTGTTTGGTAGAGCAACAACTGTTTTGGAAAGATCCATGGGGTATCCTACTCAGATGTCTAGATAAACCTGAAATTGAAGGAGTAATTTCTGAATCTCATGAAGGTGTTTGTGGAGGTCATAAGTATTGGAAGGCAACAACACATAAAATTCTAAGAGCTGGTTACTATTGGCCCTCTTTATTTTCAGATGTATATCAGTAGGTAAGAGCATGTATCCCTTGTTAGAAATTTACTGGTAAACAAAAGTTGTTATCATTACCTTTAAAACCAATTGCAGTAAATGCCCCTTTTCAGCAGTGGGGTCTGGACTTTATAGGAGAGATAAATCCATCTTCCTCAGGATAACATAAGTGGATTTTGACTGCAATAGATTTCTTTACTAAGTGGGTGGAAGCTATCCCCACAAGGAATTCCACTGTTAAGGTGATTATAGATTTTATTGAAGAAAATATTCTTAGTAGATTTGGATGTTCACAGAGAATATTAACTGACAATGCAAAAGCCTTTAAGTGTAAGGCTATGGGAGCATTTTGTGAAAAGAATGGCATTATGTTGAAACATTCAACTCCTTACTATCCTCAAGGTAATGGTTTAGCTGAGTCCTCAAATAAAAATATCATTCAGAGTATCAGAAAATTGCTGAAGCATAATAAAAGATCATGGTATTCTATGCTAAAGTACGCATTATGGGCAGACAGAGTAACAGTCAAACACGCAATTGGAACTTCTCCTTTCCAATTAGTATATGGTATAGATGCAGTTTTTCCTATTCAGTTGGGTATCCTAGTGATGAAGTTTTTTTAGGATTGTCAGGAAGAGCCTAATGATATGCAGAGAAGGATTTATGCAATGATAGAGTTGCAGCAGAATCGAGAAAAAGTGGACGAAAAGGCACAGCTATATAGGTTGAAGATTAAAGAAAGATTTGACAGGAAGATCAAAGATAATACATTTTCAATAGGAGACATGGTTTTGAGATGGGATGCTAGGAAAGAGCAAAAAGGAAAACATGGCAAGTTTGATAACCTCTGGTTTGGTCCTTTCCTAGTATCAAAGTTTTTGGAAAACAATACTTTTGTTCTACAGACCTTGGAGGGTGAGGAATTGTCAAATCCAGTTAATGGACGATTCCTCAAGCATTTTTACAGTTTTTGAAATGTATTTTAAGTTTTCATTGTATATACCACTGTGAGTAAATAGAATAAGGACTCCATAACCCAATGGAAATTTTGCAGATTAGCAGTACAGAAGGCACTGGTCTATAGGTTCTTGAAGCCTCACAAGGAGGACTTCATCCCGTAGCAGGAGCTAGATGTTAGGTCATGTTTTTGTCTTCCTTTGACTTTCATGCTTGTATCCATATTTTGAACATGGATTTTACTTTTTTGTTTCTAGAAAGTTTTGTTGATAGGGATAATTTTGATTTTAAACTTTTAATTCTCATGATTTTTTATTTCTTGGCTTATTTTTACAAATTTTGCTTTGATTTTATAATTGAGGGGTTTTATAAGGCATATATGGATTAAAGAGTTTTATAAATAGCATAAAAGTTAAATATTGACCCCTAAACCAAGTGCAAACTCGTATCATTTGCTTAATATTGTGAAATCATTAAATTGGACTTTCTTGTAGCGCAAGACAAAAACAGATACACTAGAGCACTACAAGAAAATCGCACGAGCTAAAATCATCATTTTTTCGGTCCAATTTCTTCAGGATTATCATATCTGAGGTGTCAATCACATTATATGATGCATTTGATACGTGTCTTTCATAGTTTAATCACTGAAACAAGTGGATGATCATCATAAGGGCGAGATCGTGGCGATTTCATGCAGAGCAGGTATAATGATGATAGTGGAGTATAATGAGACAAAGCTATTTGGGAGTATGTTTTTATCTAAAGGACATGAGAAATAAGTGGAGATAGTGGTGAGAAGACAGTGCTAAGAAATCGGGATTTTGTAACTGAACGAGAAATTAGGGCATTCAGCAGCTGCTGGCTAGAGTGGTCTAAGCGGTTAGAGACAGGTGGAGCTTGCAATTCGACACTTGACCATTGAAATAACCGTATTCTAGTGCTCGAATTGGTCATATTAACAGGTAGCCCGCGTCCCTTTTCTAGGGTTTTTTAAATTTGGGGCTTTTTTGAAGAAATCATTAATGACAAATTTGAAGGCAGAATACTAGTTTTTTCACCTAATACATGTTAAATGATGAATTATAAACCAATACATTCAAAGTATTCACCATTTAAACAGTAGAATTCAGAGCATAGCTTGTTGGAGTTTCTTGAATTGTATTTTAGGTCAGTCTGTTAAGATTGGAAGACATTTAAACTGTGATATTTTGATAGAAGCTGTTTAACCATAGTAAATATGAAAAAGAGTGGAAAAACAAACAGGGCAGAGCCCTCAGACTTAAGTTGGGTGAAGAATTTTCCAGACTGTACATAGTTGTTTTCAAATGCAGGATGGTTAATGTTCTTTAAGAAAATCAAAGGTTATCATGCAGAAGTGTTACACAAATGTGCTCAATGTCTAGACAAAGACATAGTGTCTTTTGACACCTTAAAGTTCAAATTGACTAAGGAATTAATAGCTGAGGCAATAGGGATCTTGGATGAAGGAGAGCTATGGTTTAAAAAGGTTCCATTCACCTTTAATGCTCAAAAATAATTGCTTCCTGGTGTGATTGCAGAATGGGGAAAAGGTCTTCCAATCCAAAACTTTAAACCTGAATGGACTGAGCCCATTAAAGTCTTGCAGAGCTATGTTACCTGTGAGGGTAGATATGCTTTTGTTTTCAAATATCACTTTAGGTTTCTCCAGCATCTTAGTGATGAGTCTAAAATGAACTTACCTTTCTCTTTCTGAACAGTCTACAAAAGATGTCATGCAGGGTAAGAGAGCACCAAGATCATACAAAGCAGCCTGTTTTTCACCATGGACTTATTAAGCTCATCATAAGCACTGTGTTATAGAAAAGGGAAAAGACTTGGGAGCATTTTATATTTTGGTTAGGATTCAAGACTGATCAGGAGGAACAGCCTCAGAGAAAGCAGATAGATAAAGGGCAGACCTTGATTAAGAAGCTTAGAAAAAAGGTAATAGTCAAGGATGAAGAAAATGTTAAACTAGAAGAAGCCTCAAACTAGGAAAATAAAAACTCTAAATTTAAACAACGAGTTAATGAAAATGAGAGCAAGACTTTACAGTCAGAAATTAAAGAAGTTGAGCTAGTTGTAGAGGTTGTACCTACAGAAACAATTCAAGATGTAAAAGAAGATATTGAGGTGCAAAAGCAAAGCCCTATCACAGTACTATTAGAGGAAGATGAAAAATATTTATTTGGTGATGATTAAATTCCTGTGACTAATGAAGCTAGGGTTTATGTTGAGTAAGAGCTTCACACTCAGTGTGATGAGGAAGCAATGTCAAAAAGGAGAAAATGAAAGTTGTTGAGTTTTCCTCAATCACTCATCAAGGAAAGACTCTAAAGATGTTGGGAGATATTGCATCAGTCTGGAGACCTAAAACAAGACCTAAGAATAAAATTAGGTTAAATATGAAAAAATTGCTGAATCCCAAATTGGCTAAAGAAAAAGTGATAGTGATAGATGATTCATCATCTGAAGACAAATTGGATGATGGTGAAGATGGTAATAAAGGTAAACAACTGATAGAATCAAAAGGAAAATATGTCATGACTGATAGCAAGATCTCTGATATATTTCTGGAGATTCGAAATGAAATGTTTCAAGAGCAGCAACAAAGTGAGGTAAAGAGTTCTTGTTTAGATAAGAAGGAGATGGTTGAAGAAAAAGTTCCATGCAAAGCTGAAAGTGAAGAACATCCAAGGTTTCTTGTAACATCCACAGAACTTATGGAAGAGGATGAGGAAATTTATAAGAAACTAAAAATTCCTTGGACTCCAGAAGGCATGCAAACAACAGCAGGAGACAAATGTATTGATTCAAAAAAAGAAAACATTCAAAGAAGTATTAAGCGGTACAAGTATCATATTGAGTATATGAAAGAAGCTAATGATGGGCTAGTTACAACAAACATGAGACTTAGGGAAGATTTAGAGGAAGTTAACAGTCATTACCAAGAGTTGATCACAGTTTCAATAGAAGCATTGAAAAGGAAAAGGCAAACAAAAAGTCAATTCATAGAATTAAAGCAAACCATCCAGGACCTGCAACAGCATAATGAAGAGCTAACAAGGAGGATTGCAGACATGGAGACAGATCAATTGAAGGCAAGAAGGAAAGCTCAAGCCTTGGAAGGAATTGATTTACTTGCTGAAGCAGCTAAAGATTTGTGAAGTTAATCAAGAAAGTTAGTTATTAGTTAAGTTTGAAAAGTTATTTTATTTTTTGTAAAGATGTTTTAAATTGAGCTATTCGATAGGTAGTCTTAAAAACAGTTATAGTTCAGTTATTCAACTGATTTTGAAAAGTAAGATAAATGTAAGTCTGAAAGAAGGCAAATGGTTCGATTTTTTGTTGACAAGGGGAGGCTATCAGGCTGGTTTTATGAGCTAAGTAAAGACTCTTATGTGTTTTATGAGGATTGAATTATGAAATATATGCTCTATATGCCCTTTAGTTTATTGACTGGTTTCATTTATAATTTGTGTTAATTACTCAGCTGGTATATTCATTTCTTGTTTAATGTTTTTATGCTTGGAATGCTTGCCAATTGTGGGTGAAATTTAGTATTGTGTTTTCTATTGGATTATGGTTAATATGTTATGCATATCAGCCATTCAATCCTCATGATTTAGTGTTTACTTTGGTTTTATGAATGTTTTCCCTCTTGTCTTCAAACTGCTCAACCAAAAAACCTTGAAAACCCTAAAAAACCTATTTTACTTTATTGTGATTATTGAAATTGTGTTGGCTTGTTCTCTTGTGGTCTGGGAACAATTTCTGGGACTAACAGAGTCCAAAGGGAATTATCGTGTATTGGAAACAACCCCACTCCATCCCAAAGGTTGTCTTGTGCCAGTCTTCATTTGTGATTCTAATATGATGGTAGCCAGAGAACCCATCAATGAATGAGTAAATTTATTGACCCTCGACACTCTCCACTACCTCATTTGCAAATGGAGTCAAAAATCGGTCATGCAAACAAGAATCATTCAACTTTCTTAGGTCGATTCAAATCCACACTCCACCAATAGTCTTTTTATCTTGCACTACTATTAGGATGATCCATTCTGATTCTTCTACAGTTTCTATGATACCTGCATCCAACATTTGGTCTAGCTCTACCTTGACTTTTTCTTTATATTGTGGATTCAATCGGTATGGTCGCTGCTTGATAGGTTTTGCATTGGGTTTTAAAGGTATCTTCATTTCTCCAAGGTCTCCAACAATCCCTTTCATCTCTGAGAATTCCATAGGGAATAGATATTGAAACTCATGCAATAGATCTGTGTTTTTCTCGACAGTCTGATTGTCCCAATAATCTCCATTATTGGAAAATTTTGGAGTCTTTGGGGTGCCAATATTTACTTTCTTGAGTTTTAGTGGATTCCGAAATTGGTAGCTAGAAATACCAAATCCTTCCACTGTGTGTGTACCTTCAGACTCATGTATGTTTACGTCGAGTGGATCATCGTCATTAGTATTCCATCTAGTGCTGGATTGCTATGCCATGTTGATTAAAATGTGTCATTGCGACATGGCTATCTTCAAATATATTTATCTTAATTACTTGCAAAGCGACATCAATCGATGGATGATCATCAACAAATTCAAATGTATGTATGAAGCTAGTAACTAATTCATCCCACTCAATAGTTCATTGTTTAAGTTCAGCTAATGTATATCAGCTCTTTGGTATCATGTCTAATGTGTGTATGAACTGATGAATCCATTACTGTCGCAAACATGCCTCCCATGTCGCATGACAATACTCAATATGGTTGTTAGGATTATTCAATCCTGTATACTTTTGACTAGTATAATTGATCCTCTTCTTCGAACCTTATCTCAAAAAATATTGACATTGTGGCCATTCCGAGATAGACTATTTATGTGTGACCCACCATCTGGCGAGTGTATCTTTCGGCACAAAGTCTAGGGTAGACAAGCGTTGATGTTCTCTAACTTTTTCTTCAAACTCTATCAGAAAAGATGCCAAGGTTTTTGTTGGCAATGTACTATATCACATGAATGCTTCGATATTGTTGAAGGAGATTAACATTGGAACCTCTCCATTCTCCCAAAAAATCCCCCGTCCAAATCTCTAAGGTTGACAACACATGTTTGGATAGACATGGAATATATTACAGTGGTTAAATGTTAAATAATAAAGGTACCAAAATGATGAGTTAGTTCCTCCGATCCGTAAGAAGAGAATAGATTGTGCCCCACCAAATCAATGTAAAGTGGCCATATTGATAGAAAGAGATGTGATTGCACAATTTGGATTTCAAATCACATAGAAAATCATGGAGAAGATATTGATAGATAGTAAAAGAAAGATTGAAATAATTTGGTTGCTTGACCAAAAATCCAGGAAATCAGATTGAAGAGAGAGAGTTCCACCTGAGAGGCTGAGAGTGCTGTGGGAATGAGCCAGTGAGCCATATACTGGATGGTATGAGACTTTTGCTTTGTAATTTATGTTGAATAACTGTAACGTAAGATGGGATTCTATCCATAATGAGCTTGTTTTAAACTGTCTTTAAATCTGAATACTGTGCAGTTATGTTTTAATTGGTTTTAGTTATGTATTCCCGATCAACAATGTTTTTGTTGTGATTTCCCATGCTTAGATTTAGTATTTCAGATTCCATGTTTGGAATTTTTTTTTTCTGAGCAAGGTTCTTTATGTTATGTATGCTGAAATTGTTTGTTCCCTATATTAAAAATAAGCTTGAACCAGACTCATCATTGATATGACTCTTGTTTTAGTCCAATTACTCAATATATTTCACAGAGCTTGATGTTTTCAGTTAGCTTATTCCTTCTGTTATATTATCTCAACTCCATTGCACACCCATATACCCATTCAAATCAATAAACCATTATTCTTAGCTTTAAGATGTGTTAATCTTATCTCTCTCGCAATCAAGAGTTAACTTTAGCACAAACATAGAGGAATTGTGAAATACCTCCCTTACACACCTTAACAAATTTTGGACCCTTAAAATAAACCTTTTTAAATGCTAACCAACTAAAATCCTCTAGAAGAGGTCACAAAAAAACATTTTAGCTTGGTAGGATTGATTGGGATAGCCATCCAAACAATTCCCACCAATCTAGTTTCATTAGGCATTTTTAAAACATAACATTGTTGACTTTCAGGGTACTATCAAAATCCTTCTATAAGCAAGTGTTAAAAGAAAACCCAGAATCAAAAGTGCATAGTGACCAATGAGGTGAAAGCCGAGGTATAACTACCTTGCTCTCCCCTATGTCACTCAACATTTTATAGGGAGAGAACACTATACCATGCAACAGAACCATTGATCCACACTCGATGCAAGGTATCTTAGTGGAAAAACTTAGGGAATCTCCAAGGAGCACTTGTGGGTGCTAGTGAATCCTGAAGTTATCTATTGTCATTGGGAAATGTTTCCAAGTATTGTTGATTGGAACATCGGCTTCATCACTGGTATAACTGGCTCATTGTTACCTTCACTAGTCAAATGTTGTGTGGATCCCATTATCACCAATAATTGTACTTTTGGAAGGCCCAGTTACACTTGAGAGGAAGGACATTAGGTCTCAAGGGAATCTACATTTTCTTTTTTTTTTTTAAATACAAGTTCACCTAATAATTAATTAAAAAGAACCTATGTGTGGGACCATTTTCAATAAACCAATATTGCACATATCACTCTCTTATTGCACCATTTTGCATCTGTTGTGGTTAGCATATTTTTGTATCTGTTCAATTGTGTTTATTCCTAGTATCACTCTCGCTTTGTCACTAGAATTCCACCATTGAGGAACAAAACCCCCTCAAAGGTAGTCCCCAGACTACAGGGCCTATCTCCACTCTTGAGGGTTGTTTTCCATTTTCTCCCCATGGTTCACATGGGATATCACCTAGCCAAGGATGCTCCCATGACACATTTATTGGATCCACCAGGTGAGGCCACAAATTTCTTGATTCTTTCTCTCCCCTCAAAGAGAGTTTGGACCCTTTTGATTCATCCTCTCACATAAGAGGTTCACCTTTATTTACACCCCATGGAGGAAATACCCCGCCTTATTTTGCCCCTTCGGAAGGGGTCACATAACATATTTATCTTCCCATCGAAGAGAAAGATCACTGCCACATATTATTCATTCCCCCCCTTAAGGACACAACACATAGAATATTATGGTGGAACCTAACCCCCACCCACCTTTCATGGCGAGCTTGAATCTCCTAGATCTAGCGAAGCTGATCAGTGGCCCCATAGCTCATGATGCAGCACAATCAAACATGCCCAAAAAACTACCATTGAACATTCCCAAGTTTGAAGGGAAGCAAAAAAATGTTCCCTCCAACCACATTATGTCCTTCCACACTCGGTGTTCTTCCAACTACATTGTGGAATACTCAGTAAGGCTTTAACTATTTCAATGAACTATCACCATAAAAACTACAAAATGGTACGAAAACCTACCCAAGGCTTCCAACACCACTTTTGGGACAATCACCACTGCATTTCTTACATACTTTCAGCTTCCCATATGCCATAATTTAGGCATTGAAATTCTCAGAGAGTTTTTGAAAAACACTTCTACCCATATCACAAACCACATCCACAAGTGGTGTCGAAGTCGAACACTGTGCAAAATTGACATCCAACCTCAGTTTCTCTTGGATTGGATCCTTAAATCACTCCAACTCGCTATCTGAAAGATGTGGAAACCTACATGCCATGAATTGAGGAAGAGGACATCCTAAAGGACCAACACTTTGATCTCATCTATGTACAATTAGGGTAGCTATATACCGTCCTTCTTGATGCTCCTCATCATTTCTAATTGGATTCTCCCTAACTAGGGTTCTCTAATTGAACGAATGGGATTATTGGGTCCATTTACCAACAAGTAAAATATCCCTCACAAAAAACTTTTGCACCACCTTGCATGGCAGTGCAGAATCCACCCATCCTTGTTGTGTCGAATGCCCCTAATATTATCCCAAATCTCCATTTGGAAAGTTATAGTATGGGGCCTATAATACTTATACTTACCCAAATGCAAGCTAAGCACAAACGGTTCCCCCAATGCAAATGGCACACTTGATTCTAATTCCACATAATATGGAGCACAACAAGTCTATATCCCACCATCAGGTTATAACCCTTACTACCCAACTCCATTCCATCCTAGGACGACCCCCATGCCTCACATGGGATTTAACTTAGTCCAAACTCCCTTGCAACAACAAACTCAACAAATTAAACAATTGAACATGACTACCAATCCATAGAATCATTAGAATCAGGGGAAGAAGAAATATAACAACAAGTATCCCCAACAACAAGGGAAAGGGGGAAATCCCACTCCCCAACAAAACTAGAAACTAGCTAACCAATCAGCACAGGGGGAAATCCCCCCAAGCACGGTAAACATACTAACTCAAGGAAAAATGATTCTTGTTCCATGTTTGACAAGTATGATCATTATGGTCACCATTGTCCACTCATCCCCGACTACAAAAAATTGGTAGAAGCAAAGAAAAAAATTCCACCCAACTCTCCTCAAGATCCTCCTGCACCACAACCCTAGCAAACTGTTTTGAAACAACCTTTTTCTAAATAAGCATTTGTTACCTAAAAGCCGCATCGTTGTCCCTCTGACGATGGATCCTTCCAAAACATTCACATGAAATCCACGACATTTATTAAACTGTAGACTATATCAAAAGGGTTTAGCAGCCTTGACCCCTCACCAGAGGTAGAAGAAGCCCCTATTCCCTCAGGATTCCCTTTGCTTGAGCATGAAACAAGTCCCAAGGATACCAAAGGAACCACTTCAACGTACCCCTCATAACCCTCATATGAAATCCACCCACAATTACAACATTGTGGATGACTTGGATCAGCCTCCAACTTCCATGTCCACATTGGAAGGGATTGAGTCTTATCAAACCCCAAAAAAATCACTTTTAAATGCACTCAACACAATTGAACCTTCCAAATCATGCCTCATTAATTTTGACTCAACAAGGGTGAACCATGACTACCTTCATCAATTACATTCCAAGTCTCAGCCACTATTAAAAAATTTATCATTCATTGGTGTATCATTGATAAAGGCACATCCACATGTGTCATGTCCTCAAATGTTTGGAAAGCGATTGGGATCACCTGAGTTATTCCTATCCTCTATCTCCCTCTATGCATATGATGTAAGACCTTCATAACTAAGAGGATTGTACCAAAATGTCCTCATCAAGCTAGGGGGAAATATGCTAATGATCGATATTGAGGTAGTCGAGGCCCAACTCTACAACAACATCCTTTTATGCCATAGTTACATGTACTCCATGAATGCGGTTGCTCCTTCACTATTACACATCATGATGTTCCCCTTTAATGGGAATATCATCACCCTCGATCAACTTAGCTACTATGACCCTAATGCCACCACCAACCTCGAGAACATCCCACCCATAATAGGAGAAGGAAAAACACCACGGTATGTGGATGTATACTAAGATATAAACAAAGATTCTGATATCCTCGACGCATATTCCGGTCCTCTTCCTGAAATCCCCGTCTCTATGTAAAAACTGATGTGTACCATTTTATCCATGGAAAATGAGTCTTCAAAGCCAACGACATCATCATCAACACCTCCTACAAGACACAATGTGAATCAGGCATTGAATCCATTAGTTCCCCCCATGTTTCAGATACCATTCTTGTACACCGCCATAGGAGTGCAAGGGACATCGATTATGGCCTAATTAAATGTCTTGTGCCTCACTTTGGGAATCCCTATGTGGTACCTTACACCACCATACTTAGAAATGGCCTCAAAACCTCTAGCACATTATGAGTTTGTGCTAGTTATATCGGTTACTACATCTGAACCACACAATGATATAACAACACCTAAGACCAAGCCACCACCGATTGTCACACCATCCTCTAATGGGGGCATAAAATATCCCAAGATAAAATCCCCCATCACCCATAACCACCGTCCCTAATCATCATTGGGTGTTGCTAAACCTAAATCATGGGGCACAACTCAACAACTATTGAAATCCCCCATCATGATTGATACTCCTACCATGCAGGTCACTCCACCATGTGTGTTATGCGGCCAACAAGGCCATGTGACCAAGTTATGTCCTAACTTACCTGAGATTAGAAACCTGCTAAAAATGTCTATTGGTGTGATGCATGCATCCCAACCTATAGTAGGGGACACCCCAACCTCATTTTTTCCCACCAAAACCACTAAGTCCAAGTCGTTGCGCACCAACAAAGTGTGTTCAATATGCTTTCCGTTTGGGAACTATACACACCATTGTCTTGATCTTCCTATTTTGAGGTGTAGTGGAGATCATCCGATTAACTCACCATTTAGTTGAGAGTCCGCCACCTCAACTACAGGAACCCACCCCTATCAACATTGTCATGAGCACCATAACGTTCCTCCCCTCCCTTATGCAAGCCCAAAGTCCTGTACACATCTTAAACCAAGAACATGCCAATTTCCCATGTCGTCATCACAAGTTAATGCCCCATCACTCTTTTCAGTTCCCTCTAATAGTTGCATACCGAACTCTTCATTCCGAACAAAAGAGACTATCTGGCAGCCTTGTCCCAACAAGAGTCTCCCTCCCCACTGTAGTTGAAGAAGATGAAAACTCTATCAGTCATAGTAAAGCTGAATATTTACCTGTTGTCTATATTACACCTAGAAGTAATCATCTATCTCCACCAATGAGTGGGAATAATCTCAGCCTAACCCCCCCATAGGAAGATACATCCATTCCTATCCTCAATCCTCACAATGATATTTATCCCCCTCCACCCAAGAACATCAATTACATGGAAATTAATTACATGAACATCAATTTCATGGATTTTGTTCCACTCGCATTTGTTAGACACACCAGGCACACCGAGAGGGGGGGTGAATCTGTGTGTGCAATCTTGATTAATTTTTCAATTTTAACAATCAACAAATAATTCATCAATGCATTATTCTGCCATTTGCATAATCATTTCATAAACATCTATCACTTCATCATTTATAAACCATAAGCATATGAATCATGAAGTCATAACAAGAACCATATCACAAGAGAACACAACACCATATGAATTTGTAATCCTTTTGTATTTGTTTTGGAATGACTACAACCATGAGGTGCAATCATCACCTACTGATAGAAAGAGAACCTACTCTTCATTTAGGACCCTGTCTAGTTTTATTAGACCCTGCTAAGAAGGGTTTGAGGTATTCTAACCTCAAAAGCAAGACAAGCTTGCTTTTATAATTACAGCTCAATGTCTCATCATACTCATCACACACATATCACTGTCAAGTGTGTTCACTGCCACATCATTTTTCTGTTTGCTAATATGCTCATCAACACTGATTCTCATCAATCTATTCATCAACACTACTGCTCATCAATCTACTATGTTACTGGTCAATCTCTGCTCATCACTACTGCTGGTCATCAATCATCTTGTTCAATCTCTGCCACTCAACCATCTCTGCTACTCATCAACACAAACCAATTTCAGTCAACAACTGCTCCATCACCTTGTCCACAACAAACCCTTCCATACCACAGTCATATCATCTTCATGTCAAGTTGCTCATCATCAAGATCATGTCACTTCCATGTCAAGTCATCTTCATAAACTGCTGCACTTGTTCAAACACCAGTGTCACTTGTCATTTTATTACTGCGTTGTCATGTCAAGTCATGGCTCAAAATATGTCCTTCTTCAAATTCTCCAACAATATCTTCACCAGGTCTTCCTTTCTTGTTCAAACACAAAATATTGTCTCCAACACATAATATTGTCTAAGTCAATCAATCACTGCTATTACTGTCATGTACAAATCATGTCAAGTCATCAAGAAGACTTCCCAAGCATCCTTGTCATAAAAAATATGCTCAACCAAAGTGTTATAATTCTTCCCTTGAATGTACCTAACTATAGTGTTCAAATATGCCCCGTGGCATAGTGAATAATTTCAAATAGTCCTCAAGCTGCTTCAAATACACAGTCCTTGTATAACCCCAATTCCTTATTTTGCTATTCAAGTGACCCTATTAATCCTTCAATAAAACTAGAACACAAGTGGCCTTTAGCAAGTAGTTTATGAGCAGTCCAAATAAGAGTCCTTTTATAGTCAATCTTTGTTCATCAACCAAGCTTGTGATACAATATTCAAACCCAAACAATGTCTTTAAAAATGACAATAATTGAATCACAAACCTGATCATGAGCATTGTCTTACACAAGGCATTATATTAGCTCTGGACAAGAATAAATGATGGACAAAGGAACACATTGGAATCTCCTCAAACTAATTTAGAAATGAATAAGTCTAAAACAGTCTTGATCAGTGAATATAGTCACCTCCTTCACAACTATGATCTCAACTCTGTCTTCAACAAAATTTCATGGAAGCTCTCAACATGAGTTCATGGCAGCTCTTAATAATTCTATTGACTATGAAAACAAACAACACTTAACAAAAATAATCCTTGATCAACCCTTACACATTCCTTAATAAACCCTTAAGGTCTTCTTGAAATCAGTTCCAAATGTGGCCTTAATAGTCCTTAAGAATAGGGAGAAATTACAGTTAAGCACACATCCTTCACCTTTGATCTGTAGCCTTCATCCTTGTTTATTTTTGTTGTCTTCTCTTGCAATTCACTACTCCTTGAATCCTTCTATACTTTACTATTTGAATTCAAAGCTCAAAGAACATCACACACTACAATACACTCCAACACTGCTGTCCAATGTTTGAATGCTGCAACTGCTACCATATTTTTCACTGGGTTAAAGATTCATCACCGAGGTTTGATTGTACACTCGAAATTCATAAAAGTTTGCAACAAAATATATCAGCTTCTACCTTAGTCCACTTTTGACCCAAAAATAAATAAGAAAAAAAAATTGTTTGCTCTTGCGTTACTATAGTCTGCTGCCATATGAATTTCCTCAATCAAACATTCCGAATTTCAGAGCTCCTTTTTCATTTTTCACACCTATAGGTTGCCAAGAAAAATAAAAATGATTCTGCAAAATTCAGGTCTGCTATAGACCTTTGACTGCTGCTCCTTCTCCGAAAATTTCCTCAGACAGTTAGCGAAAAAACCTCAGAGCTTTGCGCAAATTTTCACTTGCAAAATGAAGGCGTAATGGGGTATTTATACTAGTTTTCCAACTCTTTTTTGAGCCGACTTTCCCAAATAAAATAATTTTTATTTTTAATTTAAATAAGAATAATTTTTTTATTTTTTTATTTTTAATTGTTTGGAGCCGACTTCTTCAAGTTCAACAAGGTGTTATCTTTTTTTGTTTCACAAATAAGTCAAGGACAAAACAATTCAACAAGTTGGGGTTTCATTTCCTTATACATGAACTTTGGGCTTCAACCTTTGTCAACAAAGAGTTGTTTTACCCCTTTGTTTTTCCTGGACCATCCTTGCTTCAAGGCCATATAAAAAGACTTCAACATGTCGAAGGATTCATCATTATCTTCATGTTTCATCAAGGGCTCTACCAAAACCCCAAAAGAAAGGGTACAAGGACCACAAGGGTTTTAAAGGCTCATGTCATTTTTCAAGCATGATGCTTTCGAAGAGCTTCAATCCCATCATATTGGACTTCATCATAGCATAAGAGTATCAAGTACTCCTAATAAGAGTAACACCCTATCTCACAAGGGTTCCAAGTATTAACATCAAATCAACAATGGCCACGTCGTCACTTTCAAGAGTGTAAGGATCATTAAACCACTATGTGTGGGTCCAAGGACTTCATCAAGGCTTCTTCAACCACCTCAACCACCTCAACCACCTTAGGATACCTCCAGGGATCAAGATATCACATGTGGGGTAGTTGGGCCTTCTTCTGGGGTACCATGACACCAACAGAGCAAAAATGACCACATAATGGGTCATTAATGCTTCTCCAAGCCATCTAGGGCTTCTCCATCGTTTAGTAATGCTTCAAGACCATCTCCAGTGTATTCAATGTCTTCATTAAGGTGGCGGATTCAAGATCTAAGATTGTGGGTATAGGGACCTTGTCAATTGGGTACAAGGTGCTTCAACACATAAACCCACTCTGTAAGGGATCCAAGGCACCGCAAGGTGCAAACCCACTCTGTAAGGGGTCAAGGCACTATATGTTAAGATTCCATATGCTAACCCAGATTATCAACATTCAATTTCAGTTTCATAACAAAAGCATATAGAAAGGATCACTGAAAGAAACAATATCACAAGGTCAACACAGATTTAGCCTAGGAAAACCCTAATGGGAAAACCCAGCAAAAGCTTCGTCAATATAGATGATCAAAAGATAAAAGATAAAACTCGAGACTGATTCTTCTCCTCCTTGTAGCTACAACTATCTCTCTCTCTTATGCGCTACACAAGTGAGTGTGAGTGTGTAGAAATGAGGAGAGCCTCACTTCTATTTATATTCTTCCGTTAACTTGATTTTCCAATCAACAAGTTGGCCCCACTAAAATTGACTGGGCTGACTTCTCTGGGAGGACTCTAACAACTTAATATTATATTAAATAGGGTGATAATGACCCGACTTACAACAAAGGTAATTTCCTCATGAATCTTAGTGATTCTCCCGATAGGAACATCGGGGTATAATGAAATACAAATGATTCTCCCGATAGGAACATCAGAGATAATAAGTAAATACACTTCAAAGTTACAATAATTCAACAATCCCTCTTAATGAGAAGGGTATTCTACAACGACATCAACAACAACAACAGGAGAAAGAGAGAGAGCATCTTTCAACATCATTAGGGTGATACATCTATAGATCATTGGAATCGTTTTCAACAACTTTGACATATAGTCTTCATCTTCAAATTCGGCGGCAACAACATCATCGTCAACATTTTATTCTTCATCAATCAACATCATCATCATAAAAAGTACTTTGACCTTTCCATCATCATCATCATCAGCAACAATTCTCTGAGCAACATTATCATCACACTCTGATATTTCGATCAGTAACATCATCATCGTCATCATACTCTGATATTTCAATCAACAACATCATCATCGTCATCATACTCTGATTTTTCGATCAGCAACATCATCATCGTCATCATATTCTGATCTTTCGATCAGCAACATCATCATCGTCATCATACTCTGATCTTTCGATAAGTAACATCATCATCGTCATCATACTTTAATCTTTCGATCAGTATCATCATCATCATCAACAACAACCTACAATCCACAGTACGAAGACAAAAGTCTACAGATCACTTTTAGGACTTACGTCCAAGGATGATACAATCCTACCACATTCTCGACGACCGAAATCAATGGATACAATTACAGGATAATCACTCCCTATCACTTTAGGACTAAGTCCAAGGATGATGCAATACTACCACATTCTCAAGGACCGAAGCCACTGAATATAGTTTAGGACAAATGTCCAGGGATGATACAACCCCACCACATTCACGAGGACCGAAGCCAACGGATATAGTTTAGGACAAATGTCCAGGGATGATACAACCCCACCACATTCACAAAGACCGAATCCACTAGATACAGCTTAGGACAAATGTCTAGGGATGATACAACCCCACCACATTCACGAGGACTGAAGCCACCAGATACAGTTTAGGACAAATGTCCAAGGATGATACAGCGCCACCACATTCTCGAGGACCGAAGTCACCGGATATGTTCTGAACAAATGTTCAGGGATGATATAATCCCACCACATTCTCAAGGACCGAAGTCACCGGATCCATTCTGAACAAATGTTCAGGGATGATACAATCCAACTTCTTTCTCAGAGACATAAGTATACGGATCACTTTAGGACAAATGTCCAGGGATGATACACTCCCACTGCAACATCACTTCTCACCCTTTCGGGGAAGGTCTTTCCGAGCAACACCAAGCTTGTCTCAAAAGTATTCGAACTTTACTCGAGACAAAGGCTTCGTCCACACATCAACAACTTGTTCATCGGTACTCACATACCAGAGCTTTATGGCTCCCTTCTGTATCATATCTCGAATGTAGAAATACTGGATTTCTATGTGCTTAGACTTATTGTGGAACAATGGGTTCTTCATCATCTTTATACAACTCTGGTTATCACATAGAATCATGGTGGTATCTAGGTCTAGGTTGAATAAACCTGACATCAACTTCCGAAGCCATATGGCTTCACAACTATCAGAGAAAGCTGCTATATATTCTGCTTCAACCGTGCTAAGAGCAACACTGGACTATTTCCTGCTAAACCATGAAATCATAGTAGATCCTAGACTATAACATCCACCTGATGTACTTATTCTGTCTGAGACACTTCCATCCCAATATGCATCTGTATAGCCATACAATCTATAATCATGGTTTCCATCATAGTGTAGACCAAAGTCTATAGTCCCTTTCAGATATCTCATCACATGTTTTGCAGCTATCAAGTGAACGCGTCTAGGTTAAACTAGATACTAAATCAGGGTGTTCACATCAAAACAAATGTCTGGTATGGTATTTTTTAGATACATCAATGACCCAATAATCTGTCTATATTGAGTCACATCCACCAATTCTAACGATTCATCAGCTAGCAGCTTCAGGTTGGTATCCATGGGTGTGGCCATGGCTTTACATTCCAACATATCAAATCTTTTCAATATTTCCACTGCATACTTTCCCTGGTTGAGAAAGATTCCTTCTGATTTCTGCCATACCTCCAGACCTAGGAAACAATACATTAACCCAGGGTCTTTCATCTCAAATTCTTCAACGAGCTTCTTCTTGCAATCTAAAATTTGTTTCTCATTCCTTTTCAGAAATAGATCATCCACATACACTAATAGTATGACATGTTCATCTTCTATAACCTTGAAGTAAAGGTTAGGATTGACTTTACTCTTGGTAAAGTCCAAGCTCGTCAGGAAACTATCTATTCTTCCATACCAAGCTCTAGGAGCTTGCTTTAAACTGTACAAGGACTGCTTACACTTGCATACGTGAGTCGGTCTGTCTTCAACTTGAAATCCTTGTGGTTGTTCTATGTATACTTCTTCCTCAATCACACCATTTAGGAAGGTCGTCTTCACATCCATCTGGTGTAAGTCCCACTTCATCATGGATGCAAGTGCCATGATAGCTCTAATCGAAGTATACCATGCTACTGGTGCAAATGTTTCTTCATAATCAATTCCCTCTTTCTGAGAGAAACATCTAGCCACAAATCTTGCCTTGTACTTCTCTATACTTCCATTAGCTACATGTTTTATTTTTTAGATCCATTTGGAGGATACTGCAGTCTTGCCTTATGGGTTGGGAACTATATCCTAGACATCATTCTTCATTATTGACTGGTACTCTTCCATCATTGCTTCAACCCATTCTTTCTTCTGTGACTGATTCTTCATAGTTTGTAGTTTCTTGATCCACAAGATCACACATCAAAGCTACATAACTGGAAAATGGCTTGGGATTCTTGCTTATCCTTGTGGAGCCTTCAAGAGCTCCATATCTTTCTGCTTCTTGTATAATTTCTCTTGCCCAAGCATGATTTCTTTTTCATGATATATCCATCATGGAAGGTTCTTATGGTTTTGTCATATCATGATCTTCAGATGTTTCATCGTTAGGGAGGAATGTAGCCTCTACATTTCTGGGAGGTGCCTCTTCCTCATACACTTCTTCATGTTGACATTTTCTGGATCTCTTGAGAGCCATTTCTTCATCGAATGTTACATATCTACTGATTTACATGTGATGGAATCTAGGAATATAAATTCTAAATGCCTTGGATACTTCACAGTATCCAACAAATATCCCCTTCTTTCCAGAGGGGTCCAACTTGGTTCTTTTCTCCTTCGGTATATGAACATATACTGGACAACCAAATATATTGAGGTGACTTCCCTCAGGGTTCTTTCCCGCAAACTTCTCTTATGGAGTCTTGAATCCAAGAGAACTGTGAGATATTCTATTATGTACATAGACAATAATTTTTGTTGCTTCTGCCCATAGATGCATTGGAAGATCTTGATCATATATCATTGTCTTTACTGCCTCCATGATGGTTCTATTCTTTCTTTCCGCAACACCATTCTGTTGAGTATTGTAGGGAGTATTTAGTTCCCTCTTGATTCCAACATCTTTACAAAAGGCTTCAAATTATTTTGAAGTATATTGTTCACCATTGTTTGATTGGAGTGTCTTGATTCTTTTGTCTGAAAGATTCTCTATCAAGGATTTGAATTCCTTGAATTTCTTAAACACCTCGCTCTTTGCTTTCAAAAAGTATATCCAAGTCTTTCTTGAATAGTCATCAATAAATGTAATATAATATTCAAAATCACTCAAATATGTGGAGGACATTGGACCACACACATCTGAATGAATCAATTCCAACATACCTTTAGTTTTTGTTTCACTCTTCAAAAATGGATTCTTGATATTCTTCCCTTTCACACGTCCTTTGCAAATGCCTTCATGGTTGATCTTCAAGTCTGGTAATCTCATCACTACTTTGTTCACATGAGGTAGTGCTTTGTAATTGATGTGGGAAAGCCTTCTATGCCATAGTTCACTAGGGCTAGTGGACTCATGAACAATGGTTGTTTCTAAATGTCCCTTGAGTTTATACAAGCCTCCTTCTTCTTCATCGATGACAACTGCATCTTCAATTGAATTTCCTTTGGTCCACATGATTACTTGGCCATGTATGAATGCAACTCTGAATTCTTTCTTATCTAAAGTTGAGATAGAAATTAAATTCTTCTTTAGACCTGATACATATAAGAATTCCTTCATCTTCAGGGGATTTCTTGAATCAAGCTTGTGGCTTGCTTCACCAATTCCTTTGATTGGATATTGATAGTCATATCCTAGAGATAATTTCTGAGGAGATTTCTTTTCTTTAAGTTTTGATAGAGTTTTCTTTTGTCCCGTCATGTGCTTTGAAGCACCACTATCAATAAGCCAAGTGTCTTCTCTAGGTGTTAGAGACCCAGAGAGTGTAGAGAATAGTACATACTCTTATGCATCTTCTTCTCTTGCTTACTTTCTTGGAGGTCCTTCCTCTTCTTCTTCATCATCCTCATCTTTAGCTAGATGTGCATGATGTATTTTTTTGTTGTTGTTCCTCTTCTTGTATTCTTGTCTCTTCAAAGGACAATTTCTGGCAATGTGTCCTATCTTGTCACAATGAAAAAATTGAAAGCTGGAGTATTCCTTATTGGGGAGACTTTCTCTTGTTCCCTGGAACCTTCTGGGAGGTTGAGACTCCTTGTGGTTTCCCTTCTTGAAGTTAGGTTGAATCCTTCTTCTCTTGGTGTGAGTGGCCAGGCCTTGATCATCTTCCTTTAGTAAAGCTTCTCTATTTGCCACTCTACTCTCCTCTTGAATACAATCTTCCCATACGACATAAAACTTCATGCTTTCCTTCCTGGCACACAACATTTGGATGAATGACTCTCAGGGTCTAGTGAGACCATTGAGAGTAGTCATAACCAACTCATCTTCATTAAGGTTGTATCCAATAGCTTCTAGTTATTCCTTGAACTGGGAGACCCTTGTGAAATAGTCCTGGATGGATTCTCCATGACTCATCTTGGTGCTCTTTAGTTGAGATCTTAGATTCATCTTTCTATTGATGTTTCTTCCTTCATACATTCTGGATAGGGCATCATACATTTCTTTTGGAGTCTTATTGGAAAGACACTTGAGGGATCAAGTGATCCTTGATAGAATCAACAATAATTCTTTGTGCCCTAATCAAATATTTCTTGTGCTTGTCCTTAGCTTCAACCTCTTCAGGTTCAGGAATTTTATCATTGATATATTTTTCAAGATTATTCTCCTTGAGAATGAGGCCAATCTTGTATTTCCATGCTCGAAAATTCTGAATGCCTTCTAGCTTGTCCTCAAGCTTTGTGCTTGGGGCCATTTTGTCAGGAGATCACCGAAAAATGAAATTTTGAGGAATGAGAAACTGAACTTACCAGGAGATGCACTTGACTAAGGCAAGTTGAATGGTGTGCTTGGTTTCTAGAGATATCAAGTCTTCACCCTTAAAAATTGACTTGCGAGATTCAACACTACAACTTCTAGTAGTTTTCTGGTTCACTGGATTTTTGCAGCTTTCTGATGCAGTGTCAAAATAGGGTTTGACTTTTCGGGAGATCTACTCCTCCAAAAAATTCAATCCTAGGCTCAGAAGATGCGCTTTAGGAGGGTGCAACTTCCCATGCAATCAGTTCTTCAAAATTCAAATTTTTTTTCGAAACCCTGATTTCTTGTCGGGGAGAGAGAGAGAGGGATTTTTCAGCTTGTGAAAGCTATCCTATTCAAGTTAGCTCTGATACCATGTTGATATTCCATATGCTAAGCTAGATGATCAACATTCAATTTCAATTTCATAACAAAAGCATATAGAAAGGATCACTGAAATAAACAGTATCACAAGATCAACATATATTTACCATTGGAAAAACCCAGCAAAATCTTCCTCAGTATAGAAGATCAAAAGATAAAAGAGAAAATCCCAGACTGATTCTTCTCCTCCTTGGAGCTACATCTATCTCTCTCTCTCTTATGCACTACACAAATGAGTGTGAGTGTGTAGAAATGAGGAGAGCATCACTTCTATTTATATTATTCTGTTCACTTTATTTTCCACTCAACAAGTCGACCCCACTAAAATTGACTGGGCCGACTTCTCTAGGAGGACTCTAACAACTTAATATTATATTAACTAGGGTGCTAATGAACCGACTTACAATGAAGGGAATTTCCTCATGACTCTTAGTGATTCTCCCGATAGGAACACCGGGGTATAATGAAATACAAATGATTCTCCCGATAGGAACATTGGGGTATAATGAAATATAAATGATTCTCCCGATAGGAACATCAGGGTATAATGAAATACAAATGATTCTCCCGATAGGAACATCGGGGATAATAAGTAAATACACTTGAAAGTTACAATAATTCAACACTATAGGTGGGACTTGGTGGCATCAGTGAAAAGTTCATCAACAATCACCCCCTTTGTCATTGATGACAACAACTCATGCTCCCCCTTTGAGCATGCTCCCAATTTTTCATCATCTCTCCCTCTTTGGCATCAATGGAAAAGGGTGACTACATATCCACATCTAAAGGTATTGATCACTGATCATTGCTCCCCCTGTTAATATGCATGATCCTAGGACCTGTATTTATACCTAGAGTAGCCATATTTTCTCCTTTTAGTTCATCCTCCAACCTCATGAACTCAAGGTTTGTTAAGGTATTTGAGAGACCTAACACTTGGCTTTCCATATGGTAGCTATCCTTCCTGCTCTGATCAACCTCTCCTATCTACAACTGCTCGGTATTCTTCATCCATACTTGCTTTTTGGCATCTATCTTTTCAACATTTGTTCATTCATCTGTACTATCTTTCCTTGAGGAGTTGTATGAGATCCTCCTCATGGGTTGTTTCTGTACACTCCAATAGTATTAAGCTTTGTGCCCAAGGCCACTGCAACTATAACACCTCATCGTACGACAATATGCAACAATGTGACCCATATGGTTGCATTTCCAGCACGTGACTGAGTTGTTGGAACTTACAACACTGCTTCTTGAGTCTACAATCCATAGCCTTATGACCAAATTTAGAACAATAAAAACAATAAGCATTAAATCCATACCTGGAAACAAGTGGTCTTCTTTGTGACATGGTCCTTCTTGGCAGATCATGATGACTGGATCTTCCTTGCTGATTTCTAGTATGTTCTTTCTTTCTTCGCCATGCTTAAGACTCTTCAGAATCTCTACATAACTCCTAGGATTATCTTCAATCTTCTTCTCTAGGAGTTTGAAGTCTTCAATGGTCTCTTCGTTATCATAGCCTAACCCAATATTGACAAGTGGTGATCTCTGATAACTAAGGATGTCATCTAGAGTTCAAGATCTCCTTTTAAAATTCAAATTTGTAGCAACTTACCTGAGATCAGAAACCTACTAAACATTTCTA
Source organism: Pseudotsuga menziesii (assembly GCA_001517045.1). Lineage (NCBI taxonomy): Eukaryota > Viridiplantae > Streptophyta > Pinopsida > Pinales > Pinaceae > Pseudotsuga > Pseudotsuga menziesii. Next base: position 681,625 of record LPNX010696868.1, on the reverse strand, counting down.
TTGGTGTGATGCATGCATCTCAGCCTATAGTAGGGGACACCCCAACCTCATATTCTCCCACCAAAACTGCTTAGTCCAATTTGTTGTGCACCAACAAAGTGTGTTCGATTTGCTTTCCATTTGGGCACTATACACACCATTTTCTTGATCTACCTATTTTGAGGTGTAGTGAAGATCATCCACCTAACTCACCATTTATTTGAGAGTCCTCCACCTCAACCAAATGAACCCACCCCTATCAACATTGTCATGAGCACCATGACGTTCCTCCCCGACCCTATGCAAGCCCAAAGTCCCGTACACATCTTAACCAAGCACATGCCAATTTCCCATGTCATCATCATAAGTTAATGCCCCATCACTCTTTTCAGTGCCCTCTAATAGTTGCATACTGAACTCTTCGTTCTGAACAAAAGAGACTATCTGACAGCCTTGTCCCAACAAGAGTCTCCCTCCCCACTGTAGTTGAAGACGACGACAAATATACCAGTGATAGTGAAGCTGAATATTTACCTATTGTCTATATTACACCTAGAAGTAATCATCTATCTCCACCAATGAGTGGGAATAATCTCAGCCCAACCCCCCCATAGGGAGAGACATCCATTCCTATCCTCACTCCTCACAATGAGATCTATCCCCCCCCACCCAATAACATCAATTACATGGACATCCACTTCATGGATTTTGTTCCACTCGCATTGGCTACACACCTAGAAGTTAAAGCGTCATCTCACCGGGGACCTACCTTCCCTGCAACCACCAACACTAAGTTCCAAAATATATAATTTGTTGGTTCCTTATCTTAAGATGAAGACATGTTACATGAATATGTTTTCTCTACAACGAATCTATAATGGAGGCCATGTACCCAGATGAATCCCCCATGTTGACTTCTTACCTCCAAAGCATGTTGAATGGTTCAAAAATCCCATCCTATCTCTTGATGTAATCGAGGAGGGAAATTTGTTAAACATTTCACTTACCATTCATATTGACATTTCTGTCCCCTAGAGTGACCAAAAACATCTCAATAGGGGCGTCCTGTTCACCACAAGAAGCCCTGGACTTTATATCCCTCTTCAAATAATTCAAAGATGTCTTTGCATGGTCATGCTAAAATTCCTGGATTGGACCCTGCTATTGTCGAACATCACATTGACACTTAGCCATATGTTATCCCGGTTAGACAAAAGCAATGACCTGTTCACTGCTCCAAGGCTACAACTATAAAAGATGAGATCGAAAAAATCCTTTAGGCAGGTTTTATCTTACCTATTGCTTAGACATCATGGGTTTCAAACCCCGTTCTAGTTAAAAAAAGAAAGGCACTATTCGTGTCTACACCGACTTTCTAGATCTCAATCTATCTTGCCCTAAAGACAATTTCCCCACCCCCTTCATCAACCAAATTATCATCTCTTGTGTGGGTAGAGAAATGTTCTTTTTTATGGACGAGTTTTCCAGCTATAACCAAATTCGGATCCACCCGCAGAATCAGTACAAAATGGTGTTTACCCAACCATGGGGGACCTTTGCTTACAGGGTCATGCCTTTTAGGTTAAGAAATTTCAGGGCCACCTTTCAAGGAGCCATGGCCTACATTTTTAATAATCTATCTCACATCATTCTATCCTTTCTTGATAATCTCATGTCCAAGTCCAGAAAGTGTGTGGACCATCTCCACGACCCACACACAATACTCACCCACTATTGTCAGTACAACATATAGTTAAATACCCTCAAATGCATATTTTACGTCACCACATGATGCTTATTAGGATACATCGTAAAATAGGCCAATATCACCATTAATCCTTCCAATGTTCAGGCCATCTTGAACTTACAACCCCTTGAACATGACATAAATTGTAAAGTGTCTAGGGGAAATCCAACTTCCTTCTTTTCTTTGTCACAGATTACACCACACATGCACATAGTTTTCTACAACTTCTCTTAAAATACATCCCCTTCCAATGGGAAGAGAATGCCAACAAATCCTTAGAGGCACTAAAACAAGCAATCCCTTCTGCACCTCTCATCTCCTCACCTGACTTTGAAAAAGATTTAATTCTCTATATATCACCATCCTCTAGCGTTGTGGCCAGTGTCCTCATCCGACAATTTGAGTATAATAATGAACATGTCATTAACTATATCAACAAAACAAATGCCAAACCAATCCTCAAATACATTGAGGATGAAAATATTTCACTAGTTGTCATCATTTCCCTGCATAAATTACGCCATTACATCTTATTACACAAAGGCACAATAATTGTAGAATATAATCCTATGCAATACATACTTAGCTGATGGATAATTAATAATAAGTTTTCACGGTGTATCTTTATTCTCCAAGAATTTTATCTTGATTTTGTTATCCCAAAAAGTAAAAAATACCTATCCCTTACTGAGCTCATTACCAATCTCCCGACCAACATTCCAGGAGAGTAGGTTAATGATCAATTACTTAATGAACATATTTTTTCATATATTAACTAGTAATGACCCATGGTATGGAAACATATTGACTTACCTCAAAATTTAGAATGTCACCTCCCACCTTTCCCTCAATGATTGATGGCACATTCACCATCAATCGCCCCGATACCACCTCCTTAGAGACATCCTATATCATCATGTAGTCGACACCATTTTATTCCATTGTTTGACCCACAAAGAAGCTGAACAAGTACTCAATGACTTCCACAAAAACACATGTGGTGGATACCTCTCAAGATTTTCCACTGCTCAGAAGATCTTCCATTCTAGGTAATTTTTTCCTTCCATATTCAAGGATTGTGTATACATCGTCAAATTATGTGCCAATTGTCAAGTGTTCACCTACAAGACATGGGCACACCATTCCCCCTCCATCATGTCATCACTGCTGGCCCCTTTTTCAAATTGGAGATTTACTTCATGGAATGTTGCCCAACTTCGACACAAGGTCACAAGTAAAACATAATCGTGGTAGAATACTTCACAAAGTGGGCCGAGGCCATGTCTACCTTTAATTGGATGAGCACTACCGCCACCATATTTTTCTTCAACCATGTCATCACACGATTTGGTGTCCCAAAGTAGTTAGTCTTCGATAACAACACCATTTTTTTAAATCAAAGTTTTGAGGAGTTTTTATCCTTTCTAGGATTCAAACATGACTTCTCTACACCTTAATACACTAAGGCTAATAAATAGGTAGAAGCAATCAACAAAGTTCTCAAAATTATGCCCCAACGCACAATTAATATGAAAAAATTCAATTGGCACCACATGCTCTTTCCTTCCCTATGGTCCTACCACACCTCTATTAAAACAACCACTGGATTCACCTTGTTTCACTAGTACATGGTGTATAAGATATCTTTCCTATCGAGTTCCAGATACCCACCCTCCAATTAGTTGTATAATTGTTGCCCGATATCCCAGAGTTGGAACAATGATTGTTTACCTTGAGCACCTCGATGAAGAAATACATGACTCTCTAACAAAACAAGGACATGAAGCTTTGATCTAAATCCCACTATGACCGTCATGTCCACCTTCGTACCTTTAGTGAAGGGGATTTTGTCCTAGTTTCAATGCTAAAATGGACACTGAACTAGGACTAAGAAAATTCGTATCCAAGTGGATAGGACCATATGTAGTAAAATAATGCCTCCAAAATGGGGCATATCTCTTGCAAGATATTGAAGGCATAACCGTCAACAACCATGTTAATGGGTTGTATTTGAAAAAGTTTTATCCTTAAATTTCTCACACACACTATAGGTGAGTCATGTTTTTGTTCTTATGTCTGCATTGTCAATCCCTTTGTCATATCCTTTACTACACTTGGGTATGTGCGTCATGTGTGCGGGATTTTTACCAATATATGAATATTTTCCACCTCTATCGACAAAGATGCAAACATCTTAATAACATGCATTATCTTGGAATTGACATATAGGCACTATCCTCCCTCCGTCTACCATGCATTCACCGGTATTCCCCCTATGATAATGCAAGGCCTACCATACTTTTTGTATTTTAAGAACAAGACTTCATCTCATATCCCTCTCAAATCTCAGTACTAATGTGCCATCAACATTCTTATTATGAATTTATATGTCCGCACCATTGCAACTTCTTTCATTATTTGACACCCATGATGTCGAACCCCCCATATATATATGTCCGCACCATTGCAACCTCTTTTATTATTTGACACACATGATTTTGAACCCCCCACAAGTCTGAGCAATTTCCCCCACCTTTGAAAAGTTTCCCCCTTAGTTCATCATTTCATATTTGCGCGTTTACTCCCCTACCTTCAACAATTCATGCCAACAAATTCCTTGGCACATGTTACGAGCAAGATTCACAACGAACATCTAATACCTACATGAGTACTCTTCCCTCTACAAAAGATTCTTCGTACCATTACCCTCATGCATACATCCATGGACCCACACCCTACAAAACAATCAATTCTATTCAGTTATTCCAATAGGAACAATCTACATGGTATTGATTCATGGGGCACCCATCTTCGGATTTGAAAAAGTTAACCCTGACATCATTATTGAAAGGTTCCACAACTCACCCAAAATTGCGGGAACTCCTTCCATCATCAAATTGATTCCTCAACTCACTAAAAACTGTGAGGCTCCCGCTCATCATCAAATTGGTCCCCTGAAACACCCAAAACTACGGGCACCCAACTAGTTATTCTTTGTACAAACAATTCCCCAACCCACTCAAAACCATGGGAACCCCACCAATTCTTTTGGAAGCAACCCACTGGTTACCTTTGATCGATGTAGTCGAGTCTCCCTCTCCCTAGCATTGTCAGTTTTTTTGGTCATCATTCCCTCAGTATTGTGTCTCCAACAAAGCCCTTCATCTACAATCCCCCCCCCTCTGTTACACTCTGTGCATATTTTTTAAGAATTTTGTCGTCAGTGACTCACCAAGTTTATATCGATCAAAGGAAGTTACGATCCCCACGTTTATCAACCAGCATTATGTCATGTCAGTTAATCTCATAGTTGGTTACAATATGATCTTGGTTTTCTAGGTAATACCCTCATCTTATCATATACTGCAGCTCCCATCGACATCAAATCCTTCTATTCTAAGAGGTTTAAAGGTTACAGTGGTACCTTGGAATTGCTTTGAATCACTATAAGGGATCACCTCGAACTAACTAGGTGGAATCCTTAGTGCTCCTTAACTTAGTGGTCTCCCATATGCTCAAAGAAAACAAATCTATTGCATCAGGGAGAGTTGTGCACTTTGAAGGTAGAAGTGTTCATGTTTGCAAATCATGGTAGCAACACATATAGTATAGTGAAGTCCCCCCTTGAGTGACTTAACCAGTATTTCAATCCCCCACCCTAGTGTGTTTCTCATGGTTTTCAACAGTTAGCTTCTTCAACACTAGTAACATCATTTTCAGGATCATGTACTCTCACATGGATTGAATCCACCTTCATCCATGTCCCAATAGTTTTATGAGTTGACCCCTCAGTCTCCTCATTTTGTAGCCTCTCTGGAAAATATTCAGAATCATGGGTATGCCCACTATATAAAACAATATTCTCTATTACTGCTCCACCAAAAACCTTCTCCTTGAAGAAGGTCCTATTTGTCCACCTATGTTTCACACACTTTCAAGAAAAATAGAGAGAACACAAAAGAAATGATGATGAATTATTGACTCTATAGTACCCTCCAATTGTAATACATCAGGGGGAATTTGTTAGTGCTTAAATATCA
>LPNX010696868.1:656208-674736 GCA_001517045.1 Pseudotsuga menziesii | reverse complement strand
GGAGTCAGTAGTCCAACCGAGAAACAACAGGAATATGTAGTAATCTGTTCCCTCTAAGTTATGTTTAATGTTTTTTTGCCTCCTTATCTGTTTTCAGTTCGCAAGGGTCTACCCCTATAGCAGTTTTAGAAGCTTTGAACAGTCAGTTTGCAGGGTATTTTGGACAATCCCATGGATGGTCCTCTTTGACAGCCTTTTTGATGTACATTTTCTGCTGAAGCTACCATCTCTGTAACGCATGGCTGTGCGCAGCCCCCTTTTATATATATATGTTTATAGTTTCTATTAAAAAAAAAACATATATCATGCAGCCCACGGAAGATATCCTCATCAGATCCCGAAAGTAGCATGAGTCCAAAAATGCCCAAAATTAGTAAAAATACAAGACCACACGGCCAACTATCTGTTTATATGCGCTACCACACATATTACCAGTTCAATGACTACGTGATCTATGCAAAATTCCCTTCGAGATTTGTGTGACTCACAAAAATTACGGGATATCAACCACTAGCAGTGTATTAAAGGATGATGAAAGCTCCATTACATCCAAAAACTCAAATTTGTCTCCTCACACACTTGGGTTCATTGAATGTCTCCCTTTGTGTACCTTGGAGCCAGATCATGAGGATCAATGGGTTCACATATAGATCTAGCTATTTCTTAACGACCTCTTGGCCTATAAAAGGATGCCATGGGCATGCATATTGGAAGAATAAATTAGAGCAAGTTTATGTTGTTGGAATTGTGCTAGAGCTCCCTCATAGCTCACCTCTTCCCTCTTGTTTAGAATTTACCAAGCTCCCTTGCCACCTTCCTACAAGGGGAAAGTGTTCTTCTTATTTATTCTTTAATCCATTTGACATCTAGTGTGGACAAAATAGACCTCCCTTAGAGAGATTGTTTTTCTCCTTTTGGAGCTCACATCTCCAAGGTGTTGTACATGCTTAACCATTGGGAAATTAAAAAGTGGTTTGGCACTTGTTGGTTGTTGGATTTTTCATTCCTACCCTTGTTCTTTGTTCATTTTGTTTCATTTTCATTTGTTTTATTTTATTTTACTAACGACCACTTGGAGAATCACTTGGAGCACTCACCCAACCCACAGGGACACCAAATACTAAAGCCTTGTTGCAACCTACAAGGCTTTTCCCCTCACAAAGTGGGAGAGATTAACCCTTGTGCAATCTTTTTCTTAATAGAGGGAACATAAACATGCCCAAGATGAAATAAGAATCCATCTTGTAGATGAAAATTTGAAAAATCATTTTCTTACATTAAGTGTCTGATATGTGTTAGTAAAATTAAGTTCATTTTCATATAGTTGGGTCAATTGGAGAAGTCATGTTTGCAATATTCAAGGACTATGGTAAATGTTATTCAATGACTATGGTTAATTTTATTCAAGGAATATGGTCAATTTTATAGTTTTGGGTCGAGTCATACAAATGTCATGTTCCCATCCCAATGAGACTACTAGTAGCAATGTCTCACCCACCTACTAGTTCCCTAGGTTGGGGAGGAGGAATTAAATTTTGCAATAAGGGAGCTATGAGACCCAAGCGAACCTTAGTTTAACATTTTCACATTAAATTGGTTCATACAAATAATAAATATGGAGAAAATAAAGTGGCATTGCTTTATGAAGACATTTGGAGGTTCATGGAGACCTTGGGTGGCTAGATTCTTCCTTACACATGTCATGGTTTAACCCCAAATTCAAAATTATGAGTAAAGGAACGTTCAATTGAAGGTGAGGAGATGTCAAGTAACATGTCATGAGCCCAAATATTTCAATAAGTGAAGAGGAATAAGTCCTCGTGGTAGATGAAGAGACTAGGAAGAAATTATGTGCCACTTGGAGAGAGATTCCCTACGTTTTATGACAATAATGATGGAATATTATATGAAAAAATCAGACCATATTGCAGACATGATTTCAGACCTATGACAATCTGACATGTTAGGGATAAAACTATCCTCCAAGAGAGCGCACTTGGGGTTTGGTAGCAACAATTTGATTTTGGAGGAAGATGGAGGGATGAGGAGAAGGACAAGTGTCATGGAGGTTACTAAACATCAAGGATGAGTTAGAGGAAGCATATGGGAGGGAATTATACCTTGGAGGAGATTATGAGAGTTATAAAAATATTTCATGAGGAAGGATAATGGATTTTGATCATTTGGTAATTTTCCTTTGGAATTTTGGAAAGCACTAGCGTGTCCATTAAACAGTGACTGCTCACTCTCCCTGCTAGTGAGCCAATTTCAAGGGAGTTGGATTCTAATACAAATTGGATGATGGAGGGAACACCCTAAACTCTAATTTGGAGCTTAATGGAGTGTTTTTATTTCATATAGGAGGCTTCTACAATTCTTGACCCATCTCTCCTCTCATTCTCTCGTTACCTACTTCATTATTCCCATGTTTCCATATGATGGAACACTAGTGCGAATGATGCTTGTGCTTTGTTGAGTACAGTTTATGCCCAAGTATGGGTGAATGATTTATGGTTCTGTAATATGTCTCCCATAATCTCTGCAATTCTAATTTTGGCAGAATACATATGCAAAAATGTCCACATTTCCAAGCTATGGTTTGACTAGTTTCCATGTCTTGGTTTCCCATTTCAGTGGAGTTGTGTATCTGATTTGTGTTGAGTATTTTATATGATGTTATATTATTTTTAGTCACATATATTTATATTCTTTTAATTTTATACATTTCTTATTCTTTCTTCTGATCCATTTCATATACATTTTATGAGTCAAAGTTAAGTTATTACTACCATTTCCCTTAAGCAAATATCACTGAAAATATGCATTCGAATATGAAGCTTTATATCTCTGATGCAGAACTTATAAAAAAAAATTATGATATGAAATTAATTATAATATCAGTCCCCATACTCGGTTCCATAATTTGGGAGGGTCGCATATGATTTGGAGAGCCATTTCTGCTCACATCCTAGGGGGAATTTCACCACAATTTACTAGCAATTTTGCCATTTTTTCCAATGAACCCAAATAGAGTTGTAGATGCCTATAACATGTTATAAAGTGACTATATATTCCATTTAGTGGTATTAATACTCACCATATCAGTATATACCAATTTGAGATCCTCTTGTGCCATTCAAATCCCCTAGAGTCAAGACTAGTCAATACAATTTTTTCAAAAAATCTGCCCTTGTTTGGAATTTTTGAATTGGGTCATTACAATGGTATCAGAGCATGATATTAGCACCTATTAGAGTTATATATTCATTTTTATTGATAATTAACTCCCTCCATTAGAAACTGATACTGGAGACATTAACAGTGGAAGAGAAAAGAGTTGAGAAATTAATTCTAGGTACGAGGAGATTAGGAAAGAACTAGGATTTGGTGATATGGCGGACAAGGAAGATAACGAGGAACTTACAACTTTAATTATGGAATATATTGAAGGTATGAGAAAACATTTTATTCAAGTTTTCGAATGATTGGCCAGCCAACTTGGGGGCAAGTCAACACCCAGGAGTAGTAGTAGTACACCTCATGATGAGAAGAAGACCCATGGGGAAGCCATCTTTTCAAAGACTGGACCTCCTAACTGACCCTATGAATTCAAGAATCACACTGAAACTTAAATTCCTAAGCTTTTAGAGTCCAAATAGGTCTCTTACACTACTTATTATGTGAGGGAAGCAACAAATGATTGGCAACAACTAAGTGATGAATGTAGGAAAGTCCTACATTTCGATCAGTTCATTAGGGCCTATCTTCAGTTTAAGAAAGGAGGAAGTGGGAATAGGAAACCTCCTCTTAATGAATAATTAAAGTATACCATGAGAAAAGTAACTATTCCTTCGTTTTATGGTTCTTCCCAAATGTCTGCTAGTGCTTGGTTGCAAAAATTAAGTGTGTATTTTCAGTTAAATCCTATGGCTGAAGAAGATGCATTGAAAATGGCCATTTTGCAACTTGAAGCGGAAGCTAGTGATTGGTGGTTACATGGCATTATAAACTTGGGACATGATCATATTTTATCTTATGAAGGCTTCTCCCATGCATTAATGGATATATTTGAGAGGAAAGGCCCAGACTTCCTTTCAAAGAATTAGCACAATTGAAACAAGTTGGAACTTCTAAAGCATATATGTTAGAATTTGAAAATATAATTTCAGTAATGGTTTTTGATATATCTATGGATATGTTGGTTTTAATATTTACTAAAGGATTGACAGAACCTTTGATAGGGCTTGTGAAACCCCACATTCTAAGTACATTGAAGGATGCCATGAATTTGCCAAGAGACTTGCAGAATGTTTTGTCAAGAACCAAATACCCCCCTAAGCCTAATTTCCCTTCCAAATTCAAGGAAGGTAAGAAACCATGGAAAAAAGGAGTCCTTTTCCAAAGAAAATAAGGAAGGGCCAATCAAAGAAGAACTTATGTTACAACTGATTTTACCACACATGGTGGATCACACATTTATGGCCTTCCCTGTCCTTCTGCAGACTCTTTGGACGCCATGGACCATTTTTGTACCTTTGATGTTTCCAAGATCATCCCCAAAAACATGCATTACTTGCCATACGTGACTTTTAAACCTATTCTCTCGTATATACGCGGATATGACCCTCAAACCCACGTACATCGGGATGTGTGCAAAAGGCCAAATAGTTTTGGAGTTTTCCTTGATGTGGATCTGAGTCACTTGTCTCTTGGCCTTCCATATGCCTTGAGACCGCTTGGATGTGACCTTCCATTACCCCATTGAAGCACCATATAAGGAACCCTTTGGATACATTGAAGAGGAGAGGAATTGAAGAGCAAGAAAACTATAGTCCATTGTTGCCGGAGCTTATACTTGAGTCTGCATCCCTTTGTCCCTTGGAGCACTTTGTGTTCTTCCCAAGATTGCCTTTGCTTGTGAGCTTGTTATTGAGAGATGGAGGATTTAAGTGGTGGAGGCCCAGGTGGAGGACTCAGTTTCTCCAGTTCGCAGATGTGCCGACAGAGGTTGTCACTATTGTAATCTCTAATTTATATTAATAGAAATATCTTTTCCTGTCCAATAATGTGTATTTAAATGAATGTTGAATCCATGGATGCTTTTAAATGCTTATATGTTATTGATTATATATGCTAGAGTATGTATAACACCATTATATAGCATGCTTGTCTTGTTTCCTAAATGTTGAGAGAGAAAATTGCTAATACAAGCGAGAGTAGAAAAGCTCAATGGGGATCTACATCAACCATCCGGAACAAGGTATGTTTCGAGATCCCTTAGTGTTAGAGGTTGTGTTTCTCTTGCATATGGGAAAGGATTGATTTCTGTGGTTACTCTGTCTATTGTGGTACCCCAAGCCATAGGAATTTTTCTCCGTAACAACTTAGAAGAAAGAAATTATGCTTCACATGTCAACAACCTTGGGTTCACGGACATAAGTGTGTAAAGGGGAAGGCACATTACATTGAAGTTTTCTCTGAAGATGAGGAAGAGGGAGAGGAGGAAGAAGCACAACTTGCAGCCCAAGAAAAGGGGTATGAAACAATAGAAGAATAACATCCCACTCCTGAGACATGACAAACTGTAGTACTTTCAGGTGTACCTAGATTTCACACCCTGAGGCTCAAAGGTAACATACAAGGCCAAAAGGTTATGATCCTAGTGGATGGAGGAGTCACTCACAACTTCATAAATGAAACCTTGGTGGGGAGGATAAAGTTACAAGCTGAAACTTTTGATGGTTTCACAGTCATCATTTCAGGTAACACTTCTATGGACTTCACCAAATGGATTCCAAAGCTTCAAGTTACTATAGGAAAGCATACTATCACTGACAATTTCTATGTAGTGAATGTGGATGATACAAATGTGGTTTTGGGATTACAATAGTTGTATTCTTTATGGGAGCATATAGTTAAATATCAAGTCCCTCAAATGAGTTTCAAAAATTTGGAAGAGAAACACATCTTGTTGAGGGGAATGCACACTTACCCAAATCAAGTGGGGTCCTCTCATAGTATTAGGTCTATATTGAGGCATGGAGACATAGAATGGGCTGCTGAATGTTTAATTACATATTCTAAACCTCACTTGAAGGTTTCCAAGAATCCTAAGGACATAGAGTAGTTATGGAGTAAGTATGAGAGGGTTTTTGGAGACCTTTTCCCAGGAAGATCATCAGACACAGGGGTGGAGCATATCATTGAGTTAGAGACAGGAACACAACCTATCAAAATGCATCCCAATAGGCACCCCAAGAGGATTCAATATGAGATTGAGGAGTCCATTAAATAACTTTTGGAGTTGGGTCGCATAAGGACTAGTTCAATCCCATATGCTTCTTCAATTGTTATGGTAAAGAAAAAGGATGGAACTTTGAGGATGTGCATTGATTTTAGAGCTTTGAATAAGAAGATAGTGGAGAATAGATATCCCATCCCAAGGATTGATGAGTGCATGGATGAGCTCCATGAAGCCAAGTTAATATCAAATATTTACCTTAGATCTGGTTATCATCAAATTCAAATGATGGAAGAAGACATACTAAAGACTACTTTCAGATGACACTATGGTCACTTTGAGTTTGTTGCCATGCACATTGGATTGACAAATGCTCCTTCCACATTCCAATAATGCATGAAAATATCTTCCACAAGCAACTTCGTAAGTTTGTACTATTTTTCTTTTATGACATTCTTATTTACATTAAAACATGGAAGGAACATTTGCATCATCAAGAAGTGGTATTAAAAATTCTGCATGATCAATTTTTATTTGCTAAGCTGTCAAAATGTGAGTTTGGTTTGATAGAACTCTTGTATCTTGGACATATAATTGATCAATATGGTGTGAAGGCGGACATGGAAAAAATAAAATCCATTATAGAATGGTCTCGTCCCAAAAATATCATTGAATTGAGAGGATTCATTGTAATTTGTACTTACTAAGGAATTTATGAAGGGGTTCTCCCAACTCACTTCACCTCTCATGTTAGAATAGAAGAGTCAAGATAAAATAGTTAACCTATCTAAGCAACCAAAAACATATCATAAAAGATAATAACATGAAAAGAAAAGGACAAGAGAACACCAATATATGTGGTTCACCCTAATGGGTTACATCCACGGGAAGGTAGTCTTCTATTATCTCCAGAATTTCTTCTCCAATCTTACAAGAGAGCAAAGCACAAATACCCCAAAGAATATATATGATGTACAATAGTGTCACAATAGTACCATTGCTACATCAAGAATACATGATATGTAGAGACTCACTTGACCCTATTATATACTAAGAGATGGGGAGGAATTACTCTCACATCATGTGGGATAATATAATTCTCCAAAACAACATCTCTTAATACAATACCATGGACAAATACTCTACACAAGTAAATACAACACCATATAACTATGGGTTAAATGTATTACTCTTTTACATAAGATTGTAGACAACTTCCGACATAATACAAAGACATTATTACCTTCCAAGGAATATAATATATTCCAACATCTCACTTATTTGAAAAAGAAAGATGTTTCGCAATGGCATGAAGGGGCTGAAAAATCTTTCCAAAGAATGAAACAGGTAATAAGCAATTGTCTTATTCTAGCCTTGCCTGATTTTTCTAAACCATTTATCTTGGAATCTGATGCACCAAGAGAAGGCATTGGAGCAGTCCTAAAGCAACGACAACACCCAGTAGATTTCAAGAGTAGGAATATACAACCACATGAGAATATTTACTCTATTTATGATAAAGAAATGTTATCCATCATGCATGCTTTCAATTAAGTTTAGGCTATACTTGGTGGGAAACAAGTTTGTGGTCAAAACTGACCATAACAACTTAAGGCACTTCCTCACTCAAAATGATCTAAATGAAATGAAGCAAAATTGGGAGAGTAAGATTCAAGCATTTGACTTTGATATTGAATATGTGAAGGGTGATAATAATGTGGTAGATGGTTCCTTATCTAGAAGACCTTTAGTATTTATCTAATGGATGTAGCAGGAAAATGGAAAGCCATATTAGAAGTAGAGTATGCAGAGGATAAGTTTTCTTGTGAAATTTTTTATGGGACTAACCACGATGATAGGTATGAGGTTTTGTAAGGAAGAATATAATACAAATATAGAATCTATTTGGTCCCTGCTACGAGTTTGAAGGAGAAAGTTTTAAAGAAAGCTCATGATTCTCCACTAGCAGGTCACCCTGGTTTCTTCAAAACATATAGAATGTTGAGGGAAATATTCTCATGGAAAGGGTTGAAGGCTGCTATTCTGAAATATGTTAATGAATCTCCAACATGTCAACAAAACAAAGTGGATCCAATTGGCCTCTTACATCCCTTTCCTCTTCCATAACGAAAATGGGAGAGCATTTCCATGGATTTCATCACTAGTTTGCCAAAGGTAATTGGTAAGGATTTCGAATTTGTAGTGGTGGATATACTCACTAAATTTTCTCATTTCTTTGTTGTTACTGCCACTTTCACTGCTGCACAAGTGGCTGAACTATTCTTTAAAGAATGTTTCAGATTGCATGGGCTTCCCAAGAGCATTGTTAGTGACAAAGATAGCAGATTTTTGGGTGCATTTTGGCAATAACTCTTCAAAATTGCGGGGACACATTTGACAACTAGAAAAAGCTATCATCCACAAATTCATGGCCAAACAGAGAGGGTGAATCAATGGTTGGAAGGCTACTTTAGGAACTATGTTAGTGGGCATAAAAAAGAATGGATAAAATTGTTGCATTTGGGTGAGTTTTGCTACAATACTACTTTTCATATGTCCATTGGCATGTCTCCTTTCAAATCACTTTATGGTTATGATGAGTCCACTTTTATTGACCACATTTTGGTGATAGTAGAGCTCTAAAGGCTAAGGATTGGACTGAAGAAAGTCAATAAATTTTGAAGGTTTTGAAAGATAACTTGCAAGTTGACAAAAACCATTAAAAACAATATGCAGACCAACATAGAGTAGAGAGGCACTTCCAAGTGAATGAGTTGGTATATTTGAGGTTGAATCCCTACAAACAGACCACCATAAAGGGTAAATTTTCAGAAAATCTCAAACCAAGGTTTTATGGTCCCTACAAAGTAATTCAGAAAATTGGAGAAGTGGCCTATGAATTGGAGCTTCCCATGGGAAGTAAGATTCATAATGTATTTCATGGTTCATGTATAAATAAGGATATAGGTCACCATATATGAGTTTCAGATACATTACATCCCTTGGATTATGAAGGACAACTTGTTCTCATTCCAGAAAAAATATTGAAAACATGGGAGAGAAGGTTAAGGAGCAGAACAATAAAAGAATACTTGGTACAATGGAAGGATTTGACTAGTGAGGAAGCCACTTGGGAATATGAAATTTTTTTGCAGCATCCAAACTTGGCATTGCTTGAGGACAATAAATATTGGGTGGGGAGGGATTTCATGTCCCCATCCCAATGAGACTACTAGTAGCAATGTTTCACCCACCTACTAGTTCCCTAAGTTGGGGAGGAGGCATTAAATTTTGCAATAAGGGAACTATGAGACCCAATATAACCTTAGTTTACCATATAATCATTAAACTAGGTCATATAAATAATAAATATGGAGAAAATAAAGTAGCATTTCTTCATGAAGACATTTGGAGGTTCATGGAGACCTTGGGTGGCTATATTCCTCCTTACACATGTCGTGACTTAACCCCAAATTCGAAATTATGAGAAATGGAATGTTCTTGGAAGGTGAAGGGGTGTCAAGTAACATGTCATGATCCAAAATATTTGAATAGATGAAGAGGAATAACTCCCCATGGAAGAGGAAGAGACTAGGAAGAAACTATGTGCCACTTGGAAAGAGATTCCCTGCATTTTATGACAACAATAATGAAAGATTCTATGACAAAATCAGACCTGATTGTAGACTTGATTGCTTACCAATGAAAATATGACATGTCAGGGGACATGGCTAAAAAATCCTCCAATAGGGTGCACTTGGGTTTTGGTAGCATCAATTCGAATTTGGAGGAAGATGGATGGATGAGGAGAAGGACAAGTGTCATGGAGGTTACTAAACATCAAGGATGAGTTGGAGGAAGCCTATGGGAGGGTATTAGACCTTGGAGTACCTTAGGATAGTTATAAAAATATTTCATGAGGAAGTATAATGTATTTTTATCATTTGAGAATTTCCTTTGGCATTTTGGAAAGAACTAGCTTGTCCATTGCACAGTGATCAATGCTCACTCTCTGCGGCTAGTGAGCCAATTTCGATGGAGTTGGATTCCCATCCAAATTGGATGTTGGATAGGCCAACCTGAAATCTCATTTGAATATTAATGGAGTTTTTTTATTGCATATAGGATGATTCTATAGTTTGTGATCCATCTCTCCTCCTATTCTCTCATTCCCTACTTCATTTTTCCCATGTTTCCATATGATGATGCAACTAGTATGAATGATGCTTGTGCCTTGTTGAGTCCAGTTGATGCCCAAGAATGGGTGAATAATTTATGGCTCTGTAATATGTCTCCCATACTCTCTATAAGTTTAAATTATCAGAAATACATATGCAAAAATGTCCACATTTCTAGGCTATGGTTTGACTAGTTTCCATGTATTGGTTTCCCATTTCAGTGGAGTTGTGTATCCGAATTGTGTTGAGTATTTACTCTGATGTTATATACTGTTTAGTTATATATTTATATTCTATTAATGGTATACATTCCTTATTCTATGTTCCAAACCATTTCATATACATTTTATGAGTCAAAGTTAGGTTATTACTGCCATTTCCCTTAAGCAAATATCACTAAAAATATGCATTAGAATAGGACGATTTATATATCTGTTGTAGAAATTATAAACACACCTAATGAAATTAAATGAAGTATAATATCAGTCCCCATACTCTGTTTTATAATTTTGGAGGGTCAAATATGATTTGGAGATCCATTTTTGCTCACATCCTAGGGGGTATTTCATCACAATTTACTAGCAATTTAAATTTCCATTTTTTCCAATGAACCCAAATTGAGTTGCATATGCCTATAAACTGTTCTAAATTGACCAGAGATTACATTTATTTTTCCTAATACTCACCATATCATTCTCTACCTACCCTCTTGTTCCATTCGAAGCCCCTAGATTCAGGACTAGTCAATAGAATTTCCCCCCAAATTTTGCCCTTGTTTGGAATTTTGGAATTAGTTCATTACAACAAACAATAATATGGTTGGGGATTCCCTTATTATACTTAATTTTCATTTATAAATTCTATATATATGTGGACTATTTCTAGCGATGGTCATTCTACAACTAACCCTACGTCTACATGAATTGGAGTGGCCTACAATATGTGTGGATAATTGTCTCTTTACTTGAAATGTAGTGCTTCCATTTTCCAAAAGGATTGGACCATAATAGAGTTTTGCTTTGCACCAAATTCCTAAAGTATCATAAAATTAGAAAGAGAGAGTAACCCAATGCATTCAGAATTAAATAAAGAGATGAACAAGAAGCCTCTTCAAGGGGTATACCTCCTTTTATAATGTATCAAATGTAGAAGACAAGATGATATTATCTCTAAAACTAGGAATCCTTGTTATATATAGGAGACAAGGGTTACAACTACAATTAAAGTCCTAGCAAACCATACAATTACAATTAAGGTCTTAATTAACCAATAAAGATAATACTAATATAATAATAGAAATTTAATGTCAAAATATATAGGGCTTAAAATGTCCCTCCCCTTAAAACAAGTGTTTCCATCAATGCTTGATTAACTATGGATATTTCTGCATGAAGAATTCATTTTCCCATTCTATCTCATCCTTAAAAATTTATTCCACTTGATGAGGTATTTAGTAATTGCTTGATTTCACAGTTTCTTGATTCATGTTTCAAGGATTGCTTCAGGTTTTGGAATCATTTTCCTTCTTCATTATTCTCCAATAAAATAGTCCAAATTGGGATCTTGTCTATAATTACCTCTTTAGGAAAGAAACATGAGCTATTAGATGTACAAATGAAAATGGAGGCAACACCAATATGTAATCCATAATACAATTTCTCTCCAACACCTTATCTAGACCATAGTACTTCGGTTCTATTTTTTTCCCTTTTGTTTCTTGAGGAAAAATTGTTTGTATGCTTGTGGCCTAAAAAATACCAAATCCCCCACTTAAAATTTCCTTTCAGTACAATATTGTTGATTTTTATTGTTGTTTAATCCTATTTTGTGATATAAACAAGTTGCCTTTCAATAGTTGGATAACCTCTTGTTGGTGCTCTATGTGATCCTCCACTGCTTGAAACTTTGAAGGATGATGTAACCATAAATTGGATGGATGATGTGTTTGTGCTCTATGTGGATGGATTATTATAACCATAAATTGCCATGAATGGGGACATTTTTTTTATGAACTATGGAATTATGTGTTATACCACCATTTTGCAAAGGGAAACTACTTGAATCATAGTGTTTGTTTATTATATGCAAAGCAACAAAGATACCCTATACACATTTATTTACAATATTAGTTTTCCCATCATAGTGAGGATATTAAGAGGAGTTACAAGCCAATTGAGTACCCAAACAAGAAAATGTCATGCTGAAAAAATGTTGTTTAGGGCCTCAAAACAACCTAGAAGATCAGGACCCAAAAAATCATAAAAAAACCACCAAGCTAGAAAACTTTCTTTTGGACAAGTTGACTAGGTAGGTGGCCACCAATGCCCATGTGGGTCAAGAAACCTATACTATTCTTCAAGTTTTTGGGAATTGACCATTCCATCATAGATTTAATTTTGTTAGGGTCCACTTTGATGCGTTCATGAGTTGCAAAATGACCTAAATATTGCACTTCTTGAACTCCAAATGCACACTTAAAAGGATTGGAATATAGTTGGCATTCCTATAATTTTAAGACCATTCCAACATATTGTACATGATCTTCCCAATAAGTTTTTCTATATTAGTACATAATAAAAATCACTATAAAAAATTTCCGAGGAAGGGATTTAAAATAAAATACATTAAGCTTTGAAATGTGGAAGGGGCATTGCTAAGGCCAAATGGGATCACTAAAAATTCATAATGACCTTCATGTTTTCTAAAGGATATCTTCAGAAATATATTCTTTACTCATTATGATTTGATGATATCCATAAAAGAGATCCAACTTGGTAAATAAAACTGCTCTGTATAATTAGTCTAATAATTCATCAACCCTAGGAATATGAAACTTATCTTTAATGGTCATCTTGTTGATCTATCTATAGTATAGACACATACACCATGTGCCTTCCTTTTTGTGAACCATTACCATCGGTGCATAGAAAGCACTTTGGCTAAGCTAAATGATGCTTGCATCTAACATTTATTGAACTATATTCTCAATCTCACTCTTTTTGTTCATATGGGTATTTGCGGGGTCTAATGTTAGGTGGTACACTTCTCAGTTGCAAGTGAATAACATGGTCATGATCTCAATTAGGTGGAAAACCTTTAGGAATGTCTCAAAATACCTTGGAATGATTGTCAATCATAATATTTGGAAATCTGCTATAATAGAGGGTATAAATGCTTGAACATATAGTAAGTACAATTGTGCAATTATGCCATGGTGTCCATTTTAGAAATTTGTCATGTTGTTAGAGTTTATCACTTTAAAGTGTTTCCCTAAAGTACCTTTGATTTCAATTTCCTTTCCTTATGAGGAGCATTTCTTGAAAATTTCTTGAAAATTAAGAGCCATCGTCCCCAATGATTGTAACCATTGGACCCCTAACACAACATTTGCACAACCCAATGGATTGCAATAATTGAAATATCCAATAATTACTCCCCCCATAGTAAGATTAATACTATGACACTTCCTAAACAATTTATAGTACCATTATATGTAATTTTTACTTGAAACTATGGTGTTGCATATATAAAACATTTGAGAAATTTGGATAATTTACAATGAAAGAAATTATGGGTACTAGAAATATCAATCAACGTTGATACCTTTTTGCTTTTGTATATACTTCTATCTTGAGAGTGTGAGGAATTTTCTAATTCCATCTAATACATGTCAAGTTATGGTTGGAGTAATATCTTCTAGTTATACATCTTGATATTGTTCCTATTCTAGGTATTCCTCCTCTTCATAATCTATGTAGAATAATTTATTCTCACTGCACTTATTCCCCTTACGATAATTTCTATCACAATTGAAACATAGTCCCTTTTCTCTTGTTTTATCGACTTGTTGAGGTATCAATATGTGATTGGGAAGAGATCCTCTTGTTCAAATTATCATATTCTTGAGAAGATGAATTGGGATTAAAGAGATGTATTATCTCATTCAAAGCTACCCCGTTCATATATTTGAGATCCTCTTTACTCGCCATCTTTTGATTGATCTTTTGCATATTAAATTTCAACTCACTTTCTATAAAAAAAATTGTGCTTACCAATTGAACAATTTTCATTGACCTATCACTAATTTTTTTGACATTTCCATTTTAATTGGATAGCTAGTTATACATTTCTTCATGAGTTATGGTTGATCTCTCTAGAGGTTTAATTGGTGTATCATTATTTTGTAGAACCCCTTGACATGTACCAGAATAATATTTACCTATAATTATCCTCTATTTCCCCTTTTTTTTATCAAACTTTTGAATCAAATTATGCAAGTTTCAAGTTAACATACCTTTAGAAAACTCTAGTTTGTAGGTTTCCTCTCTAGCTAACAATTCTCTTGAATTATATTTAAAACTTTGAATTCCCTTGAGTGTGAAATTTCACCCTATAGTATCTTAGTACTTCTTCTCTACAATTCCATAGGTTTGACCAAATTCTAATGTGCCAAGAGAAAGTTATGGTATCTTTCCCAAAACTTGTTGTATTTTTCCCTTTCAGGAGAGCGAACTTGTACGGAATGAAACATGTTTGATTCTATTGTTCTACTTCTAATATTTTACCACAATTACTAGGGTCTATATTATTTCTGATGCAATTAGTGGCACTCAATGTGGATCTCTCAAGCTTCAGATATAAAAGTTTACCCAAAACACATGTTTGATACTAGTTTTTGGACTAGTAAAAAATACTAAGTTTTGCAGAATCTCAATCCAAGCTTATGATGAACCAAGGACTATTTTTTTTACCACAGACACTTTGTTGTGTCTCCTAAGGTGCCTCAAAATTTAGCTACTCGAAAAATATCCAATTGTTTTATAGTGAAAATGGCTTTGATTCCAAATGGTAGGCACCAAGTTCATAAAATGACATAAAATTAGAAAGAGGGAGTAACCCAACACCTCTAGAATGAAATAAAGATATGAATAAAAATCCTCTTCAAGGGGGAAACACTTTTTGAAATGAATCAAATGCACACGACAAGATGATATTATATCTAAAACTATGTCTCCTTGGAATATGTAGTTGACAAAGGTTACATTGACAATTAGGTCCTAGTTGACCATACAATTACTATTATGTTCCTAAATGACCAATAAAGACAATACTAATATAATAATAGAAATGTAATGTAACAATATCTAGGGCTTACCAAGTTCTTTGTCATATATTGGGTATCTATGGAAAATTTATGTTGGTATATCACTATGCTACAAAATCAAGTGTGCATGTCAAATGAGGAAATCACCAAATATGTAATCTTGAGTCATCTATCTCAAATTCAAACCATTGTTGTGTTGCAGCTGCAACTGTTCTCCCCAAATTTCTTAAATTTTAGGCCCCTCCTCATGATTTAGCGTTGCTTGTAATCATTGGATCCTTGAACCTTTTGGTCGGATTTTAATCTCGAATGATTTTATAGATTGATTTTTAGCCTGTTCCAAAGGTTGCCTGTGTTTGATTTTTGTGATTGGTCGCAGATGTGAGCTGGTTTGCTAGCAAGTGATAAATCAGACCTTTGTCCTTTGAGGCCGCTGTTTCGGAAGTAAAGCAGATTAACCGTTGCTGATATTTTTCTAACAGTTTTTTTTGAACGCTTAAAGTTTTTTGGGCATCATATTATGTTTGATCGGTGACTGTTGTCTTTTTCTCATCCGCCGTTACGGCTCCCAAAGCGGCTTAGCTCCCGAAGTATAAAGCGTTCCGAACGCCGATGTTTATTAGTCTGTTAATCGCCTGTCCGTAGCCTTTTCTCTTCCACCGTTGCAGCTGGGAAAGTCATTTGGCTTCCAATGTGATGTCTTCCGACTTCCGACTAAAGCTTTTCCCGCCTACATTTCGCGTGTCTTTAGCCCTTGTCTTTTCCACCGTTGCGGCTAGGAAAGCCTTTTCGCGTCCGATGTCGATATCCTTCCGGCTTTTGATTCAGAACTTTCCCGCTCGAGGCTTAGTCAAAACTCTTCCGTTTGTTAAAATTTTCAGATTAAGGAATGCACCTGGCCGTTTCCTTGTGAATTAGCCTTTCTGGGTGTTTTAATTTAATGTTTAAAATGCCATTCCAATGAATGATGCACAGTAATTGATTGCAGGAAGAACTCTAGAGATTGTTGGGGCGACCACGGCGTGAAGGCGTAGCTTGACAGTTTTGTAAAAATCAAATCGAAACCGACAGAGTCGCAAGGGAGACAAGCGAAGGAAAAGACAAAATCAAAAGCAACAAAAGCACAGATCTGAAAGGTCCATCGGTTACTCAGCTGATCATGAGCATACGAAGAAAAGATGAAAGGAGGGATGTGAAATGCTCGAGGAACCGAAGAGTCACACGTTTGGGGGAAACCCAAGCGGTCTGCTGATTTTGTTTAAATATTTGAAAGTTAGAAGTTACAGGGGCTTTTTCCCTGGCAAACTTGTAAACCTTTTGCTTGTAAGAGGAACTATTTCATTTTACAAACCAGAAAGTGAAAATTTTACCTGTTGGAGAAAATGCTATGTGGAATGAACCAATGCGTTTAAATGAGCAATGTTGAATGTGAACTATTTCGTTTTCAGCTGTGTCTCAGTAGCTGTAAGAGTGTTCTAATTTCTTGAACCTATGTTCTTGTCTGAAGATTCTTTGGTATTTTTATGGTGTTCTTCCACTGTGAGTAATGGGATGTTTTAATTGTTGATGAGCTATCTTTTCATGCATACTTTTACTTCTGTTTATATGTTTGGTTATAAGAACAGCTATCTGTGATTTGCCATAACACCTGAACAATATTGCATTACTCAGGAATTAATCCAGCTCTCTAGAGATAGTTTAGTTAGTTTTTCACTGTTTGTATGATTTAGATTCTTGAGAGCGCTAAGACGAGAGGTAAGAACCTGCGCATCACGTTGTGACTGCTCCTTGCATACTGATCACCCTGCATTTAGTTAGACATGTGCATCTCATACATTAAGTCAAAAATACAAAAATATACATGGTGGACCGGGCCGCAACTAGTAAAACCTTCTGTTTTTGTTACTTGACCTACGGTAGCCGGACCGCAAACCAGACGGATTCCCCACACCAAACAGTCATGGGCTAGTTGGGAACGTTGACTGGGGAGAATCCCTTACTATTGTTGCCTGCTAATTTCTAGGCCTCAACAGTTTTGGCGCTAGAAGGAGGGCCGCCAGTGTATGGCTGGCCGAGGAAACCCGTTTTCCCGAGATTATTCCACCGGTAACAGTTCTGAGAGCAGTGGGATTCATAATCCAATTCCGGAAGAAAGAGAACATCTATATTCTGTTGGCAACGAAATTGTTAATGATCTGAGAAGACACACCAGGGCATATGTAAAGAATATTGGAGGATTGCCAATCCATTTGAGGAAATTTCAACTCAAAATGGGCCTTTTAACTTTGATTCAAATTCCATGTCATCATGTGTTAGCCAATGAAATTGCTTTAAATTTGAAATACCGTATAGGTCTTAAACACCTTTTTAATATAAATTTGGGGATAGGTGTCATAAAAAAACTACTTTTTTTATTTGTATTTTCGACATATCTCCTCGTGTTTTTTCTCAAATTTCGATCGGGAGAGCTCGTTGGATGCGACATCATCATCACATTTTTTCAGGTATTTCTTGTTTTTGGGGTAGCGGGTTCCATCAAAAGTATTCCGAGTGGGTACTCGTTGGATGAGAAATTTAATTCCGCATCCAACGAGCTCTCCCGATCGAAATTTGAGTAAAAACACGGGGAGATATGTCGAAAATACAAACAAAAAAGTAGTTTTTTCTTTTCTTCTTCCAAAATTAATAAATATTATTTTATTAATTCTTTTTAGGAGGCCCATTTTGAGTTGAAATTTCCTCTAATGATCCCTAAATTGCCCAGAAGAGAGTATAAAAAGAAAAATCGTCCTATAGCGGAAGACTCAGTGCTGGTTGGAGACTGGGAAGAACTTGTAGAAACAACCTTACAGGAGGTTGTGCTACCTTTGAATCAAGAGGGCCCAAATACCCCTCACAGTTCTCCTGCTCATACTCCATTTGGCTCACCTCCTCACTCTCCACCTAGACTCATGGCGGGCGTAAACGCAAATCAACCACCTAACCCACCTAATCCACCACCTGCA
>LPNX010696868.1:474943-655866 GCA_001517045.1 Pseudotsuga menziesii | reverse complement strand
AACAGATAAACCTTCAGATAAAGTTCTGATTGAATATTATACTTCAGCTTTAGGCCCTGATTTGGCCATGTTTTCCAAAGGTAGGGCCAAGCCTACTTTGACGGAAACCAATGAAGAGGCAGAAGTAGTGGAAGATGAAAGAGAAAGTATTGAAGATTATCCAGAACAGTTAGGAGAGAAAGGTGTAGGAAGGAAATCCTTATTGTTTACTAAGCCTAAGGAAGAGAAATCGCCAGATTATGAAAATATGGAAAAAATGATGCAGAAGCTTTCCAACAAAATCATAGATTTGGAGAAAGAGAAGGAAACACAAAAGTTTTATAAGCCATATTATAAGAAAAGAGAGGATAACAATCAGTCTCAACCTCCTCCTCACAATACTGCATCTATGAATTTAACAGAGGTAGGCATGGACAATTTTTGCACTTTCCACCAACAACCACATTCTGAAAAGAATTGTCCTCAATGGATAAACTCGATGACATTGGTCATGAATCAGCTGTTGGATTCTCGATTAACAGAAGATGGAGATGAAGAGAGAAAAGAAAATACTACATCAACAAAGGAACAAGAAGAGGAAACCATGGTTTTGTGGGATTCTATTTCATTATTTGATGCTGAAGAGGAAAAGAATCAGGGCTACAAGGACGTCATGGAAACCAACGTGGCAACAAGGAGCCAAGGGCCAATTAAAGAAAAAAGTCTCATTCTACCAAAGATCAAAAGGCTGCAAAGAAATGTAAAGAAATTTCAAAATAAATCCTTAGCTGATAAGATTCCAGAATTCACTATTACCAACAAAGAGCCGAAGCAGAATAATACGTTGGCTAGGCCAAAGGAAGGAAAGATGAATGCTGATAAACCTCATCCTATTGAGCAGCCGATGGATTATGACATCGTGGAGGATTTAAAGAAGGTAAAAGCGAATGTTCCACTATTCGAAATGTGTAAAGTGCCGCAGCAAAAAGAAATACTATTGAAAGCACTTGAAGCAACGGATGAGAAGCTGGCCACTGACAATCAACCTCAGGACGAAGAAGAAATCGGTGAAACCAGCGTGGGAGGTAAGTCTAAAAGCAAACATCCACCTTTCCTCCTCACGTTTGAAATTTTCAATCATAATGTACATAATTGCTTGGTAGACTCAGGGGCATCAGTAAATGTCATGCCAATATCAGTCTGTAAGAAGATCAATGGGCAGCCTAAGCCATCCACGTGGAGGGTTGTTCAGTTAGATAGGACAGATGTAAAGGTAATTGGTGAGATGGAAGATGTCCTAGTCCATCTGGCATCAAATGATAAAGTGTGCCAAGTCATTAATATTGTGGTGGCTGATATACCAGACACTTACGGTCTTGTCCTGAGCAGAGATTGGTCGGCCAAGCTAAATGGATATTTTGCCTCGGATTGGTCGCATCTGTGGTTGCCATACAAAAGAAGTCTGAACCAGATTAAGATTTTAAAAGAGCCTCACATGAAATACAATGTTACTCAACTGGAGGAGAAGAATGAACCAGTGGATTCTGTATTAGGAAACTATTTTATTGAGTTGGAACCAGGAAATTACCAAGCAGAAGAAGCCAGCAACACATCAGACACTCAGCCTGATCTCCTTCGATTCTCACAGGCTGATGAGATTGACTGTAAAATAGTAGACTTAGCAGTAGGAATAGATTCACATTCAGTAGTTAGTGATTTTTGGACTTTGTTTTTTGATGGCTCTAAGACATTAGAGGGGTCAGGGGTTGGCTGTGTCCTGATCGACCCCCAGAAGAATAAACATTTTCTTTCATGTAGATTAGAGTTTGAGTGTACTAACAATATAGCTAAGTACGAAGCGCTGGTGCAGGGTTTGAGGAAAGCAATTGAATTAAAGGTAAGTAATCTAAGAGTTTTTAGAGATTCCGAGATTATTGTGAAACAAATCCGGAATCAAATACATTGTGTTTCCCCTCACTTGAAAGCTTACCAAAATGAGGTATGGGACCTGCTTAAATGTTTTAATGCATTCAATATTATTTCAATTCCAAGACTTAAAAATGCAGCAGCTGACTTGTTGGCCACATCAGCCGCTAGGCTCATACCCACTAATAATCAATGCTCTGCCGAATTGCTTTCCAGGCCCTCAGTACCGGATATGATCACCAACCTGCGAGTGTTCGACGATGATCAGCAGATAATAGAATGCTTAACAAATGACGAGGTGTTCAAAGGGGCGATTATAGATGATGAAGAACATCAGGCTGAGATGAAATATGACAATTTCATCCCTAAAGGAGTCAGAACGTTGGAAAGAATGTTCGATTTAAATGAAAAGTTCAGAAGACCAGCCAACGTGAAGACTCATAGCTCATCTCTACAGTTCGAGCTGATAAATTTAGGGACTGAGGCGAGTCCTAAATTTGTGAACCTTGGCAAATGTTGTTCACTAGCGGAAAAAGATAAGTTCGTCACTCTGTTTAAACAATATAAAGACGTATTCACATGGACATACGAAGATTTGAAAACATACGACACCAGCATCATCAAGCATGTTATTCCCGTCAAAGTTGGCATCAAACCATATCAGCAACCTTTAAGAAAAATGCATCCAAAATTGGAACCGCTGATTCAGAGTGAAGTGAAGAAATTATTGGATGCTAGAATCATTTTTAAGGTCAGACACTCTGAGTGGGTATCAAATCTGGTACCAGTAAGAAAAAAATCTGGAGAGATCAGACTCTGCGTGGATTTCAGGAACTTAAACCGTGCTTCAGACAACGATAACTATCCTGTTCCACCCATGGAGAAATTGCTACAAATGGTCTCAGGTTCTAAACTGTTTTCGTTATTAGACGGTTTCTTTGGCTACAATCAATTATTAGTAGCCGAAGAAGACAGATTGAAGACCACGTTCAGGACCAAATGGGGAACCTTTTCCTACAGGAGAATGCCCTTTGGGCTTATAAATGCTGGAGCAACATTTCAAAGGGCTATGGACATAGCTTTCCACGGATTGATTGGTCGAAGTGCTGTAGTATACCTTGATGATATTACAATATTCTCGAAGAGAAGAGGAGAGCACGCGTTTCGCTTAAGGAAAATTTTCAAATGCTGTCGGAAATATGGCATCTCACTCAATCCTAAGAAGTGTGTGTTCGCTGTCACTGAGGGCAAGTTGCTGGGTCACATAGTTTCGAAGAAAGGAATCTCTATAGATCCAGAAAGAATTAAGGCTATTGAACAAATCCCCTTGCCCCATAATAAAAAGGGGATGCAATCATTTATGGGAACGATAAACTTCGTGCGAAGATTCGTGCCTGATTTTGATCAGATTGTCAAGCCGTTGCAGCAGATGGTAAAGCAAAATGCACTATTCAAGTGGACTGAAATTGAGAAGAGCGCATTCAGCAAAATCAAAACTGTTGTTGCACACGCACCCTCCCTGAAAAGCCCAGATTTCGACAAAGATTTTATCTTGTATACCTTTGCATCCGATGATTCACTAGCAGCTGTGCTCACCCAAAAGGAAGATGGGGGGGATGAATTCCCAATATCCTTTATGAGTACTGGTCTACAGGGGGCCGAATTGAATTACCTAGCTGTTGATAAACAAGCTTACGTTGTATTCAAAGCAGTAAAGCAATTCAGGCCTTATATTTTAAAAAATAGAACCAAGGTGATCGTCCCCTACCCAACTGTAAGATCCCTTCTCGTACAGAAAGAGTTAGGAGAAAGAAGGGGCAACTGGGTAACAACTCTTCAAGAATATGACCTTGAATTCAAGCCAGCCTCTATAGTTAAAGGACAAGGGTTGTGTAAATTGATGACAGAAAATGGGAGCAATGAAGAACACGCCTGGGAAGATGAAGTCAAATTACATGTAATGGAGGTATGTCCTTTGTTTACAGCTCCCGAGTCTTGGTATAGAGACCTTGTGCATTACCTGCAGGCAGGGCTATTGCCAGAACATTGGAGTTCCAAGCAAAGAAGAGCGTTGCGTCTTAAATAAGCCTCCTATCAACTTGTTGAAGGAGTCTTATTCAGAAAGAATTATGACGGGGTTCTTCTTAGATGCTTAGAAAAGGAAGATGCGAAGAAAGTGATGTCAGAATTGCATGACGGTCCTGCTGGGGGACATTATTCAGGAGATACTACAGCCCACAAAATCCTCACGGCAGGTTACTATTGGCCTACGCTCTTCAAAGATACACACGCACATGTCAGGAAGTGTGATATTTGCCAAAGGTGTAGTGGGAGACAACCTAAAGCAGCAGCACCCCTAAAGCCTGTGATGATCACAGAACCATTTGAGCAATGGGGGTTGGATATCATTGGAGAAATAAAACCAAATTCCTCCCTACAACACAAGTACATTTTGACCACGACTAATTATTTCACTCGCTGGGTTGAAGCTATCCTGCTGCGCAATATAAATGAAGACGAGGTCATCAGCTTCCTACAAGATCATATCATGACCAGGTTTGGAGTTCTAGTTTCGTTAGTCTTTGATAATGCTAAGTAATTTTCGTCAATTAAATTGACTGCATTTGCTCATGATAAAGGGATAAAATTGCATTATTCTGCTAATTATTATCCACAAGGAAATGGCCTGGCTGAATCCTCTAACAAAAATCTAATTAGAATTTTAAAGAAGACTGTAATAGAAAACCAGAGGAGTTGGCATGCAGCGCTACCAAATTCCCTTTGGGCTGATAGAGTCACCCCCAAGTCTTCGATTGGAGTGTCTCCATATTCCCTTGTCTACGGTAAAGAAGCCATCCTTCCTCCCAATATCATGCTTCCTTCTTCCATAATAGCTCAAGAATCTAGAGGGTTGGATGATGAAGTTTTGCAAATAAGGATATATAATCTCCTGAAAGCAGAAGAGGCTAGATCTAAAGCCAGAGAGCGCTTTAAGCAACAGCAAGAGGTAATAAAAAGATGGTTCGACAAACATAAGGCTGGAACAAAAGACTTTGAGGTAGGTGATTTGGTTCTCAAATGGGATCACCCCCATGATGAGAAAGGAAAGCATACTAAATTCTAGTAGTTGTGGGTAGGCCCTTATCAGATAGCGGCAAAGCTTGGCCCTTCTACTTATAAGTTGCAAGATCTGCAAGGATGGGAAGAGAACTTACTAGTAAATGGTTTGGTTCTCAAGCCTTATTTTTCCTGAGTTTCGTTGAGTTCTTCTGTCTTGTATATAAATAATCTGTTTGGCTGTCTTTTGAGTCATGTTTTTTTTTTCAGTTTGCTTTAGTTTGATTTTTTCTTGATTCCAATAAAGGGAACGAACCTGCGGTTGCATGGAGAACATCAAAATGTTTGGGAATGATCAACATTTTTGGGTCTCAGACTGTGTGTTGCTAAAATAACTTCTTCCAGTTTAGCAGTTTTCTCGAATAAGCTCTGTGTGCATTGAAGTCCTGCTTAACCCCTGTGAAATAAACCGGATTCGAAGAGTCTGGAGCACTATGTTGAGGCTCCATCCACGTCACACTTAAAATGTTCTAAGGAGCGACAGCAGAGGACCCATGGAAAGGAGCAAGGTAAACAGTATATTAAATATAAATGATCCCATGCCAGGAAACGAATGCCAAAAGGCAGATAAGAGTAAAAAAACTCCTATGAAAGCATCATACATCAAATGCAGATACTTAATCATAAGTACTAAATTGCCGAAAGATCCTCTTCGTCCGTGAGCTGAAACATGAAGTACACCACTCACACAAAAGGACACTATGGGATAGAGGATCCTGAACTAAAATTCAGTAAGAAAGGCATGCAGGAGGACTCATATAAAAGGGGACAAAAGTCCAGAAGCACAAAAGGTGCTAAAGTGGCATGGGAATGCGGAACAAACGAATATTTCTGTTTACCATATGCTACAACCCTGTGGTGTCCAAGCTATCTGCTACCTAAAGACAAAAGTAATAATGAAACTCATCCTCTGGCCTCAACAGAGTTATCTGGACTTGAAAATCTTGGTTTCCACTCTCCCAAATTGGACTATCATCAAAGATTAAAGGTACACACGTCTGTCATTTGAGAAATCCAGATAGCCGAAAGAATTTAATAGATGCATTTGTTGTTAAACAGTCTGTCACTCAAAGAATAATCGCCCAGAGATCTAGGTTCACCAAGTAATCGCCAATTGTTGCAGCTGCAACCGTTCTCCCCAAATTTCTTAAATTTTGGGCCCCTCCTCATGATTTAGCGTTGCTTGTAATCATTGGATCCTTAAACCTTTTGGTTGGATTTTAATCTCGAATGATTTTATAGATTGATTTTTAGCCTGTTCCAAAGGTTGCCTGTGTTTGATTTTTGTGATTGGTCGCATATGTGAGCTGGTTTGCTAGCAAGTGATAATTCAGACCTTTGTTCTTTGAGGCCGCTGTTTCGGAAGTAAAGCAGATTAACCGTTGCTGATATGTTTCTAACAGTTTTTTTTAAACGCTTAATGTTTTTTGGGCATCATACTATGTTTGATTGGCGATTGTTGTCTTTTTCTCGTCTGCCATTGCGGCTCCCAAAGCGGCTTAGCGCCCGAAGTATAAAGCGTTTCGACCGCCGATGTTTATTACTCTGTTAATCGCCTGCCCGTAGCCTTTTCTCTTCCGCCGGATCGGTTGGGAAAGTCATTTGGTTTCTGATGTGATGTCTTCCGAATTCCGACTAAAGCTTTTCCCACCCGCATTTCGCGTGTCTTTAGCCCTTGTCTTTTCCGCCGCTGCGGCTCCCAAAGTAGTTAAGCCTCCGAAGTATAAAGCCTTCCGAATTCCGATTGAGAGTGTTCCTGCCTGCGGGTAGTGTATCCTTAACTTCTCCTTTTCCGCCGTTGTGGCTAGGAAAGCCTTTTCGCGTCCGATGTCGATATCCTTCTGGCTTCCGATTCAGAACTTTCCCGCTCGAGGCTTAGTCAAAACTCTTCCGTTTGTTAAAATTTTCAGATTAAGGAATGCACCTGGCCGTTTCCTTGTGAATTAGCCTTTCCAGGTGTTTTAATTTAACGTTTAAAATGCCATTCCAATGAATGATGCACAGTAATTGATTGCAGGAAGAACTCAAGGGATTGTTGGGGCGACCGCGGCGTGAAGGTGTAGCTTGACAGTTTTGTAAAAATCAAATCGAAACCGGCAGAGTCGCAAGGGAGACAAGCGAAGGAAAAGACAAAATCAAAAGCAACAAAAGCACAGATTTGAAAGGTCCATTGGTTACTCAACTGATCATGAGCATACGAAGAAAAGATGAAAGGAGGGATGTGAAACGCTCGAGGAACCGAAGAATCACACGTTTGGGGGAAACCCAAGCGGTCTGCTGATTTTGTTTAAATATTTGAAAGTTAGAAGTTACAGGGGCTTTTTCCCTGGCAAACTTGTAAACCTTTTGCTTGTAAGAGGAACTATTTCGTTTTACAAACCAGAAAGTGAAAATTTTACCTGTTGGAGAAAGTGCTATGTGGAATGAATCAATGCGTTTAAATGAGCAATGTTGAATGTGAACTATTTCGTTTTCAGCTGTGTCTTAGTAGCTGTAAGAGTGTTCTAATTTCTTGAACCTATGTTCTTGTCTGAAGATTCTTCGGTATTTTTATGGTGTTCTTCCACTGTGAGTAATGGGATGTTTTAATTGTTGATGAGCTATCTTGTTATGCATACTTTTACTTCTGTTTATATGTTTGGTTATAAGAACAGCTATCTGTGATTTGCCATAACACCTGAACAGTATTGCATTACTCAGGAATTAATCCAGCTCTCTAGAGATAGTTTAGTTAGTTTTTTACTGTTTGTATGATTTAGATGCTTGTGAGCGCTAAGACAAGAGGTAAGAACCTGCGCATCACGTTGTGACTGCTCCCTGCATACTGATCACCCTGCATTTAGTTAGGCACATGCATCTCATACATTAAGTCAAAAATACAAAAATATACACGGTGGACCGGGCCACAACCGGTAAAACCTTCTGTTTTTGTTACTTGACCTACGGTAGCCGGACTGCAAACCGGACGGATTCCCCACACTAAATAGTCATGGGCTAGTTGGGAACGTTGACTGGGGAGAATCCCTTACTGTTGTTGCCTGTGAATTTCAGGGCCTCAACATGTTGTTGATCCAAAATAATGAAAAATGGTTTTAGTTAGAATCAAAGATTCAACACCTCAAATGCCTATTGTTGTGCAATTTTCCAATTGAAACTTTTCCTTATTTCCTCCTCTTGTCACTTGATTTAAGGAAAAATATAGTGTACGATAATCTTAACAAAAACATGTAGTGGAAATTGGCAAGACACAAGAAGGTAGGAATCTCCTTAAGTGCATTTGGACTTGGCCAATATCAAAACACATATATATTTTTTGCATCCACATGTAGTCTATCCTCATCCATGATATACCCCAAATATTGGGTACTCTAAATGCAAAATGAGCACTTCTCCAAGTTAGCATATAGATTTTGTTGACACAGGTGCCTAGTAATTGTTGAATGTGCTTCAAGTGATCATCCATGTTTTTCTAAATATAAGGATGTTGTCAAAAAAAAAATCATAAACGATTCAATGAATGGTCACAATATATCATCCATCATCTGCATGAGCATTAAAAATTTATTAGTCAAATCGAACAACATCAGTAACCATTATAATAGTGCTTCCTTTGACTTGCATTATCTTCCACACATTGATTGGATCAATCAACAACTATTCATATCTTGACTTGATGTTGATCTTTGCTAAAATATATAAAAAATATGATATGGTCTAGCATGTCATTAATTCAAAGAATTGCATACCAATTTTTACAATCATAATTTTTAGGGATTTGTTGTCAATATAGAGTTACCTTGTCTCGTAGTTATGATAAACCATGACGATAATACACTTGTAGTGTGTAGCACTTGGCTGTATTTGACCATTATTTATTAAATTCTATTTATATGTTTCATATTCTAATTTTTCTCCAAAATATAGAGCTTGTACACAAAGCCTTTGGGTTGAGGGGAGTCAAGTATAAAATCTATTGAATGTTATATATGATAATATAGAGGCACTCCTATTGGGTGTGAATATGTCTATGTACTCTACCACCACTTGATTTACGTGCATCTATTTCATCATGGGAAATTTTTCAGTATCCTTGGCAATCATAATGATATTTCTACCTCCTTGGTACTTGACCATGAAGTGCACAAATTATTTATTTATTTTGATTTGTAAATAACTGTTTTTCACTTATAATTTGCATTGATAAGAGAAACTATAGCAGAAGGGGATACCTCTAGTGTCTTGTGGAGATTATATCCCAGGGTAATGATGACACTACATTCTCTTGATTAATACATATTGCGTCACTTCCACATGTAGGGGTGGCCTCTAAAATATCACATAGCTTAAGAGGCACCTAGTACTTCATCCTTGAAAAGTTTGATGTTGTATTATATGGGGCACTCTTGGTTTATACATATGTCACATATTTAAATTAATCAATTAATTGTGTGTGGATAACAATGAGGCATAACACAAAACTTCATCCTTCAGATAACATATTCTTAATTTCAAATTCTTTTGACTATCATGATCAATAATGAAATGTAGATTTGCACCCTTTAGTAACATTTCTGAATGAAAAAGGTGCTTCCCCTTTGTTGGGCCATCTCTCTCTTTTAGTCATACTCCTGTGGTGGTAATGGTGTAGAATATATATGCATCGTTGATCTAATTTTGTTTGTTTGTTTCCTATGTTGGTGTCAATGCTGGTGTACTTGCAAAGGTTTGTTTCTCAACCAATGTTGTTTTCCAAGTATTGTTCTTAAGAATTATTCCTATGACTAGGGTTGTGAGGTGACCAACATACTAGGTTAAACATATACTGAAACAACTGCAACAAGACTTAACCAAGCATACATTTTGTAAAAGAAAAGTTTTGAGAGATAGAGATTGCATACCTTATTTATGAAGTTTGGTCCTAGCTTTGTGTTGTTCCAATCAATCTCCAATTTGCTGCTCCAAGACTTGTAAGAAAAACTTACCTTCCTCAAACACTTTTGACTGATATAAATCTGAAACATATATAACAAAGAGACTAAAACTCAACATATGAATGAAAATCCATGAACACAATTCATCAAAGGTCAAAAGTGCACACAATTGGCGGGAAAGGAAGATCTCTTTATTAATCAAGTAACTCGTAACAAGTACAATTATACCTCAGTCTGATACTTGACTTTTTGAATCCATGACCTAGGTCTCCTTGCTCCTCCTTCTAGCAAAAATACTCCATCATAACCTTAGGGTACGTTTTCTCTCTCCTTGGTCCTGGCCTCTTCATTATTTTATGGAAAAAATGAAGATAGTAGTTTTGAGGTTGAAGTAGTTGGGGAAGGTGGGGAGGTTAGAAAAGAAACTTGCGTGTGGAATGCTAGTTTCCCTTAGGAAACCCACATGTACAACATTTAGGGGAAAAACGCTAGTCGAATACTGTCAACTAGTGTGTTGGACACGAGTTGTTGGATTTCCACATGCATGTATGAATTAAGGAAATTACAAAAAGAGACAAAATATGGAGTAAACAGTGGGTGATTAGGACCATAATAATATATATAAAATTGGATCTTCAATCCATTTTTCCTTTTGTGTGACATAAATCTCAATATTTTCACTCTAACGGAGAAGTGTTGATTTAAGGGATAATAGATGCCCACTAATGTATGGGGTCAAAGGGAAAACGATGGCCGAAATACATTACACTAGAAAAGAGAAGCCCATAAAGCTCAGGATCAAGACTGCAAAAGAGTGAAGAGACAAATAGGAGGTCATTTTACAATATCATCTGTAATAATATGCCATGTTCAATAAAATTAAACACGATATCCAATACAATATACATCTTCTTTATGCATATACATCATATGAGAAGGACCTAATGGCCACAAATAGTTTTACAAAGTGGATCGCAGCCACATAAGTGCAAAGATAGATATTCAAAACTCAAGTTATGTCACAAATTATTACATGGTATTGCAAAAATTAGGCTCTATCAAATTTAAGATCAAGGTCTTCATCCAAACCAAATCAAAAGTATGAGTCCCAACCGTGTAAATAAGTGAGTTCAAGTCGAACATGGAGGACACCGTTTGATTACCAATCGATAAGGAGAACCGATAAAAAGTGTGAGGGATACCACTAGTAATGAATGTGGAACCTAAGGAACTATCCGAAACTCTAAGTATTCTTCTCAGAGTAAGATGAGCTATAGTAGATGGGAAGGGACCCATGAGAAGGAATGAATTAATGGACCCTTCATCATCTCACATGAGTAAATTGGGAGACTGGATTGTTATGAAATAGGATTGCATAGATTGATATCAGGGATGGACAACATAGAAAGTCATGGAAACTACAAAAATGACTAACACATGTTAGAGATCCTTGAACAATGAGCATGACCCAATAGTGACTAAGGCAACTTTAGATGGAGAGGTACTACTGATATAAATCTGTAGTGTAGGAGACATAAACAGATTCTCCATGTAGTTGGAAGAGTAACCAAATGGAGGAGTAAAATATTAGAAATCAAGGGTAATCATAAGGACAAAAGCAAGAACCCAAACATAAAGGCAGGAAAATAGTGTTTTTTTCAAGGATGATGTGGACTTGCTGCCAGACAACTTACTAATTTCTGAGATCATTCCCTTCCCTTTCTGTTTTTTTTCTAAAGAATATGTTTCTTGTAGAGGTTTAATGAGTCCAAGGAAGCAAACTCGAAACCTTATTCATTCTTGAACAAGCTTGAATAAGAGAGAAGAATGCTTGATAATACATCGATTCGTGGATTTTATGAGCCCAAATTAGTGAATGTTCGTTGTTGTTTTTACATCTTGAGAATTTTAAAACATCGACGAAGACTCTAGAGGTGAATTTTTTTCATAAATTTAGTCTCCAAAGCTTGAAAAATTATAAAACATTACAGTGGAGAACTCTCTTAGCTCAGGTGAACTAAGGAATTCCTTTTTTGTAGTTAGTATGCGAGGTCCGAAAAAGAGTTAAACTATCACCAAATAGACACTCCTTCGAAAACAAGCACATAGATTTGGTTTTAACGAGTGTGAAGGAAAGCAAGGTCACTCGTGTCATTCCATTGATTTGCGAGTATGGGGAAACAAACAACAAACTTGATTCCATTTTATAAAGGTTTAACGAGAACGACAATAGCATAAAAGGCGCTCGAAATATTTTTCATGTCTTAAACCAAAGCATGGAAAAAGAAAAAATAAGCTCAAACATGTTTCTTTTCGTGAGTTTAGTCCCCCATGAATGAAAAGAGATAAATATAGACATGGGAATACTCTTCTAGCCATAGTGAACTAGAGCATTCCTTTTTTGTAAGTAATCCACATGGTTTGGAAAATGGTTAAACTTATACCAACGTGGATGTTCCTTCATGAACTTCAACGAGATTGAAGTGAAAAAGCTAACTCGGTCATCTTATCATATTTAAGGAGTCTAAAAAGATCTTAGATACAACTCCATATGATGGGAGCCCTATATAAAAGGTAGTCAACATAGAAGAAAGAGTATGAGGCTCTTCTTTTCGCATGTAGAAAAACTAGGAAGGATCCCAAGACCTAATAACTTGCAGCATGGGCACCATAATG
The DNA here is from genome assembly GCA_001517045.1 of Pseudotsuga menziesii. Taxonomy (NCBI): domain Eukaryota; kingdom Viridiplantae; phylum Streptophyta; class Pinopsida; order Pinales; family Pinaceae; genus Pseudotsuga; species Pseudotsuga menziesii. Next base: position 643,237 of record LPNX010696868.1, on the reverse strand, counting down.
GCAATAAATGTTCTAACTAGGGTGTCCCATCTAGGGTAAGTTATAATCCATGGAATAAAAACAACAATTGAAGGGAAAAGGAAGGCTTAAAGTTGCAGTTCATGAAGAAAAAGTCGGTCCTATGACATAAGATGAGGTAAATTATAGATGAAATATGCAAGATGATGATGCCCTATCCTATATGTTGGGATATAATATGCGACCTTTTTCATCCATAAGTGTGAATAAAACCTTACAAAGGCATTTGACCAATATGACCTAGTCATAAAACCAATAACATTAGTCATCATAAAAAAAATGTGACATAAACTATAGAGTGGAGCAAAAGAACCCTAGATATTCAACTGTTGATTGTGACTAAACCGATGGACAATTTTCCAAATCACGAGTTGCAGGTATTTAATCTCTTTCTGAACTTAATTTTACATACATTTTTTTTTAATTTTAGTTGTTTTTTTTTTCCAGGTTTTAATCAGGTTATAAAATTGTAACTGTGCACACACTAGTGAAAGCTTATGCACTCGTGTGTTCGCAGAAAACACACTAGTGGATAGTTTTTCACCTGCATGTGGGACGTGAGTTGCAGTGAAATGCACTCGCATTTCTCTCAGTTCAAAATTAAAAACATGGATGTTGACCAAACAAAGTGCAATCTTGTAGATATGACAACTGTATGGTGAGAAAGGGAACATGAGGACATGGATAGGGAATCAATGTGCGACCCTTTGACTCTAAATGTGTTGCGCTAGTGTGGGTTATTGGAATTCTTCCGCATGACAAGCATGTGAGCTCAACTGAGACTCTTGGAAACATTGGTACTATGTCCAAATATTGAATAGGGTGTATACAACCTCCAAGGTGAGATACTGGAGATCATAGTGGAAGATATTTACTATATCACTAGTTTGTCACACTGTGAAGTGGTGGTAAACTTGAAAGGCTCGATCCATGGCATGGGGGAACTTACGATTCAATATTATATCAATACTTGTTGTGTGCCAGGGGCACAAAAGTAGGGGATTAAGATTGTGATTGGGAAAATCACAAGTTTTCCATTAAAAGTGATTATTACTACCATTGCACGAGTTACAGGTGTAGCAAAATTGCATCTAGCTACACACAACTATATGCATCTTGGTGTAGAGTGCCTACGGAATGTGATTTTTAATTGGTGCACCAGTATCTTAGTAAAGATGAAGATAAAACTTACAAAATGGAAGATAGGAAAGAAGAAAAACTTTGGTTATGTGAGTATCATGTATGCATTTTTCTTTGAGAGAGTTCCATGCATGAGCTCAAGAGTGACCGTCCCACTCTCCCATTCTCGTGATCATAAACTCAACACATGTAGTGATTTCTTGGTGAGGTAGGGGGGTGGGGAGACTAGGACTAATTTCGATGATGACTTTCATGCATGGTGGAGTCGACAGGTCCCTTCCATTGAGCAGTTTCCATATGCGGGGCTAGATTTCCATGGAGACTTAGAGATCATGATTCCTCCTAGAGAAGCATGGGGAGAGATCATCATATATTATTTTTGAAATGTTATTTTTTTATGATTTTTGGTTTGAAAATATGCACACTTATTTATTTTTCTAAATATAAGTTGAATCATAACGCTTGATGCAGATATTGGACCAGTGCGGCCAGATGGACACCCTAGATTGTTTGTACAACCGACATAGGCAAACAGAGATAACGCCGTGATTATGAAACTTGAGGGAAAAATGACTCAATTGAATCATGATATTCCTACTCTTTGGATGGATATAATGCTTATAGAGATGTAGGAGCATGTAGTGGGAGTGCCCCATGCATAGTTGAGATTACTCTAGAAAGTAACTAGGTGTGTAATTTGTTATAGAGAGGTAGTGGCAAAGGAAGTTGAGGCTCCAACCTCTCCTTAGGATTATTTGCATCATGCAGGATTATGATCCCAGTTTGTATTTGAAATGTACTATTGATTAGGTGTACCAACTCAGACTTGTTTTATATATTTTGGACCTATTATATAATACATACGGAAGTTCATATTTACATGTGTTTCTGATGATTGCATGGTTATTTTTATTGTGTATGATACAAATTCCAATTGAGGATATAGTTTGCTTATGCATCAGTTATAGTGTTTTGATTTCTTGAAATATGCTTGTATGTAATATATTCAAATTGTCTTTCAAGTAATCTAATTTTTAAAAACTGATGAAACAAAGAAGGATCCCTCACCCAGAAATCACAATTAAGATGAGACATGACTATATGAGAGTCAATTCTAACCTTGATACATGAAATTTCATGGAAAGAAACATCTATGAGCAGCTCAATAACAATGCTATATTCAACCATGTTGTTAGTGGAAGGGCCTAGACAAGCGCCCCCTGAAGCAACTAGTTGTCAATGTGGCGAATAGATAACCCAAGCAACTGAAGTGAGGTTACGAGAGTGACAGATAGTGTTATTGATGAATCCTATGAAGCACTTGGTGGACATATGAAACACAACTTGTCACATACCCCAAATTTACAAAAACATTTTATGTTTTAGGAGACATTATGTTTTAATTTTATTATAAAGTTTGTAATTAATGACCAAGTGGGGTCAAGGATAATTGCATTTAATTGCTTAATATTTTATTAATTAATAAATGAAAGATGAGACAACAACTTAAGGAGGCTGTTAAATGAGTGTTTTACTGGCCACTTGGTGGAATAGGCTGGGTTGATAGCACATTGTCACTTGGCAGCATCCTCAAACTACTTCTAGCTGTTGCAGGAGGCAACTTCCCTGTTTTTTTGGTCATGTTCCCCAAGAAAATGGAACAAGAGCAGGTGGCTGATTAAGTGAAAACTGACCCAAAAGACCTAAGCATGCTGATAAAACTTCCCATTGAATTCGGTTGGGGCTACTCAATTCTTTACTTGTGAAATTTCTGAGTGAAATTGCTACACAAGAAATTCGATGGAGGGGACATGCATAAGTGTTTGAGTGGAAAGTGTTGATTTACTGAACTAGTGCAGATTTCTTGAGTTACTGCTGATTACTCTGTGGAGTTGCAGAGGTTTCTAAACCTATTCTCTCACCCATTGCTTTCAACTAGGTGGACCAGTTAACAGGCTCGGGGGTCCTAAGAGTTGCATCTCAGCAACCTTTAGGAGTTGGTTGGGAGGAACGACCTCCTTAGGTTGTTGTCTCCTCTACTATATTACCATGTTATAAATATTAATTTGTTTTCCTCTATGCAAGCTTAGGAACAAGAATGAATGAATTTAGGAAATAATATATTTATATGTCTGTTTCATCTGTTATTTAAATTACTTGGAGAAATATTTTACTGTTCAAAGATAGATAAATTATGGATTAGAATGAATGATTAGGGTTAGTTTAAATTTACTGATGAATAAAATACCTGACTGTATTTTTCCACACCTTCAAGAAGGTAGTACTCTAGTACAGTAGGTGAAATTAAATTGTGATGGTTAAATCAAATCAAGAATGTAGGATTATGTTTATTTACTTTCTACTGATTCCTTATAGGAATTTTCAAAAGAAAGATTCTCTAATTCATAATTTTCCTAGTTAGAATACATCTGTTAAAAAGATAAAAAAAAACTAGCATAAAGGAAGGTCTTTTAAAAACCAGTACACATTTTGTGTAACTGTGTTCTTTTTAACACATTAATAATTACTATCTATAAGCTTAGTTTATTATAAATACATATAATTATTGAATATTATAGGAAACCGAAAAATAACATAAATAGGAGTAACTTATAAACAATAAAATGAAGTTATAGTAATCATTTAGGTTTGGAAAATAACATCTAAGTAATTTCATTACTACTGTAGGTAGACATCAAGTATTAAACACATTATAGTTAAACAATAACAATGCAGAGATTTTAAATTAAAATAAAAATACAAACCCTAAATTACGGAAACTGTCAACCAAGACTTTCTTTTACTTCCTCTTTCGAGAATAGGGATTTTGCAGTTTTACTCATATTCTCATAAATCAAATTCTTCATTTTTACAATTATAATATCCATATTATAAATGCCCAATATTAAATAAAATTTACACAGAAACAATATTTAGACTGTTTATCAATATAAACTAAAATAAAATAAGAAAAGACAAAATAAATATTCATAATCCATTTACACAGTAGAGCTCGAGTTGTATTAACAAACCCTTTTTCTTTTTAATTATTTTCATAAACCAATCTTTTTACTAACAGAAAAACTCAAAACTAGTTTTCATATTAAATTTCTACAGAGTATCCTCATTAATAAAAAAATCAAAATCGTGGACTTTTATAGCAACAAAACCTTTTCTTTTCCTTAATCAAAACATTCTCTTTACACAAGTAATTTTTAGCAATAAAGTTATTTAAAATTCATTAACATAACCTTAACAAACTGAAGTTTCAGTACAACAAAATAAACCACGATGCCCAAATCTATCTTAGACCCTTTACTTTGCAAGCCGACACATATTTTTACTGCTAATCAGTACAAGTTAAAAATAAACAAAATGACTACAAGCCTGCGAAGTGAAAACCCTAACATACTTTAAAAATCACAGCACATCATAATGAAGATCACGACCTTACGACCTGTCCAAAATTACTGTAAATAAAACAAGTCACGGCCACACGGCCTTCCCAAACAAGGTAATGTAAAACATAGCCACGCCCAAGAAGTTCGAATCACGGTGAAACATCATCACCCAAACCCCACACATCATTGATGACATAAGGAAAACTTATACAAGAAACTGAGGCTTACCCGGTTGGTCGAGAAGCATGGAGACTTTTCTCTTGAAGTATTCTATGCCTCCCAACTATTAGTAGCACTTGTAGTTATGTCTGCACAAGATTTAAAAAGAAATTTTCAAGTCCTTTAAAAAATTTCGTGATAAATGCAAAAAGGTTTTTAAAAAAAAAATTACCTGGATAGTTTTGGTCCTCGGCCGCGCAATAGGTGGTATGTACAGCAACCCTAGTCAAAAGGAAAGGTCATACCCTAGCAACTGGGTAGGATATCCACACTAGAAAACATCAACAAGAACAATAAAGCCATAGTAAAGGTTACGGAGAAACCCAATCCTCTCCACTATAAAAAGAAAACCACAAGATAAGCTGTGAGCTAGAAACCGAGACCACACTGCTATCAAAACATCGTTTACAGCTTGGAAAACACACTGAGGAAGACACCCACAGAGCTAAATTTGGCATCGAAGGCCATCACTCGCAGAGGCAAAACAATGACATCAATAGCCATGAGGCCATGAGCCTGGCGACACTGTCAACAGCAATGAGGGATAAGGGAAATAATGCGCAAAATATAGGGTTTCGAGACTTTTGTAGTAGGGTTTACCAATGTCAAAACCCCATTCAATAACTGACGACCACGTGGACTCCACTTTGATTTCGGTAATATGGGTTTTTTCTCTATAGTTTTTGGGAGCTTGGAGAATCCTGCAAAAAGGATCACACATAACCTTGCTATGACCTCCTTTGAAAAACATTTAAGCACTAGATTTTTCTTTTATTATAAGATGCCTTAGTATAGATTGTAAAGGTATTATTAGTTTTAATTTTTGCTTAGATAATATTTATACCTATAAAATAAAGATCATATAATTAGTGTTAACACATGCAAAGGTTTTGGGTTATAATTATTCTCTAGGTAATGGACTTCCCACCCATAAAAACCAAGCTTTGTTACTTCACTATAACCTTATAATGTAGTCTTTGCACTTACACTTGGTAAATACCTAGGCATTAATAGAACTTTACTATGCATAAAACCGTTAGTTTCATATATAATTGTCATTTCTTTTATACCTAAGTTTATAAAATAATTGCTTATGATTATACCTTGATACAAGTACATATAAACTGCCTTGATAACAACATTGTAATGTAAGATCTAGTTTCTAGAACTTATCATTCTCTAGAGTGCATGTAGGGTTTGTTTTAATCTAACAACAAAAGGATAAAAATATGATGTAGAAGTTATATTTGAAGCTAGGTATAAAGCATCTATTTCTATTTTGTGCTTGGATTTCCAAGTACTTATGCTTATAAATAAATAAATAAGAAGCAAATTTACAGGCAGACATATTTACCTTAAACCAAGAATAAGAAGGTTAACAACTTAGACCTCAACGTTGCGTAACAACTTCAATACTTGGAAAAGACACAGCATTGACGATACCTTCTCTTTCTCAAAGCTGTAAACTAAACAAATATTCTAGCATTTACTTTGCTAGTTGAGATAATTAAATATGGATCCTGAAATTGGGATATAGAACGTCTTACCTATAATTAGACCTATACAAGAATCATCACTTAACTACATTAGCTAAAAAGCTAAGTAAGCCTCGGACATGAACTGAAGTTCCTTCAATTTAGCAGAAGACAAACTTTAGTATATAGTAAACAAACAGTTGTTTCAGGTCAAACTATTTCAGATCCTTTTCTTACTAAATCGATCTTTTAATACTTAAATATGAATGCAGATAGTGAAATAAGCAGTTATAAAAATTAATAAAGGAATTAGTTTTAGTTTCTAGATTAGACCTTAGTATGTTAACTGTTAACAGTTAGGTGTCCCTCTTAAGCAGCGATTGTAAACATTTATTGTCACAGGAAAAAAAATAATTTTTTTATGAAATTTTGGAGTATTACACAACCAGAATTACATAAGAAACGTGGAAAATGAGAAAACTCTACAACATTGTACAACTATATAAAAGAAAAATCATATGGCCTATGCGTAATACTTATTCAAGTAGAGCCCATTTGTAGGCTCTGACAACTTATTTCCATCGTAGTCTACTAGTTCATAGGAATATTTATTAATAAATTTAGATACTATATAGGGTCTTAGCCACATGGATTGGAACTTACCTACCCCCAATGGTTCTCGGTCTTGGTCATAGACCAATACAAGGTCACCTTAGTGTAATCTGGTGGACTAAAAAGAGGGGCTGATAAGAGTATTTTTTTCAAAGCATCAAATGAATGTTGTGCAACCTCATGCCATAAGAATGGGCTATCCTGTTTGAGTAGGCACATGAAACATTTATTTATTTTAGCATAATTGGTTATAAAATGCCTAAGAAAATTGGAATTTCCTTGTAAAATATGAATTTGTCTAATTGTACGAGGAGGAGACAGATTGAAAATCACCTCTACCTTCAGTGGGTCGACCATAATCCCCTTGATGGACACTATGAATCCTAAAAACTGTCCTGACTCGACACAGAAAACAAACTTGTGGGGATTCAAATGAATCTTATAGTGTATGCAGCATTCAAACACTAATAATAAATGGGACAAATGATCCCTTCTCTTGCAAGAATGTGTCAAGAGGTCATCTAGATAAGTTTCGACTATGTGTTCGATATCATGAAAGGAGAAATTCATAGCTCTCTAGAAGGTGGCTCAAACATTCTTCAAACCAAACAGAACCTTCATATAAGAAAAGGTACCCCAAGGACAGACAAAAGCAGTCTTGTGTTCATATTTAGGCTTGATTTGTATCTGGTTGTACCCTGAAAATCCATCCATAAAGGAAAAAATATCGTTACCCACACATGCGTCTACTATTTGATTAATAAACGACAAGGGATAGTTATCTTTGGGACATGCTTTATTCAAATCCATAAAATTAGTACTTTCACGGAGAATACATTTCTTTTTATTGATTAGAATGAGATTGGATACCTGTTCCATCATCGAGATAGGGTATATGAAACCAAATTTTAGGAGCTTCTAAACTTTAACTTTCATAGTTGTCACCTTCCTTATATTGACAGGACAAAGTTTTTGTCGAACTGGTTTAACATTAGGATATGTATTCATTTCATGTTCAACAATGGATGGGTCAATGCCTATAAACTCCTCATATGTCATGAAATTCCTTAAAAAGGTCTATATAAATGGAAATCTCTTGAGGCGAACAATTTGCTCCAATGTAAATATCTCTACTACATTAGGGTTAGTGAAATATTGATCAGCCTAGTTTTAGATATGTTTACCATATTCCCTTCAGCAAAAATTCCTTCTTTCGCTAAAGGGTTTATGAGCTGATAAACGTCCCCACAAAGACTCACATGGAACTCTTGATTCACTATCTTACTTAGTTCTAAAAGAAAATAAGACCTATGGTGCATTTTTTCCCAAGTTTTATCAATTCGTATCATGGCTTCATATGAAGGTAAAACCATATTAAGCGATCAAAAGAATAGGTGGATCTCGTATCCCATGCAGGTGGGTAATATTCATCTAAGTCCTCTGAGATGGAAGGAGTTGAGATGAGATCCACATCAACATCATAAAAATCTTGATGATAAACCTCTGTCGTGGATAAGGGCACTTCTGGTTAAGCTTGTATGGGTAAGATCCAAGGGTCATTTCTATTTGAAATTGAAGAAAAATACCTATATGTGAAAGCGATGTTCCCTCCATTAGTTGAAACAATATAGTTTACAAGAGTAGGAAAATCAAATGTTCCAATAAGTGAAGAATACATCCCTACTCCTAATTTCTCATTGGTTGGATATGCTTGATCAACCTTAGGGACAATCGATTCCGAAGGGCTAGTGGTACTTTTCTGAGTGAAGGATAATTGATCAACAATCATGACCTTTCCTTCATGATGAAATCCTAACACTCAAAAAACGCATGATGGGATAGCTTGCATAGGATATGTCCAACTTCTTCCCAATAACAAATGTTAATCCAAAGGAGCATGGACTACTTCAAACTCTACAGAAACTACTTTCCCAGCTAAATTGATATCAAAATAAGGTAAAATGTCCTGAGGATGAAAGGTCTTATGTCAAAAGCAGTTAGTAGGGTAGTAGATGGAATCGATTCTAGATAACCTAAGGCTCTCTAACACGAAAAGGCCATCACGCATGTAGACACACCTTCATCCACTATGATTCGTCTAATATTATTGGGACCATGGAAAAAATCTATTTGGAAAGAGACGTGGTATGAAAACCATGGTTTAATATCGAACATATCAAACCTCACCACAATACTAGTGGAATCAAGACCCCTTATGGCTGCCAAAAGTGCATTTCATTGTAAGGGACAACTTTGAAATACTTCTAAAGTGGACATGGCACAAGGGGTTTGGGTTAGGTCCTCCACAACCAAATAGTTGGGAGCATCCCTCATGTTAGGGTTATGTGATTCCCGTTTATAAACACCTTTCTGTATCTTTGGCATAAGGTGAACCAACTTATCAATGTGAAGAGGATCTGATTTCTCAAGATTCTCTTTTTCTTTTTGTGACATTTCTGAATTATAGTTTTTGGCTCTAATCTGTAAAAAAGTGTTTGAGTGAATCATACTAATATATGCTTGATTAGACGATGAGTCACCTTGAGTTCCCCTAGCAGTTTTAGATCCACAAAAATTTGTGTTTTGTCCCTTTCGAAATGGGTCCTTTAGGACGACGGGTTGTCGTTATTGCAACAAATTATGGGCTTGTTCCATGAGAGGGAATTAGTAAATCAAGTGGTCTCCTGACAAAGATTGCAAGGGAATTTAACCTTCTTCTTTTCCTTATTACCCCCTTGAACATTGCTTGCGGTCTTAGATTTTTTTTGGTTACCCTCTCTTTTCTTTCCCTTTTTCTTCTCACGAGGTTGTTGAGTACCCTTTTTGTGTAACTACACATTGTTTATAGTAGCCATTTGAGAAGGGGAGGTGGCAATTATAGTTGCCTCTATTGTAGGATGATTAATATGTAATTCATGTATTTTTTTAGCTAATGGTTCTACAATAGATGAATCAATAGGATCAATAATGCCATTAGCATGTGGTCTTGGTTTTGGTTTTGTAGAGTCAATATTTAACCGTAGTGCATCATGTATAATCTCATACATAATCCCATATTGAGCATAGATAAGATCAAGCTATTGGGATTTGAGTATGGATTCCTCTTTTTTCGTCACTCCCGAAGTAGAGACATCTTTTGATATGTAAGGAAAAAGTTATTTTAAGAACCACTCTAACAAACAATTAGGAGCTATATTTGTTTTACTCATCCCCTTCCTTCTTCGCCACTCCTGAATGTGATTAGAATTATGTGTGGCTTTATTTTGTCTAAAAGTGGAAAAAAAGCTATGTATCAACATCATACCAAACATTAAGTTGGAAGTGGATCAGCAAAATAATTTCCAAATCATTAAAACTATAGTATGTAGCTAATGGTAACTTGATATACCATTTAGTTTCCATTTCAGTCAAGGTTCTTTGAAAATCCTTAATCGAATGGAATCGTCATTCAATGAGTAAGAAGAACACTAAAGATAAAAGGTCATGAAATGGTGTCCTGGGTCCTCACCAGTTTTTCCTTCAAACTTGGGGATGTCTAAAGGTAGCTTGATTGGGATACGTGGCCAAGTCGAATCATGATGCACATGATCGTTCGTTAATTTTGATAATTCTGGAAAGTTTAGAGTTGTTATAAAAGGAAGAAGAGGCCAAGCTAAAGGTTGGATTTGGATATTTTGGTGGGGAGGATTCCCTAAACCAGAAGTCCCATAATGTTGGTTGGGGTTCCCCCCACCCATCGGCTATGAAGTAAAAACGTTTTGAAAAGGACTCCACCAAAAAGAGAAAGGGTTACTTCCCCAAGGTGCAATAACTTGAGGTTGATACTTACCACTTCTAACTGAAATAATATTTGTAGAAATGGGAGTAGTTTTCCTTACACCAAACAGTGAAACATAAGAGCTCCTTACAGGTATTGTCAAATTTTGAACAACACTTTGAAAGCTAAACCTTGTGAAAGGATTTTGGCTTGTAAAGGGTGCACTAGAGTATGCAGGAAAAGGGCCCACAAATGAATAATAAGGAGGAATATGTCCCCCATACCAAGGAAAACCCTGAACAAAAGGAGCAGAATTGGTAGGATTATTCTGAAAGTTTTGAAACAAATGGCAAGAGGTAAATGGTACACTAGGTATGCCAATAACAACTACTGTAGAATATCCAATATCAGGTCCTACAAATACAACCCATATTTATTTAAATTTGGAATTAAACAATGGATCTAAAATTCTAAAATAACCAAAAAAATCAATTCGAGGGTTATTCTTATAATAAAATATTTAGAATGTTAATGAAATATGTGTTATACAGAAGCACTGATCACTCGAGTACTAGGTGAACTTGAGGCTACCGAACTAAAGTTTAAAGATACTACTGGTGTGAAAACAAAATGAGAACTAGGTACTAGTACACTACCGTGAGGAGGAGATAATCCTCCTAATAACATAGTTGTTTTGGGAGTGTAAAGGTATCCTGATCGTTTCCATGTGTTATCCATAATGAAACCTGAAGTAACCATATATGCAGTGATCCCGGGTTGACCAAAAGGAAGTACATGCACTACATCTAAATTATTAAGATCAATTATGGGTCGGTTGAAAGGCGTTGCAAAGTATTTGTCTTGTATATATTCAACCTTTGTTGTATAAGTTGTAGGTGAAATATGCCTGATAAGCTTAGGTTTCCCGAGAATTTCACTTATCCCTGTTGGTTCAAAAGAACCACTTGTGTTGACATGTCTCCTTTGAGGTGGAGGTGGAGGCTCCATAGTGAGTGGAGGAAGGTTTTGCAACCTCCTTGACCTGTAAAGAGGCTAATCCTCCACAACTAATGACTCAAATCAAGCAAAACTAAGGCCAACTAAAACAAAACAAGATCAAACAACAAACCACTAGAAAAGTAACTAAGTATCTGAATCAAGCAAACAAAGATACCTTCAAAAGGAAATTCTGGGATGATCAGGGCCCAAGACTAACCAGTGAAGGGAAAAGAGCAGTTATATGGGGTCCACAATACACTGCCTTGGGTCTAAGCGCTTGAATCACCAAATATCTTTCCCAAAATATGTGTAAGGGCTTTCCTCTCTAATTTTCCGTAGGTATAGTGGAAATAACCTTCCACCATAACCTGTGAAAGAGCCATATAGGTTGACATACGATGGCTACCAAACTTGCAAAAGGGTTCCAGTAGAACAATTGTTGGTCCAGTCGATACGCATGTGAACGGTAGCTGAGCCCAAAACTCAAATAGTACTGACATCACACCACACAGGGCCAAAAGGTGGTACTGAATGAATCCCTGTATGCGCACCAACTTTGGTGTATTCTCAATTGAGTATTGGAGGGCTATCTCCTCAACCCAATCTCACACGACCTCATGCTTAACTCATGTGTCAGAAGAACTTTCCAGTTCACCCTTTTTCAAGCTTGGGTTTCCTAAAGAATGGCCTCTACATTTTGAGTTTAATTGTTTTGGACAGTTTAAAGTTGATCCCTAGTCCAAAACACTCGCCTAGATTAGTAGGTGTCATCCCTAAAAAACAAATCTAACTAATATATTTTAATTATCAACGTGTTTTTTAAAGGCTCTTGATTTACTCAAATGGGAATTGGTCGTGAAACTAATTATTTATTTTGACTCAACAAGAAAGTAAAACGAATGAAAAGTGCAATAAAATTCAAAATTTAACGTTTTCGCTTTATCTTTCCTTTTCGAAATGTAAAGAAACTAATTATGTGAAACTGAAACTGAAACTTTTTCTTTTCAAAGTTTGAAATATGCAAGTGCACCTAAAAGTAATGAAACTAGCCTAGAATGCATAATAACAACAACACTTGTTTTTTTAATTTTCTTTAAAATAGAAAAAGAACATGGATTTTAAACAAATGTATGATTTAGATATAAAGGCCTAAGTAATTCAGACTGTGTACCAAACCTACAAGAACAGACTCTAGACTGAACTAAAATCCTGACTACAACTCGCTTGGAAGACAAACTTGTACAAAAGGAAAAGTTAATCACCTTGGAACAAGAAAGTTTGGAAAACAAGATTAAAACAGGGTAAAGACTTGAACTAACATTCAATACACACTAATAGGTGATGATCTAAACAACATTCAACCCCAATATAAACCAATTGTGAAGACAAAGTACAAGGTCTTCTTCAAAAATCTCTTACCGAAAGGAGGACCTAAAAAAGAAATTGCAGACCTTAAAAAACAGAGAACAAGGCATTGGTAGTGCACTAACAAGACCCAAAGAAGAGTTTTGAATTTGAAAAACTCCAAGAAAAACTAATAAAAACAAAACACTAGCCTCCAAACAACTGCTACAGAAATACAACCGACTGTGTATTTGAAAACCCGTGTGTCACATGTGACTATACTAAGATGCATGCAAATTTTCACAGCATAAACATTAGTGGAAATAGCCCTCACTAGTGTGTCTGTCCCAAAATATTGAAAAAATAAAGAAAACTCAAAAAATTGAAAGGTCTGGGTTGGACTTAAAAATAAAATACCTTTGTAAATTCGATCAAAAACTTAGAAAACACAAAAGACTGGACGAAATAACATAAGAAAACCCCAAAGAAACTAGGCTTCTACCTAGTGGAGTTTCCATTTCTATTGTTAAGAATTATTCCTATGACTGGGGTTGTGAGGTCACCAACATACTATGTTAAACACATACTGAAACAAATGCAACAAGACTCAAACCAAGAATAAATTCTATAAAATAAAAGGTTTGAGAGATAGAGATTGTGTACCTTATTTATGAAGGTTGGTCCTAGCTTTGTGATTTTCTAGTCAATATCCAATTTGTTGCTCCAAGACCTCCAAGCAAAAATATCTTCCTCAAACACTTTTGACTGGCATACATTTGAAACATATATAAGAAATAGACTAAAACTCAACATATGAATCGAAATCCATGAACACAGTTCATTAAAGATCAAAAGTGCACACAATTGGTGGAAAGGAAGATATCTTTATTAATAAAGTAACTTGCAACAAGTACAATTATACCCAATTCTTATACTTGACTCTTTGAAACGATGACATGGGTCTCCTTGCTCTTCTCTTTGCAAAAATCCTCCAACATAACCTTAGGCTAAGTGTTCTTTCTCCTTGCTCCTAGTCTCTCTCATTCTTTTATGGAAAAAATGAAGATAAACATTTCGAGGCTGAAACAGTAGGGGAAGATGGAAAGGTTAGAAGATCGACCTCAACCACCTTTTAATTAATCTATTTTTTATTTTAACTATTTTGGAGGGACACACTAGTGGTACAAAGGCAACCTGCATGTAACACGCTAGTTTCCCTTAGGTAACCAATGCGTGATACACTAGTTTCCCTTACAAAACCCGCATGTACAACATTTAGGGGAAAAATACTAATCGAATATTGTCAACTGGCACATGGGAAGTGAGTTGTTGGATTTCCACATGAATGTATGCCTTAAGAAAATGACAAAAATAAACAAAAGCTGGAGTAAATAGTGGGTGATTAGGGCCATAATCATCTATAGAAAATTGGCTCTTCAATCCATTTGTTCTTTTGTGTGACATAAAGCTTAATATCATCACTCAGACAAAGAAGTGTTGATTCGAGGGATAAATGTTAGGATATTTAGACACTTAGGATTTAGTTAAGATCAACTTGTTATAATATATATGTTAGGAAAAGTGTGTTTCTTTAGTATGCATTAGTATTCATTTGTAAATATCTAATCCGATGGTTCATCTTCTCTTAGATCATAACTACCTTTGATCTGTGGCTTAACACTCGATTGGTCCATGATATCTATTTAAAGAGAATGAAGGGCCATTGGCTAGTTGATCGATTATGAGAATCTCATCTGTAACTTTCTTTCTTCTGCCTAATAAACTGCCTCAAGTAGCTATTTGGCTAGGTTCGTGTAGTGTTTCCATTTCGAGGGTTTAAACCATGTGAAAACATTGGTGTGTTGATTTGTGATATGTTTGTGTGAGTGGCTTCTCTAGGTGTTCGATATTTTGGGAGTACCCCGTGTAACCGAATATGGTATCAAAGCGTTTATGAAGAGTCACTTCCGTTGATGATCTAGATCTTGAACTGGTGTTGCCGAAGCTTTGAAAGGGTTTTTGGTTCTGAAATTTTTGGGGATTTCTGGGCTATGGGTGGTGTTCCATTGCATCCAAAGTGCTGGTTGCATTTGAAAATAGTTTTCATTTGATAAAAAATGGTTTATGTTTGCTCCAGATACACCCATTTCATTAGATATGAAGGTATAATGTTACAGTGACGTTTTTTTAATTTTAATTTTTTTAAATCTCATATTTTATAAGATTTATTATCATATCTAGCTTTTTTTGTTTTACTTTCAGATTGTTTCCTTCCCTATTTGCGTATGCTCTTTGCCATGCACCTTGCGCGATCGCGACAAATCAGAAACACAAAGGAAATGGTTTTCTCTATTGCATGTGCTCTTTCCCGTGCATCTTGTGCGATCACGACCAATCAGAAACAAAGAAAAAACACAGACATTATGGGCAAGCTAACAAGATCTAACCCCAAAATTGTGGAAAAGTATTTTTTGGATTTTTTTGTTTTGTTTTGGTTTGTGGAGTGATTTACAGGAAAAAAAGGCAAGCACAGAGATTGTGATAGAAGAGTAAAAAACAAAAGAAAGCCCCCTTCCTCCTTCCCATCTTTTACGTACCTTTTAATATTGGCTCACTTGGTTCAAAGTTGTTGTATTCCTTAATAAATCTCGAGTTCAAGTACTATTAGTTACTTTTCTAAAAAATGTATGTAAATTCTAATTTAAAGTTACTTTATTGTAAAAGTGCATCTCACTTAAATTATAAACGCGAGTCACTTAAGTCTTTTAGTTTTTGCTGCAATATTTGAAGTAACATTCTTGTAAAAGTGAAATTCACTTATTTTACAAAAGTGATTCACTTAAAACAACTTTCTTGTAAAATGATTCTAAAACGTTAATCTTGGAAAGATGGGGGCCTTTTTTGTAGTTGGTCAATTCTCTATATGCCACGTCACTATTGAGGTCATCTTCAACCTTTTCTTTGTTCAAGCATAACTTCCTCATCCGGAGTCAGTTTTAAGTGCCATTTTTTTAAACAACCCGTTTTTTCGATCTCTTTACAACCAGACCATTGGTTTCTTTTTTTTATAGCCATTATTTTACAATATGGCTGCCCCTTGTGATATTCTACTTACCAGTTCCAACTATTTCTCATTGAAATCTCATATGGAGGATGTTCTACGAAGTAGGGAACTTTTCATAATTACCTTAGGGAAAGAAATAGAGCCCACTGATGATGATAAAAAATAAAATGGACAAATAAATTTGATGAAGCTCGTGGATTTATTGGGGTGTCAATCTTTACTGATTTGTGATTCCACATATCTGGAATTGATGAACCTGATAAAGCTTGGCAAAAGTTGGAAGTTGTGTTTGGTAAACACAATGAAATTCGAGGTCATCAACTCGAAAATGAGTTGATTTCTTTAAATCCCAGTAATTTTTCTTGCATTCAATATTATTTATCTAAGTACAAAACTCTTAGACTCTTATGCGCATATTTCAAAATTAAGAGGGAAGAAAAGCAATGCATTTATCATATTCTTTCCGAACTTGGACCTGCATATTATGTTTTTGTATCTACATTTTACTCCATGAAAGAATCCTTGAATCCAACTAGTTATATAGAGCCTAGCCTTGAATTCTTTTGTGATTCCTTGATTAGAGAACAAGATAAGCTCATACATCTTGGGTTGATTAGAAATGCATATACATCTGGGAAATCCTTATTGTCCCAACAGAAAGAAAAGTCCAAGCCTCCCAAGAAACAAAATTTTTGCAATAATAAGCCAAATAAGGGTCCCAAACCCTCTTAGTCAACTCATTCTTTCAAAAATGACAAAGGATCCAAGCCAAAAGGAAAGAATACTGAGCGTCATTTCAACTATTGCGGGAAAAATAACCATGATGAATCTAAGTGTTTCAAGAAGATGGTGTCCTTGGAAGCAACAATGAAGAAGCACCACATGAGCCTAGATTCGTCTTCAGAATCTACCTTTCATGGACATGCACTTTGTGCTTCTAGTTATTCTTATAATGCATCTTCTTCTTCTACTTCAAATGAATGGCTCATTGGTTCTGGATCATCTTATCATATGGCTAAGGACCAAGCCATCTTTTCTACTATGCATGAATGTAACACCAAACAAATATTTTTGGGTGATGATAGATCTCTAAGTGCTGTAGGACCTGGAACAGTTCCTGTAAATAATGGTCATTTTAGTGATGCACTATGTGTTCCAAGAATTACCTGCAATTTTTTGTCAGTCTATCAAATCACTCATTCTGGTGAAGGTAAAACTGTAACGCTTACACATCACCAAGTTGTAATCAAAGATTTTAAAGATCCTCAACATGTCCTAGCTACTAGAATTATTGATGATATTACCAGGTTGTACAAATTTAACAACTTTGGGTCATCACCTTTTCCTTTAGTTTTTGTTGCTCATAGTGATGACTTGAGCAAACTTTGGCATGAGTGATTTGGACAATTAAATTATCACTTATTGCAACAACTATGTAAAGACAATATGGTGACAGGCCTTCCGATGGTATCCTGCAGGGACGCTATTTGTTCCGGATGACTACTCAAAAACATCATCGAAACAATTTTGACAAATGTGCCTCTTAGCATGCCTCAGTTCCCTTGGAGCTTGTGCATAGTGAATTGTGTGGTCCTCTTCCATCTGCTTCCTTTTATGGTTTCAAATATTTCTTAACTTTCATTAATGATTACTCCATACGCACTTTGGTTTATTTCCTAAAAATTAAGAGCGAAGTATTTAACATGTTCTTGGCCTACAAGGACCTTGTTGAAAAACAATATGGTCGTCAAATTCTTAAGTTAAGATATGATAATGGAGGAGAATATGTTAACAACAAGTTCACTACTTTTTGCATTGAATAAGGAATCCAACAACAACACATTGCTCCATATACACCACAACAAAATGGTATAGGTGAACGGAAGAGCTGCACTTTAAAAGAAATAGCTAATTGTATGATCCTATCTAAGGGACTAAGTCTTGAATTTTGGGTTGAAGCCATAAATTGTGCAAATTAAATAGTTAATAGCACCCCCTCTAAAGCTTTACAAGATATCATACCGAAAGAAGCATGGAGTAAAATAAAACCAAATGTAAGTCACTTCTGTGTGTTTGGTAGTGAATCATGTGCTCACATTCTGAATGAAAAACGGAAAGCATTGCAGCCTAAAAGTGAAAAGTGCATATTTGTTGGATTTTTTGAAGATGTAAAAGGTTATAGACTTCTTCAACCACATTCTCATGATATAATCATTATAAGAGATGTTAAATTTGATGAAAATCTCTTGGCCTGCGAGCCTAACTCAGTGTTTGTTCCATATTTGGCCTATGAGACTGGTTCGGCTATTGTGCCTTCTTTTACTTCCAACTTCCTTGACAAATTTCGATCTCCAGTCTCTGATGATGACAATGAGGATGAAAATCCACCTCCTCCTGCTCATTTTCCTCTAGTTGCTCCAGCACAATTGCTTCCTCGATGGGTCTGTTCAACATGTGAAGCAACTGGTGATCTTGCCGGTGATCCTAGAGATCAACGTCGAACACGTTCTCAACTCCAGCAATCCTCTTTTCTTTTGGCTCAAATTTCAGACAATCATGATCCAGATACTTTTGTAGAAGCTTCAGGAAATACATATTGGAATGTAGTAATGGATGAAGAATACAATTCTTTAATGGCAAACGATAATTGGGATCTCGTACATCTTCCAAAAGGAAGAAAACTTGTCAGATGTAAATGGGTCTATAGAACTAAGTATGCATCAGATGGAAGTATTGAAAGACTTAAGGAAAGTTTAGTTTCCAAAGGTTTTTCCCAAGTTGAAGGGATTGACTACGATGAAACCTTTGCTCTTATCGTAAATATGAACTCCATCGGCCTTATTCTTTCCCTTGCAACCTTACATAAATCGGAAGTCAATCATAATGGATTCTAAGTCTGCATTCTTACATGGTGATTTACAGGAGGAATTTTACATGGAACAACCTCCTGGATATGTTCAAAATAACTCTAGCTTGTCTGTTGCCTTAAAAAATCGTTATATGGCCTTAAGCAAGCTCGTAGAGCTTGCTATGCAAAAATGGATAGCTTTCTACTTGACATTGGTTTTTCTGGATGCCATTCTGACCCCAATGTCTATACCAAGAAAGTAGGAAACCATCTCATCATACTTGTTGTATATGTTTATGATCTTATTCTTACTGGTAGTGACCCTAAGCTTTTAACCCATGTGAAATCCAGTCTTAAGCAAAATTTTGAAATGTCAGACTTAGGACATTTGCATTATTTTCTTGGTCTCCAAGTCTTGCAAACCAAAGAAGGAATATTTATTTCTCAGTCTAAGTATGCTTGTGACCTTCTTCATTGCTTTCACATGGAAGATTGTAAACCAGCCCTTCTCCCTTCCAGTCTGGAGTCAAAATTTCTACCACTTGTACTTCACCTAAAGTAGATGCCACCTTGTATCCTCAACTTGTTGGTAGTCTCTTATACTTGAGTCATTCTTGTCCTGACCTTTATTTTAACGTTGGTCGTGTTTCCCACTATATGCAAACACATCACGAAAGTCACTGGAAAGAAGTGAAAACAATACTTCAGTATATTTGGGGTACAATTCAGTTTGGGATTCATTATAGTACAACGGGGACTCCTTTGTTGGTTGGTTTCACTAATTCAGATTGGGCCGATGATCCTGATGATTGAAAGTCTATAGCAGGTTATGTTTTCAGTCTGAGATTCAGACCTGTCACTTGGGCTTGTAAGAAACAACAAGCTCTTGCTCTTTCTTCAGCAAAGATAGAATATTGAGCCGCAATTAACGCCAGTCAGGAAGCTTTATGGCTTCGACATATCCTTTCAGAGTTTGGATTCGAGTAGCAGCAACCTACTCCACTTTGGTGTGACAATCAAAGTGTCATCAAGCTCACCAAAGATCCGGTTCAACATCAACACAACAATCACATTGAGCTACATATGCACTTCATCAGAAATCTTGTTCATGATCGCATTCTTGAAGTTCTCTTTTCCCCTACAAATGATCAAGTTGCAGACATATTCACTGAGTCTCTTACATAAGCGTATTTTTATAAACTTCGATCTATGTTAGGAGTTCAGGAATTTGTCATTAAGGAGGGATAGACTCTAATGCTTCCTTCCTTCTCCCAATAGTGTCACTTTTGTAAATCCTTCAATCCTATCCCAAGTTGTTCTTAAGGGGGGATGTTAGGATATTTAGACACTTATGAGTTAGTTAAGATCAACTTGTTATAATATATCCATTAGGAAAAGTGTGTTTCTTTAGTATGCATTTGTAAATATCTAATTCAGCGGTCACGATATGTTCTAGACATAGAGTGATCTGACGGTTCATCTTCTCTTAGATCATAACTACCTTTGATATGTGGCTTAACACTCGATTGGTCCATGATATCTATTTAAAGAGAATGGAGGGTCATTGGCTAGTTGATCGGTTATGAGAAGCTCATTTGTATCTTTCTTTCTTTTGCATAATAAACTGCCTCAAGTAGCTATTTGGATAGGGTTGTGGAGTGTTTCCCTTTCGATGGTTTAAACCATGTGAAAACATCGTTGTGTCAATATGTGATCTGTTTGTGTGAGTGGTTGCTCTAGGTGTTTGGTCTTTTGGGAGTACCCTGTGTACCCAAACAATAACAAGCATGAAACTCCTCATTTAAGTTTGGTTTGCAATTGATTTTCACACAATTTGCATGTATCGTTTTGTGTTTTTCCATCTAAGAGAAACTTCTTCATAAAAGGTTTGGACTAATATTTCTAAAGTTGAATATCCTTTCCATACCCTTTATTATGAAAATTGACACCATCTTTATTTATTTTTTTGGTTTGACTTATTTCTTTACACCAATCTCTTTGTTACCTTTATGCTTGAATTTTTTTAACTCTATAAGAAAAATAATCCATCTAAATCACACATTCCTTTTAAATTTGATACTAGTATGGTTTGTGTAAAAATAAGGATTAATAAACCATATAGGAAAAGTAACCCCATTATATGGATTTATTTTTCAATATCTTAGAGAAGAACATAGATAATTCTTTCTCATTTAAATCTACCTGCATAGATGAGCATTTATTTTATTATAAATGTGAAATAATTAGATATTGAACCATCCTTCTTCATTGTGGTTTCCATTGTGGTTTTCCATTGTTTTATAAACAAGAGCCACGAGGTGGCAATGCCCCTGACATTGACACACACTATTACAAGAAAAGGTGCAACTTTGTTTTCAACTATTAAGTAAGCAAGTAAGTTGACTTGCTCTTCTTCTTTTTTGATATTTATATAAATTTGAATATGATTTCTCTGCTTTTAGTATAAACGAAAAAAAAATCATTAACATCTTTATAAAATATATAAATCTGGTGTTTTTTTTATATATTATACTAAATTTAAATATGAATTTTCTGCCTTTAATATAAACCAAAAAATCATTAACATCTTTATAAAATATATAAAAGTAGTGTTTCTTACCATGCTTAATCCATTTGTATGAAGGAAAAATTAAGCCTTATCCTTTTTCATGCTTAGAAATGTTATCTTACCCTATTCAACTACACAATTAGACATGGGAATATTGTCTTCTTAAGGTGCCTTTTATTTTAAATCTCTAAAAACCGAACCTATCTCATCCCTTACCTTCACAATTAAAGATCTACAAACTAAGAAGAAGACAATGATTAATTTAAGCATTTTATCTTTTAAACATTTTTTTTTCTTGTCTACCATGTATCATTTTTTTTTAAGTCTCTAAAAAACTGAACCTATCCCATATCCCATACCTTACCTTCACAATTAAAGATCTACAAGCTAAGAAGAAAACAATGATTAATTTAAGCATTTTATCTTTTTAAACAATTTTTTCTTATCGACCATGTATCATTCTTCAAAAATTACAAATGATAGAGTTCAAGATTTTCTATTTTGGACCCCATTGTGAGAAAACATCAGGGATGATTTTAAGGAACCATACTTCTTTAAAAGTGTATAAATGTTGGCAAATATTACCAATTCTTAAAATGCCAACTATAAAATGATTGGCGATATTTTTCAAAAAATGTTTCAATTTCCAATGATTTTATATCGTTTATATAATAATTTGGCGATTTTTAGGGTGAAAAATTTTTACCCCATCAAAATTGGGCGAAATAGGGCTTCAAAAAATGCAAAATGGTGAATCTTTTTGGGAGAAAAACATGAAAAAATAGCCCACTGGGATAAAATTCGCCCCTAAAATTATCCCTGGAAAACATGTTAAGAATGAAGGATTAAAAACATTCATTAACAAATTTACGTATACATTCCATATAATCTTTTATGGGCGGAGATGTGTTTGATCTACCAATTTGAAAGGATATTATTTGCACTGTTGTCCATTGGTAACTTATGAGAATTACTGAAACACCTTGTCTCAACGATCTCACCTTTTACACGTTGTTTTTTCTTTCGATGTGTAGACAAACTTTAATGATGAACCTCTTATCCCAAAAAAAAATGCTTTATCATTAAGTGGTTTGTGGTTTCCTTGTATATCTATTCCGATTTCGTAGTTTTCCATTCATTTTTGCATCGATTCAATCATCACAACCATTCAATCACATCTCTTCACGCTTTACCCTTCAATCATTTGGTTGGTTGATACGCCTCCTTGTCACGAGCATTCAACTACCAATGTCCCAAATGGTGCATGTAACGTAGTATCAATGCTACAAGTTCCAATTAGTCTTGGCTTGGCATCATCCTCGAATTGCAAAATGAGCCTCGAACTAAAAAACAGGAAGCTTTTGTGTGACACGCTGATTTATTTTGTCATGTGTATAATATCTACTCTTTGGGATATTTTTGAAAATAAGTGAATTATCATAATAATTTATGATGTCAGGATAGTAATTGGTCCCGGTTCCTGCGAGTGAAATCATTTTTCTTTGTTATTGATTCAAGGTTGAGGGAACGTTCTGGTGCAATGGAAGATGACCGTCAAAATGGAAACAAATACAAATCCATTTAATGTCCTGCAAAATTTAGTCCATGAATTGATATGCAACATCAAAAGAATAAAGAAGAAAAGTAGACTGTGAAATTAATGAAGATATCAAATTTCTCAAATTTTAGTATTAATAATAATTAAAATTTATTATTAAACTAGGATTCATCCTTATTTCAATCAAATTGCCCACAAGAGAATTCAAATACACTTTAAATTATTCAGCAATGATGCCAACAATGGCTTAAAAAATAGCAAAAGAAAAGTTTGATCTACCCAATAAACCACTAGCCATTAACGGATTAGTACCATTCAGAATAAAACCTTTCAACAAAAACTTTCATTACAGAGAATATATTTGATATGTCCACTCAGCTTAACATTGCATCATCTAACAATAGAGACCAGGTTTTTTTTGCAGGACTTCTTAATTTCAACTTCAATTTCAAATAAAACTATGGCCATCTGTAATTATCAATGGCGTATTCAAATTCAAAAACGTACCGAGAAGTCCAAAATAATCGGATGGTTTACAAACACTGTTATCAAGTTTTATGAGATGGCCTCCTAGAACAATTGCATACTCAGATACTTGTAGAACCCAGAAAGGATATCGTCGACTTCAAACCCTATTGAAATAGAGCGAATCCCTTGAACAAACAACAAAAGAAATATTGTAGCGATTGTTTAAATACAAATGGTGTGCAAGAGCGGATTCAAAATGGAAGTTCTCGAAAGGCCAAATGAACATTGTGGAAGTTTTTGAAATGGAAGCCAACTCAAAATTCGTCCATTAGGAATACTGAAAGGACAAAGGAATAGCTAGGAAGTTGTTAGATTAACTCTTCGTCCATTAGGAATACTGAAAGGACAAAGGAATAGCTAAACATTTGTTACATTAAATAATTGTCAGTGCATTGCATCTAGAAAAGCTTGAGCCCATCTTTCATGGCCAACAGAAGTGCACACGCATACTAAAGCTACATATGTTCTCCTTTCCAAGCCCATGTCTTGATTTGTCCTTGGCATTCTCTTAGAAGGGGGAATAGAGAATTTCATTCTACCCTACTTTGCAAATTGTGTTCTAGTAGGAGGCTTTTCTTCTTGTTCAAATCAATAGTCATAATTATGGTTTTCTGTGGATCATGAAGGCCTTTGGAGTTCTGGAGGTGCAATGGGATACCTTGAAGAATCATGGCACTATGAATATGTCATAAACTTTTTTCTTACCCAATACATTCTTGTTTTTTGCGTGGCATCCAAAGACTTGAACCGGGGGCCATAAATGGGATTTGTAGGGTCACGTGTGTATGAACACAATGGCGTGGACTGTGGAGGATTCCAAACACATCCATCTAGCTCAAGGATGGTGTAAGAAGCTACAAATGGAGCAAATCTGTAATCAACTGGATATGTTCCTCCTTCAGTGGCCCAGTCTGATCCATCCCAAATTGTAGAGTATACAAACAATGGAATAATGTACCATCCAGATGGTTTCCTTCTTGTGGTTCATACATTTTCTGGGGCCATATTCAAGAGCAGTTTAGACGGAGTGGATGTGAGTGTAGTGAATACAAGCAGCGCCATGTTTACCATAGTAAAAAAAAAAGCAAAACCTAAATGTAAAGTGATCAAATATGGGGTATAGGGTATAGTTGGTCTAGATATATAAATAAGCTTATGATGTTCATGGCCCACCCTGAATAAGAGACAATTATAGTAGTGCTTTGACTTTGGACCAATTATAGTAGGGCCAAAAAAGTGGGTTGTATAGTTTGTTGTGTTCCTATTTTAAACATCGAATGATAACAAAATACAAGGGGTTACAATCCCATGGCTTGAGTATGGACTACCTCATGAATAGGGATGTAGTTCACCAAAAATATGCATGTATCATTAACATAAACAAAGGCTGGCTGAGTCAAAGAGATCCAATCAAAACAATCAAAGCACTGCTAAAACCATGTGTATATTCACATCAATAGAGAGAGAACTTGATTAGCAGCAATGTATATACTCATAGCAATAGAGAGAACTTGATTAGAAAATCATAGAAACAGATATCAATAGAGAGAAGAATATTATTTATAAATCTATACAATAGACAAATTTCAAGCCTTGGTATAGTGGTAAATAAGACCTTTATCATTGATGAAAAAGAATTTTGAAAACATTTTGATTTATATATATATATTATATTTCAAATACTATATTTATTATAATTTTTTTCCTTAAAACATTGAATCTTACCTTAATACATACTACATGGAACAATATTCATTTAAATGATAAGAATAAAATAGCTATCATACCAACCTTTCTTGCAGAGAATCTACATAATCCGTATACTTCTATTTAAGAGTACCCTATTCTCTCCCAATACAGTGACATTAATTTTGTCATCTAAATTGCAAAATGGAGTTTAGATCCCTTCCAATGTGACACTGTTTAGATCAAAACCCTAACATACATTTTCAAAGTTATTTACTATTTCTGTTTTAAATAGGACTAGGCCAGTGCCCTCATTCGCTCGAAGGTTAATTGACTATCTGGGCTTGGGCGTGAGAAAGAACAAACCAGGGCCTCTTTACTCCTCCCTTTTCTACTCACTCGTTAATCAGGGACTGTTGAACCCCTACAAAGGGGGAGAGAGTTGACTGAGCATTTCCATTGGCGAGAATTTCGCATCCGATCCCCAATTATTGTTCACCCAGGATGATCGTGTTGGAAAAATTAAGAGCTTATGATCTTAAAAACGATGATAGCATGACCAGAAAACTCAATATGTTAATCAAGGGAATAATTACGATCTTAAAAACGATGATACATGACCATAAAACTCAATATGTTAATCAAGGGAATAATGAAAGAAATGAAATAAATTGATGTTTATGAAAAAATAAATAAATTTAACTTTGAAAGTTTGAATGGTAAAACCGATTAATGGGTTCAGGTAATTCACCATCTTTATTTTATATAGTTTATTGGCTATATTTTCCTTGCCTAATGGTTCAGTGTCAAGCAACTCTATGCTCACTCCGGTATGAAGAATTCTGCGAAGTCACTAAATAAATATTAGTGTATATATATATCCACATTCAAGCTCGAAAATATCTGTTGTGCAAAAACAGGTTTACAAAATTTACTCATTTAGCCTAAAACACCTGCGAAGATTGTCTTCAATTTCTTCTTCACACCAAAAGAAAAAGCAGAAGCAAAAGCAGTGGCAGAGAGCGCGGTTTCGAATCCCCGCACTTCATTGGAAACAGCCGCCCTCGTAATCCGGTTGCCATTCCCATTAACATGATGGACTGCATGACATCCGGTTGCGTTCCCATTAACATGATGAACTGCTAAAGCAGTTCTGTTCCGGTTAATATATGCATTACTATACGAATGTCCATTTCCATTGATGGAAAATCCATTTGTTGCTGCTTCACCATTTTATATGTCCTAAAGCCGTAGGAAGCAAGCAAATGCCAGAGATGTTGGAAGCACACAATAAGAGCAAAGGTCTTATAATGGTGGGGAGGGGCGCTCAGCTTTATCATAGCATTATTGTTTGACTACAACGTGAGAGTACATCCGTCATTACGCACAGAGATATTTCGAACAACTCCATTCTTAATGGTAGACTTTTAAGAATAAATATACGCAGTCCCAAAAGAGCCAATAAGAGCCAGCGGGTGGATTTGACCATTGGTTTAAACCTATATTGACCTATTCTTGCTGGTGGGTGGGAGAAGAAACCCTGGCCGGCTGGTACAACAATTGAACTATGGCTTTTCAGGACATTTTTCTATGATAGGTGGGATTAATTCAATTGATGGATAACATACTCTGGAGTGGGTACGCAAGGGACTGATGAGATTTATTCACTTGTGCACCTACTCGATTGAAATTAACGGAAAGGGAAGAGGTAGACTCAACATCTTTATCAAGCAAGGCCAGCAAATATAGAAAAACGTAGGCTGCTTGTAGAATCCAATGAGCAGAATAAAAGAAAAAGAGTGTCACAAATCCCTCTAGGTCGTACTGTATTCTTCATGCTATTGGATTCTACGAGTGAAGTAGTTAGTTCGAATGAAACACGTAACTCAGAACCGAAGAAGATCACAACTCTGTACCTCAGCCAATTCCAGTTTCAAAGCTCGCAGTATCCCCTTTATATAAGGTGATGGAGGCGGTGCCTCTTAAACATTTGATACATTCGTCTTAGACGTGGAGAATAAGAGGAAGCTACTTCTTGCAAAGGGCACTCACATCAAGATCTGAATAGACAATGCATTCTGAACCCTAATTTGGTTCGTGGTTAGTGTTCAAGAGTGGATGGGTTGTGAAGAGGTACTAAGTCTCTGAGGTTTGTTCCTAGGGCAGTAGCTTATAATTCTTAACTAGTCTTTGGCCGGTAGATTCATAGTGGTATCAAAAAGGTAATACGCGATACCAAGAAGTTACTACACCAAGTAAGGTAGGTTAAAGAAGACCCAATATCCTAGTGTTGTCTTAGATGTTTTAGTTGCCTCTATATATATCCTTCTGCTGTATGGGATCAAATTGAACCTTTCAAGAGTCTACTTTCTGAATGTTAGACGACCCAGCGTCGCCAACATCTGCACCAGTCCTTGCTTCTCCCTGGGTAACAATATTAATAGTTGGCCTATGTTTTTCCTACTCTGGTCACAGACACTTCTTCACTCACTAACAAGGTGCTTCTGGTAGTGCACTATTCAAACATGGGGGATACCACTGCTGCTACACTTCTTTAGGTGCTTTCTTCTGTTGTTGCTCTATAGGGGTGTGTGGGTATTTCTGTAGGTTGTGCTGCTACTAGAGGGTTTCAATATCGATATGGAACAAGCTATGCTTCCACCTCTGCCTCTGCCTCTGCCTCTGTCTCTGTTGCCTTTGCCTTTGCATAATAATAAATAGGAACACTAAGAGCATATGTACACCCTAGAACTAGGCACTCTATGACTGGATTTGAAGTTGCTGGGTCATTTACTGATTCAAGGTAAACGAGGTAAAAAACCGCCGGTGGTGCCGAAGCCTATGATGCCTTCGATGCCTCTGCTCTATGTGCTACTACGGTTGCCTCTACATTGAACTACGTCTATGTCTTTTATGCTTGCTTCGTTGCTACTGGCTATGGCTCTGCTTGTTTAGGGGTTAAGGCAAAGCTTGAACCATCTTGTTTCTACCGTATTAGGACTTCCCGTCTTGGACCTAAATATGTATGTGCCTCTGTTCTAGCCTTCTTTGCACTTTTTAATTTGAATCAACAAGTTCACTGGCATCATCCATAAACAAGGACATTTTTAGCTTTAAGGTCAACTACCTATGCTTCCGCCCCTGTTACGGAAGTCCTTGTTGTTGGTACTCAATAGGCATCTGGATCTTGAAATAGGTAACCGAAGGCTATGGTTCTACTAGTCCCTTTTCTAATTGTTGCTTGTTATGACGGTCTCCATATAGAAGCGTTAATATGAGTAGTTCTCTCTTTCGTTATGTCAGTGAACGGTGTTTCATTTTAATTTTGAAGAGAATAGAATCACTACAGAATAGCCACCGTTTTCCCATTCTACATTAAATTGTAGTTTGTTCCTTCAAAAGAGTTGACCCATACTTCTGTACATATCTTATTATTTATATTTTATTACCCTGCCTTCAAACTAATGAAGGAGAAAGGTCTTTACTCTTTTTTATAAATATATATATATATATATATATATATATTAGAGTTTCGGTTATGAGTGGTCTGAATTATAATTTAACTCAGTTAAGTAATGTAAAGAAAATAATAAACTCTTTAATCCTATAATCCCTTACCATTAAGAATGAGACCCGTTATGCAAAGGGTAAAAGGCACATAGATTTTTGGAACAACTCCGTTCTTGGCATGCCATGCAAAAGGTAAAAGGTGAAGAAATGCCAATGGTTAATGCATGCAAATTACGAGGGCTACATTTTGACTCCATTCTTTGGAAACATATTCATTATTAATGCTTGCAGATACCAAGTTGCGAATAATTTTGGGAAAATACATTAGGTTGTGATTAACTTTGGTAAAATACATCAGCTTTTAATTATTGCAAATATTTCGGTTGTATTTAATTTTTGCTGACCAAAGCTCGCCGCCGGGTCCTGGGGCACAAGACTCTAGAGAAATGTCACCTACACTAACCAATGAATAAGCACAAAAATAGTTTTAAAAAATAAAAATAATACACAACCTTAGACTAAATGACATGTTTTTGTTAAAGTTACTACAAATAGGTCTAAATAATGGCCTTTACCGATTCATATATATCCCATTGTCGGGGACATAATAATCGCTAGAAATACAACAAGGTTAATTGTTGCTTAGAAAAAGTAGGTCGACGACACAAGGTGAAATCGAATTGTAGTAAACTAAAAAGTAGGTCGACAACCAAAGCATGCAATTTCCCCTTAATTGTAAGTTAAAGAGTCAATTCATGTCATAAATGATTTTATGAAAGTGGAAACTTTAATTCATTAACAACTGAAATCATGATTGTTAAAAAAGCGTAGTAAACACTATAAAGTAAAATTGAGGAGTTTATGACAAAGTTGTGAGGTTCCCAACAATATTGTAAATATTTGACAAAAGCACCCGGAAGACTATAACTCCATTTTTACAGGAGTGTCGAAGGTCCCTGCCAAAGATGATGAGAAGTATTTGTCATTGTTTGTGTCTGTGGATATCTTCTTCTACATGCCATGTTTGTGAATATCTTTTGTTTGTGTTTGTGTTTAACCATGAAAAATAATTATAACTTGTCATCCATTCACATTTGGACTTGAGATGCATTTAGAAGGGAAAGCAATAATATTTTGAATTGTAAGGTGCACTTTTGGATTTGATTTAAAAAAATGAATTTGTTTAACCATGAAAAATAATTCCAACTTGTCATGCATTTACATATGGACTTGAGATGCAATTTGAAGGGAAAACAATGATATTCTAAATTGTATAGTGTGTCCCTAGCAAGAGAAATAAAAAAAGCAATGACGGGTGTGAGTTGAATTGCAATTTTCACTGCTAGATTACACAATGCTTAGTTTAAAATACATTTGATTAGCAATGAAAACTACGTTGGATAAAGTAAAACTAGGAAGCTTAATGCACTTTTTTTAATGATTTTAGAGCATCACCCATTATTCCAAGAAGCTAGACAAATAATTAATAATGTTAGTGCATAGCAACGACATTATTAATTATTTAGTATCACCATACTAATTAATGGTGATACATAGTGAAAGTCGAATATGTCGGATATATAGTGATACATCGGAACCATCTGACTATGTTTTAGTTAGGGTTTGGAAACAATTGCTCCATATCCTTTAATCGTTTGATGCCTTCTACTATTGATTGAGGAGAAACTCGAAAATATGTCTCGGACTTCTAATCTTCGGAGAAAGATAGAGGGCTATTAGTTTTGTTGGATGAAAAAAATTGAGATAATTGTAGAGTCCCCAATTGTAAAATATTTCTCGACCCTTTGCCGCAAATGATTCTCCATTTCACTAAGCTTGATGATAATTAATGATTTGACACCTTTTCTCTTTTAATGTAACGATGGTATTCTCTTTCAAAAGGGTAGCATTGGTGCTTTTTCACAGTAAAACCTTAACTTGTTCCAACATAAAAACTTTGTTATCACCTGTTATCGGTCCTATCCAACGAGCCTTTGAGCAACCACGCTAGAGAAAATGTCACATACCCCAATTTTGTAGAATAATGTTAATTGTTTTAATTATATTCCTAAGACATTATGTTAAGTTTAATGCTAAGTAGGAACTGATGACTCAACAGAGTCAACAGAAATGGAATGTAATTCATAATATTTTATTATTAATAAATAAATTGTGGAGACAACAGCATGGGAGAGCTGTTAAAAAGAGGTTACTGGTCAAACCGGTGGCTGGAACTAGGTGGAGGGCAAAAGACAAGTGGCAGCATCCTCAAACACTTCCTAAGTTGCAGGTGGAAACTTCCCTATATTTGGGGTCATGATCCCCCAAGAAAGTGGGATCAGAGCAGGTGGCTCATTAAATGACAACTAACCCAAAAAAGACCTAGGAAATCTTTTAAAAGTACTCAATGAAGAGAGCTGAGGCTGCTCAGATATTTTCTAGAGAGAATTCATTCAGGTGAATGTTATTCAGGAAATTCATTGAGGAAAGAGGAAAAAACAGTAAGGAAGTTGTTTTGAGAGGAATGCTGTAGTAACTTGATTATTATAGTTTGTTAGCTGGGAGAGCTTACTGCTAAGTTCTGGAGAATTACTGAGTTTGAAGACTGGTATCTGACTTTTTGCTACACCTAGTTCCAGCCAGGGAGACCAGAGCAAGCTCGGGGGTCCTGAGAAGTCGTTGTTTGAGCGCTCTCCAGGAATTGGTAGAGAGGAACGACCTCCCATTGCTGTTGTTGTCCACAGTTTCAACAGGTTCTGTCACTTAACTATTTCTGCTTTAATAAATGTGAATGGATGAATGTTATGCTTATATTATATGACAGAAGATTTAGCTGGTTTAGTAATATAAATGTTTAGTTTATCAGTAATTGAATCTGTGGATGAAGAATAAAGACCCACTGTGTTTTTCCACATCTGGGTTCACCAGACCGTACTCCAACGCAGGGGTAGAATTATAGAAGGATGTTATGATGATAATATAGAATGGAATGATAGTAAACTTATAAAGTAGTATTTTTCTGTACAGTTCTTGTTATTTAGTTATTTTCAGTAACCTAAAGTGCTTTATAGATTTACAGTTTATTTCATTTCAACCTTAATGACTGTTTTATCTAAGAATTAAATGGAAAGATAGAATAGCTATATTTCGAATTCATTCTACAGGTATTTCAGTTCTTAGCAAGATTCTCTTACAAAAGAACAAATATAAAGGCACATAGGTTATTCACTTAAATTTTGTTTTCTCAAGTTATTTATATACAAAATATATAACTGTAGTTTATAATCCTTAAAATATTAACAAGAGAAAATACTAACTATGCAGTAATCAGATTAGTTCTATTATAAATAAATTATATATTGTTAACTGGTTAAGGAAAATAAGATAGTATAGAACATAGGAAATGTACGAACACAGTAGTTAAATAATAGTTTATGTTATGTTTATAACTAAATAAGAATACAGTTAATAAATATAACATGTATAATACAACTTTATTATACATTTAATGGAACAATGTATTAGATTATAATTTAAAACAATAACTAGAATTGAACTTATACAAAAAGGCTGTTCATACAGATACCTTAATTACTGTAAGTAAACACAAATTTATTATATGATTTAGGATAATAAGTATATAATAACGATTCCAACACTCTTAATTAAAATAACTAAGTATCCATGAATACAAGAACAATAATATTTTGTTTATTATAGGTACTGTATAGACAAAGTATGCAAGTTAAAATACTAAGAACAAACAGTAACATGGGTGATCAATTCATTTGTTAGTAGTACTAGGTAAATCCCATTTCGGTACTTATAAAGGAAGTAACCATCAGTTACTTAAGTACTCCACCGTAAAAATATTTTAAACAAATAGAGTTACACTGAGCTCGACTTACCGAGCTAATTCATTTATTATATTAAAATACAGAAGTATATCTTTAACAGAACAATTTTCAAGTGCATGTAAATATTTCTTTACGGCCAAGCCCAAATATCATTAATATAATACCAGTAAGTAAGAAAATAAATACATTTCAGTAAGGTACTGTAAGCACAATTAACCAAAAGTACTGTTAAATAACTTAGGTTTAAGTTAGGGTTTTAACCCTGTAAGTGCAAAAAAAAGAAACTAACAGATTTATAAAGTCGAGGGTTTCAAACCCCTTGTTTTTCAAGAGTATTCATTAACTTAACATCTTACACAGTCAAGCCAAGAAAAAAGTCTGAAAGACTTCTTAAACTACGGCTTCTTCAACAGAGCTAAATTACAGTTACGGCCTGAGCTAGAGCCTCCTTACGCGGCTCAAAGGCCTCATTAAATACAAGGAAAACAACAAAAGAAAGTAACAAGCAAACTGAAACCCCAAGGGTGACAGACTTCACAACGCACTCATTTTGTTCCAGGAGGACCAAGCAAATAGTAACGGCCATGGTTAAAAACCAGGCTTACCGTAAACCCTGAACCGCTGTTGTATTCTCACACAGCCAAATGAAGGAAGGGGTCGACCTGTAACAAGAAGTATCCATTTAAAAAAACTGTTAGAAACGATTCTTTGTATACTAAAAACAAATTAATGAATAAAAATAAGGACTGATAGTCCTCTTACCAGAATATTTGAGTAAACGTGGCCACCATCTAACTGCGAAGCACCCAAAAAACCTTCTACAGAAAGGGAGGAAAGGGTTAACTGCGCAGCCCACATCCAACACTGTATCAAGGAATACTTCAACACTCACGAAGGAGGAAGAATTTGTAGTCGAGGTTTTGAACACGGCAACGACGAGGGAGAATAACCCTAAGTATGCTCAACAGTCTCCGTAAAAAAAACAATCAATGTCACAGTAACACAGGCAGTGGACGAACCTTTGAGGAAGAACAACGATGGGGAGGCTGTCATACAGCAAATAGTGACAGTGCATTGAGGAAAAATCGCAGCAGAGCAGAAGCTGCCCGAAGGCAAGGGAAGAATGACAGAGCTAGGGTTAAACTGCGGCCTTTTAACATTCAAATGCATGGACTGGGATGTGCCACGTTATCACGTAGATTTTTCATGTAGTTCGGGTCACTTTTGTATAGTCCAGGATTCCACAAATGATTTCCAATCATTTTGTTGTTTATCCATAGTTCACTCATATCAATTTGCACGTAGCATGAACCTACATTATAATGTCACCGCAAAATCTTGGTTAGTAATCATCAAGGGTATGGAAAATGATACGACCCTTACGATTATGTTCTTAAATTATTGTATAATTTAATCATTACCTTGTATTATAACTTATACCCTTGCATATTTCCTTTCCATAGTATGATGCTATCTTCAAACAATTATATTCATGAGAATGACAAGGTTCTTATAGAGTATCACTTAAGAGACAAGGATAATAGTATTCTCTTAATAGATAAGCAACCAAAGTAGATTTATACTTAACCAAGTTTATATTGTTCATGCAAAGGAGTTAAAGAAGCCATCATGGTAAAAGAGGATAGAAGGTAAACTTAAAGATAATCCATAGACTTGTTAAGTATAAAAACTTATACTATGACTTAGTTTATTATAGATTTGGCTTGTTAAGTATAAAGATATATACTATGACTTAGTTTATTATAATTTTGGCTATTGTTCTTTAATGCCAATCTGTTAATAGTTCAAAACTAGAATATTACTAAGTCATGAAAAAGAGTATCTTTAATTACATACTCTAACCATGATAAGTAATTCAATATTATAGTAGTTACTTACTTTAAATGATGTAGTATGGAACTAGCATGTTTGTATGAAAAGTTGTTAGATCTATAAAGATGTAAAGGTTCTATTGAGATTTGAATAATATTACGACTATAAATAAGATAATTACTCTCCAAACAATTTTAGTATAGAGAATTTAAACCTCTAATACTAGCTTCTTTTATTTGACTGCAGTATGCATTGAGATTGTAATTACCTTAAAACTTGGGAGAATGACAGTAAGAATGGATTCATAAGTTCCTTAACACTATGTAGTATTCTTTTTCAGTCATGACTTAGTTAGTGAGAGGGATAACTAAAAATAGATCTTGATCTTACTTTTCTACCTGGAAGGAATTAATTAAAGTATTAGATCATACTTTTGATAACCACGTTAGACGTGAAACATTTCTTTAATATTTTGAGGATTATGGCATACTGTGACTAGAAAGGAAACAGTTGCAACCATCACTGTTGAACTAAATCCCATCCCTCAAGAAGTAAAAGATTAGAACCA
Source organism: Pseudotsuga menziesii (assembly GCA_001517045.1). Lineage (NCBI taxonomy): Eukaryota > Viridiplantae > Streptophyta > Pinopsida > Pinales > Pinaceae > Pseudotsuga > Pseudotsuga menziesii. Next base: position 608,251 of record LPNX010696868.1, on the reverse strand, counting down.
GTGAAGTAATTATACCTTGAATACTGGAATTTTGTTTAAGTATCTATTTCTTACTGAGTTCACTGTTTGCGACAATCCTTTAATCAAATGCTTTAAAAACTTATTAAGCAGCGCCCAAAGCTTCTTACCTGTAGTCTGTAAAAACAAGAAGAACTCTCTGCATTAGCTCGGAAGCTAAGTAAGCCCAGTTTTTACATGACTGTCTCTTTTGTATGGTCGCAAAAAGAACAAAATCAGTAAACTGAAAAGAACTGTTCTACTGCCAAACATAACCAACAAATAATAAAATTCGATAACAGATAACTAATCAAACAATTAGTGACTGTATTTATTGAAATTATATGTATTTTTAAATTTTTAAATTTTCTTGAAAATATGGGGTTTTGACAGCAAATCTGAATTAAACTCAAACAAGTATTCCTGAATTGTATGGGCATTCATGGTGAAGAAAATGTGTCTGGAAATTATGTGTTACATAATGGTATTCTCTTTCAAAAGGGTAGCATTGGTGTTTTTTCATAGTAAAACCTTAACTCCTTCCAACATAAAAACTTTGTTGTCATCTAGTATCAGTCCTATCCAGCGAGCCTTTGAGAAGCCACACTAGAACAACTCTGACTCTAAACTCAAATAATTATTCCTGAATCGTATGGGAATTTATGGTGAAGAAAATGCGTGGAAATTATGTGTTACCTCTTTGTGTCATGCATTGTGTGTTACACTAGCTAGATATATGCTTCATCATTCTTTTATCCTAACGCTCCTAAGATTCCAACTGCCCATTTGTCTACCTATTTCACCTATGAATGCTACGTTGTTTACCATATCTGTCCATCTAGATCTCTAGCGCTCATTGTCACCTGGTATGTATTCTCGTTGTGCCACTTCTTCCTTGGAGATGAGGCCAATCATAAATGGCACTTAGTTTTGCTGTAGATTTCCTTGTGTAAAAAGCATTGGATTAAGAAAACATTTCCAGTTGTTGTGTCAAATATTATTTCTTTTAATAAAAATATTAATTTAATCCTCATATACATCTGTGACAAATTTATGGTTAAGGAAGGTGTCCGCATTCTCCTTATTTTGATATCAATAGACCTTTAAAATGATCAAACTGCAACTTGTGATATATATTTTACTTTTTAATTTATTGACCAAGTATAACAAAAAAAAAGAAAAAATTTCAGTCATTATGATATTGTCTTTGGAAACACATATAATTGTAGTTGTTCGTCTTGTTGGATTTTAATGGGACACTAGCCAAGTTGGATTTTAATAGGACACTAGTCAAAATTATCAAATATACAATTCATAAATATAAAACCGTGTAGCACATGTAAGAACAACTAACACACATCAGCCATGCATGTCATAGTTAATGATAGGTATGGACATCGAGACTGTCAAGCGGTTCACAATGAAAGGGCCTTGGACGTTCTTCTATCCTTTCGGCCATTACACACAATCTAGCTGGATTTGTTCTCAATTGGACGACTAAGAATAATGATGAGCTATGCATTTGGGAAGGTACTTGGCTTTTACTCTATGGAACTGACTGCTTTACATATGGCTAGTACTGGTGACGAGAGGCATGCCATCACTTACGTCATCACATTCTTTGTTGCTTATGATGACATTGTTCTTGAAAAATTGGCTAGGAATTTGTTACGGAGAAAACTTCCTATGGCTTTGGGTGTACCACAATAGACAGAGAGACCACAGAAATCAATCCCTTCCCAATATGCAAGAGAAATACAACATATAACACTAAAGGATCTCGAAACATACCTTATTCCGGACGGTTGATGTAGATCCCCATTGAGCTTTTTCCAATCCCGCTTATGTTAACAATTTGCTCTCTCAACAACAACAAACAAGACAAGCATGCTATATGATATAGTGTTAGGCCTACTCTAGCATATATAATCAATAATGTATAAGCAATTAAAAACATCCATGGATTCATTATTCATTTAAATGCACATCATTGGACAAGAAATGATATTTCTATTAAATAAATCAGAGATTACATAAGTGACAACCTCTGTCGGCATGTCTAGGAACCGGAGAAACTGAGTTCTCCACCTAGGCCTCCACCACCTCAATCCTCCATCTCTCGATAGCAAGCTCACAAACAAAGGCAAGCTTGGGAAGAACATAAGGTGCTCCAAGGGACAAAGGGATGCAGACTCAAGTACAAGCAAGTTACGGCAACAATGGACTATAATTTTCTTACTCTTCAATTCCTCCTTCTTCAATGTATCCAAAGGGTTCCTTATATAGTGCTTCAATGGGGTAATGGAAGGTCAAATCCAAGCGATCTCGAGGCATATGGAAGGCCAAGAGACAAGTGACTCGGATCCACATCAAGGAAAACTCCAAAAATATTTGTCCTTTTGCACACATCGCGATGTATGCGGGTTTAAGGGTAATATCCACGTATATACGTGAGAAAGGGATTAAAAGTTGCGTACAACAAATAACATGTGTTTTTAGGGATGATCTTGGAAACATCAAAGGTACAAAAATAGTCCATGGGGTCCAAAGAGTCTGCAAAGGGATAGGGAAGGCCATAAATGTGTGATCTACCATGTGTGGTAAAATTAGTTGTAATAGATGCCCCTAGTGTGTGAGGTCGGAGGGGTAACATGATGGCCAAAATACCTTATAAATCCATCCCAGAAGTGGAGTGATGAAGAAAAAGGTGGAATAACCAGCCATCCAATAGTATAGTACAATAATCAAACTTTGCATATGACTGCAAATACATACAGCAGTCCTGGATACATAAGAGTACAATGGCCATGAATAGGCATGATACAAAATATGAGATGTGTGGTCATCGACATGTACAATATATGATAGATCAGAATCTCCATGATGAAGATATACAAAGGATCAAGATCTCCATGAAAGCTAAATATATACAATGAATCAAGATCTCCATAATGGATGAAGATATCTGACATACACTGGAATCAAGTCACGAGAGCTGAAATCTCATGAACACTGGCACGATCAAGGAGGTAGCATATGTGAAATGCCACCAATCTGGAAAGTCTTCTACACACACCGCTACAAGTACAGGTCCTACTATGTGAATAGAGGTGTCGAGGTCAAACATAGTAGTCCATCGTCTGATTACCGGTCATTGATGTATACCGTTAACAGACGTGAGATCATCCACTAATAATGAAAATGGGAATCAAGGTACTAGAGTGCAATCTAACAAGTGTGAATAAATGTGTTGAGGTCGAACACTTGAAAGAATCCATCGATTAGGGGACACTGATGTATTCCCAAAAATGTCGATGGCGAGAGAACCTACCACTGATGACTGTAAGTCTCAACGAACTCAAAGGAATCTAGACTCCTATCCCAGAATAAATGATCTGAAGTCAATGGGATGGAATCCGCTAGAAGGAGGGCATTAAGGCATCCCCCACCAATCAACACGAGGTACTTAGCAACACTGTATAATGTGGAAGGACAAGATGTGCACGAACCAGTAGTAGTACCGGGAATGGCTGACATGCAAAGTCAAGACAACTGAGGAATGGCCGACTCAGGCTTCAACTTCCTTCGAACAAGAGCATAACGACGAATGGTGACTGAATATAGGCAACATAGACTCGATATACAAAACTGGGACATCTTTGCGAGACATGAGGCATCAACAGAGGCTCCATAGGGACTGGAAGCTTAACCAGTTGGTGGAGATAAACTCAAAACAAGAGTACAGCTCCTAAAGGCCAACTATTAACCCAACCAATGGATGTGATATACAGTACTCTGTTCGAATGCGACACGACTCGACTGCTGCCAAAGATAACATCTTTTCCTATTCGGATTTTTGGTTTTTTTATTTTCTTTTTGGTACTTTTTTTTCAGATATTTTGAAAATCTTGAAAAAGAATAAAAGTGCTTTATAGTTACAAATCTAGGAGGAGACGAGTGTGAAGGGGAAAACAAACTAGTTCCAAGCAGTGTAACATACCTATGCTCAATGTAAGGAAACATGTCTAGGATAACGACACTCAGGGGAATGTCCCCTCCCGGTAAAAAATGGGGAATGAAGCTGCAAAAGATATATAAAAAGAATCTGCTTGGCTAGACATGAGACAAGCTCGGGCTATATGGCTGTTAATCAAAGTCAGGGAAGCCGGCGTAAGGCTCAATAAGGCAAGAAAATATCATGGTAATGCATTTACAACTTGACATATACAAGGGAGTCCCAGGGAAATGGCCAGCATAAAAGGTCAAGAGGAGTATGAAGCTCTTGCTCAAAGTCATGGCGGTACTATACAAAGGACTCCCACACGCTAAAGGAGAAATATTGACATGGGCACCAAATGAAAACAGGATCTAACTAGGCTACCCATGTATAGTAAAGCTCTACCCTTCACATCATGTCACTTCTAAAAGCAACAAGAAGGTTCCGTAACAAGATGGAATGGGTTTGTCCCTAAGGTTAAAATGAAATGGTCATAAGGTTATGAAAAATGCAAATGGATGTGAAACCTAACCTATATGCCGGTTTAGACATAATACCTGTAGTAGGCACGAACGGATCAAAGCCACGGTCAAACCACACTCAAAATGGACTCCTACAACATCAAATTAGTTCAAACAGTCCAAAATAGTAAAAAACTATAGAAAGTGGGTAAAAATTTCAAATTTTTTCTATTAATAGTGAAAAATTTAAAAATTTTCATACCATTTGAAATTTTTACCCAATATAGTGCATTTGAGCTCAGAACGTCAGAAGCGAATTCCAGGAGCATCGTCCAATGGAATCCCTCCTCGTTTGATCTAGGTAGATTCTCATACTCATTCCTTTCATTTTCATGCAAATTTTTTGAATTTTCATGGTCCAATTTATTTTTTGAGCCATCCCAACATGTGCGTTTCGACCCACACGAAAATCGGGCTTTTTTCCGCATATAGGGCTCGCCATACATGGAAAATGCACCGAAATCTGCGTACATACTCAAAAAATGCATCGAAATCCGCGTACATACGCGATTGTTTTGAGAACAGTCGCGTATGGGGCCACAAACAAGGTTTGCAAGGGCAAACATTGATAAAAAAAATTGGTTTTTTGTGCAGGATGGTGCTAGAGTGGAGGGAAATACATCATGGTGATGTTGAGGAAGCTGTGCAAGGTGATATCATGGCCCAACAAGCATTGCGGGCATGTAGATTATACAAGTTTTGGTGTCTTGGCAGCTTGAGGGCCAAACCAATACTACTCTAGCTACTGGTGGACTATTGGGATCCAGAATCTGAGACATTTCAGATAGATGGGATGTCGCTAAGCTTTGAGGTTGAGGACATATATTTTATCATTGGTTTGTCCCAACGAGGAGAGATAGTGAACCTCCGATCTCGTGGGCCAGGAGGCGGGCTGCCCATAGATGAGTATATTGCTGTGTACTGCTTTCCGGAGACGGAAAAGGTTGGGAGTCAAATCCTGACAAACTCTATCCAGATTTTGGGGCTGAAGGCCATAATTTTGGCACTAGGTAGGATTGCAGGGTTAGCTTCACTCCACCAGGCCTCACGGCCAATGATGTTCTATGTGGTAGAGTGTATGCGACCTACAGTGTATGACTGGAGTACTATGTTGTTGAGAAACATGAAACAACAGCTCAGTGATTGCAAGATGGGCATGGTGCAGAACTTTGGGTTCGACAGTATACTGAGCACGCTTTTATTTGAGCGGGTGTCAGGGCTAAGCCCTAGGGTAGCATTGCTTCGCATGGAGTCCGGGATCCAGCCCAATGACACTGGGTGAATGTCATGCATAGACTGGGTAGAGGTAGGGTGGCTAACTCATACCCAACATAGTTCTTTCCATGGTGGCAGAGACATATTGTCACCATTGACGACTACCCCTATGCAGGGATAGACTTCAGCGGAGACTCAGATATGCCCCTACCACCAGGAGCAGCTTATGGTGACATAGGTAAAGAATCCCAAACCCACTTTTTAATTTTTTTGAGTTATTTAATTTTTTTTGTGTTTTTTGATATATAGAATCAAAAAGCATGTTTTTGGTGTGACGACACATAGTGACAATCTGTCATGTGCATATAGATGTGGGACCACGACGACCACATGGTTTCCCTCGTCATCGACAAAGGGGAAGAGGAGATGAAATTATGGGTGTGGATGCGGAGTGGACGCTCCAAAGCATCCACACAAACTTTGTTCATTTGACACACAAGGTACCCATGGCGCAAGTCGAGGACTTGCCTAAGGCCATGCAGCGACAGGTGGTTGGTGTACCACGAGCATGGGTTCAGTTATTTTGACAGCTAGCTAGAGCTGTAGTGTGCTATCATGATCAGAACCCCCCTCCACCTCAGGCTCAGAGACCTGAGTGTATTCATTTTTGTATGACCGTGTATTATGTTTTGGTGGCTCAGAAGGCCCAATTTTGTATTATGACACTTATGTAGTATGACGTCACATTTTGGATGTTTTAATGAAAAAACTTTTATGATGATCGATTTTATTTATATTTACATGTGTGTAAAAAGTGTTTGTGATATGCTTATGGTCTATGAAACAAATTCCAATCTAACACATAGTTAGCATATGAGTCAACAACTTGATTAAAATTTCTTGGAACATGAATGTAAGTTATATTTTCAAATTGTCGTTCTAGCAATCTAACATGTAAGAATCTTCGTAACAATGTCAGATCCTTAATGCGATACAAGCCATTAAGCTGTGAAATGACTAACTGTGAATCAAGACGTACCTCAAGAGAATGAATACCATGTGAAATGGCATCATGTAATAACTCAATAACAACACTATATTTAGCAACATTGTTTGAAGAGGGTCATAAACATACGCCTCTTGAAGACAATACTTGACCCGTAGGAGTATAAATCACCCAAGCAGCCGAAGCTGAGTTTTGAGTGTGGCAGCTAGCACCATCAACGAATCCTATGTAAACGAAAGATTCCATCGACATCTGCCATAAGAAACGAAAGCTAATCAAGAAACCCGATCACTATATGAAAACCTAACTATGCAATGTAAAACTGTACAATAATATACAAAAATCAACCCTGGCTGAAAATCATGCATAGTACTTTTTGAGATAGAGCCCATTCCTAGGCTCCACCAAGGCTGTCCCTTCATAATCAACCAGCTCATAGGCGCCTTTCTCTAATACACGTTTAATCACGTAAGGACCATGCCACATGGGATTGAATTTTTCTGCCCCCAAGGGTTCTTTAGCTTGATCCCACAAAAGGACCAAGTCACCTTCACTAAAATTTCTTGGACGGATAGACTTGTCATATTGGACCTTGACGCGACGCTTGTTAACCTCTAGAGCCACTAAGGCATCTCGACGCTGCTCATCAAGCTACTCTAAATGGACCAAATGCTCTTCCAATGCGAAAGTGTCCAGAAAAATCTATATAGCTAGCTAGAGAGAAGGGATTTCGCATTCAACCAACAAAATTGACTCCACCCCATGTACAAGTTGATATGGAGAAAAACCGGTGGCAGTCTTAATCGTGGTTCTATAGTCCCACAAAGCAGGATACAACATAATATGCCAATTAGTCTTGCTTTGTGTGATGGTTCGTTGGAGAATAAACTTAAGTGATTTATTCACTGCTTCAACCTGTCCATTTGCTTGAGGGTAATAAGAAGAGGAGTGCTCTTGCTTATATCCTAACTTGGAGGCCAACTCTGCCATCATTTTATTCTGAAAGTGGCTTCCATGGTCATTGACAAGCTCTTTCGGAATGCCGAACCGGGTGATAATCTAGTTGAAAACGAAATGCACGACTGTCTCACCATCGGATTTAACCGTGGGCATAGCCTCTGCCCATTTCATGAAGTAATCTATAGCCACAATAATATGGTGATTCCCCCCAGCCGAAGCTAGGTTGCAATCCATGAAATCAAGCCCCCACTTAGTGAAGGAACCGGCAATGATAATAGGATTTAATGGGTTTAGACGCGAGCACATATTACGTGTAAACACCTGGCAAGGGTGGCACTTCTTGATCGCATTAATACAATATTTGAAGATGGACGACCAAAAATAGCCTGCTCTCAAGATTTTTTGGGCTGTAGAAAGTCCAGATAAATGACCACCACATGCCCCTCCATTCCAATCATTCAGCACAACCTTAGCCTCATCATGGGTTAAACAACGACGCAAAATGGAATCTACCCCATGGTGATACAAAGTGTTATCCACTATAAGGTAGTTCTTAGCCATATGACATAATTGCCGTTGCTCATCTCGTGACAGGTGAGTGGGAACCTTCAATGTTTGCAAATACACAATGATATTTCCATACCAAGGGTCCAAAGTTGAGATAAGGAAAATATGTTCATCGAAAAAAGTATCCTCATAAACTTCCTCCTCCTCCAAACTTGAAAAATCTGATATAAGCTCCACAAAGATAAATGATTTCTTCGATTTCACCGAAACGAATTTGAGATCGAATTCTTTCAAAATGACAATCCATTTATTATATTTTCCCCCTATCATCCTTCTAGTCAGGACGAACTGAAATGGATTGATATGAACTACGACCAAGGTTTGGCGAAGGACAATGTAATGTCTTAAATGTTGAACTGCATGAACGGTAGCCAAGGAAAGCTTCTCCACATGGGAATAACGAATTTCCGCATCAATAAGGTTTCGGCTCAAATAATATATGACATGCTCATGGAGCTCCTCATCCTCCTGAACCAAAACCATACCAACCGTCTTCATGGACGCAGCCACATAAATTAAGAAATCACAGCTATAGTCCGGTGGACTAAGCGCGGGGGCCATTGCTAAGGCTCGCTTAAGAGCATCAAGGGATTCCTGGGCTCGCTCATCCTAGTAAAAAGGGGTGTCCTTCTTTAAAAGACGCATAAATCCTTTATTCAAATTGGAAAAATTAACCATGAATATTCACAAGAATTTCACCATGCCTTGCAAACACTGAAGGTGTCTAATATTACACGGGGGAGACAATTGAAGTATTGCCTCAACCTTTAAGAGATCAACTCTTATACACTCCTTGGATACAATGAACCCTAGCAAGTGACCAACAGTCAAGAAAAAGATGCACTTATGAGTATTTAAACAGACTTGGTAATGACGACATCTTTCGAATACTAACCTCAAATGATATAGATGACACACTCTCAAACGAGAGTGAGCAGCGAGATCATCCAAATATAATTCGAGAATTGTTTTGAGATCGTGAAAAATTAAGGTCATGGCCCGCTGAAATGTAGCTCCGACGTTTTTAAGGCCGAAAGGCATCTTCCAATATGCAAAAGTAACCCAAGGACAAATAAATGTTGTCTTATGTAGGTCCTCAGGATTAATTTGGATCTGATTATACCCAAAAAAACCGTCCATAAAGGAAAATACCTGACTTCCTGCACACTCATCCAAAATCTGATCAATAAATGGTGTGGGAAAATTATCCTTAGATCATGCACGATTTAAGTCACGGAAATCAGTGCATATACGGATCGCTCCCTGCTTCTTATCCACCGTAATAGGATTCGAAACCCACTCCATCAAGGGAACAAGATAGATAAAACTAGATTTCAATAGTTTCTATATCTCAGCCTTAATGGCAGGTGCTTTTCTAGGATTCACAACATGCAAGCGTTTTCGAACCGACTTTGCATTCGGATAGGTTTTGATCTCATGTTCGACAATACGAGGGTTGATACCTGGCATTTCTTCAGATGACCAAGCAAATATGTGACAAAACTCTTTAAACAACTCGGTATAGTCCTTGATCTCATCGGGGGAACAATCCGCCCCAATGTAGACATTCTCAACCTTGCCAGGATCGCGAGAAATATTGATAGGAATAGTTGGTGATAAATTAGCCATGTTTCCATCAGCCATCTAAACAAGAAAGCTTAATAGAACCACGGGGCTACCAATCTTATTGCTAAGAATCTCCCTAAAGTCATCACACTCCATATGATCGAGCTTAGGAATAAAATATGATCGATGATGCAAATCTTCCCAAGGTTGCTCAAACCCCGACATGGCCTCAATAATAGATTCATCCGATGGAAAAACATCATCGAGGCAATCATGTTAGTGAGATGACTCTATTGGCCATGCAGGCAACACATACGGGTCCTCCTCTTCATCCGCGAAGAGGAAGGACTAGGCTCTGCAACCTGATCAAGATTCTCTTGATAAGCCACCATCGTTGCAGGCAACAACACATCTGTCTCAATGGGTGCATTCAAAGGACTCGATGAAGGAAGAATCTAAGGATCTTCCATATTTGTAGTGAGAAAAGACACTGAATTCAACGAGGATGAAACACCACCAAAGCTAGACCCAATCATAAGAACGGGTGCAGAACAACTAAAGGTTCCCATAAAAGAAGGATACATACCTATGCCCACACTCCCAGTTGTCGGTTGAGAAGGATCGATAATTGGGATAGAAGCTCCCAATGATGCATTAACACTCAGATTATGGAATGACATTTGATCAATTGTAAAAATATTCCCATTCAACGAAAATCATATCACTCGAAAGAGGGAAGAAGCTATGGCTTGCATACCATACATCCAATTCCAACCCAACAGAATATTATAGTCAAGGGGCGCATCAACCACCTCAACCTCGATTGCGATGGTCTTCCCTCCCAATTGGACCTGTAAGGAAGGAAGAATACTGTGAGGCCGAAACGATCTACCATCGAAAGCTGTCAACATAGTAGCGGATTGAGACAACTTGGGATAACCCAAGCCCTTCCAACAAGACAAATACATCAGGGAAGCAACAACGCTTTCATCAATGAAAGTATGTTTGACGGTGTCGTTAAGACACTCTACATGAATCAAACGAGACACGTAGTAAGGAAAGCGAGGCTGTATTCCCATGGTTTCAAATTTGATAATGGAAGAAGAGCTATCGTCACTAAATCCAAGAGCAGATAACAAGCCTTTCCTCTGCGGAGGAAAAGTTTGAAGCACTTCTAATGCAGACATCGCACAAGGAGTCTGGCCCAAATCCTCTACAACTAAATAATTATGGGCGGCTCGGGCATTAGGATTGTGCCCCGGACGCTTTAAGACTCCCTTAGGAATGTGAGGTGGAGATTCATGTTTATCCGTAGGCTTCTCGATCCGCAAAGGGCTCTCGGGTGGAGAAGGTTCTTTCCTAAGGTCTGGTTGTGACAAACCATAGTCTTTCGCAAGAGTCACAACCTTAGCAGCACACACCATGATGATGCAACCATGACCACTAGCGGCCTCCGGTGGGTTTTGAGTTCCACCAGATGCACAATTAGGATCAATGGTCCTCGAGTTAATATTTTGGTTATTGGGTAATGGATTAGTCAACACAACTGGGACCTGTGCTATGAACCCCGAGGCATCTTCCATACAAGGGCACAAGTGAGTGAGATGGTCGTCCTTACACAACTTGCAAGGAAACTTCACCTTACGTTTAGTCTGCTTGTCCCCCCCAAAATTACGAGCATTCTTGTCATTATTATTAGCATTTTCGTTCTTATTCCCACCCTTATAATTATTTTTTCCTTTTTTCTTATTCCTTCCAGGCTGTTGGTTGCCTTTTGGGTCCGACAATTACATGTAAAGTACACTTACTGACTGGGTAGGTTGAGACGAAGCCGAAGCTTGTCCCGACGCAGACTGGTTAATTGACAATTGGCTCACTTGTTTCACAATCGAGTCCACAGGTTTGGTACTTGTAGAGCCCACAATACCATCGACATGTCGCCCACGCTTGACCTTGGGGTCAAAATTGGATCTAGGAGCATTAGGTATGATCTCATACAAAAGTTCGGATTGAGCATAGATCAAATCCAACTCTTTTGCTCTAAAAATAGCTTGTTCCTCATTTTGAACTTCGGATGTAGAAACATCCTTTGCTATATAAGGTAAGAACGATTTGAAGAACCACTCAAGAAGAAACTCTGGTGGTATAAAAGCTTTGATTAACCGTTTCCGTCTACACCATTCTTGAATATAATCCGAGATGTGTGTGGCTTTATCTTGCCGAAAGTTCGACAAGAGTTCGGTACGGACATCGTAACATACGGGTAGCTGGAAATGATTAAGGAAAGTTAGCGCAAGATCATCAAACGTAGCATAAGTCCCCCTAGTAACTCTATATACCATTTCACCGCAAGACCCGTTAGGGTGCGTTGAAATACCCTCAAACGAATGGAATCGTCATGTAAGGAATTGGAAGAGCACCAAAGGTGGAAAGTGGTGACATGCTCACCAGGATCTTCACCATCCTTACCTTCAAACTTGGGAATGTCCAAAGGAATCTTGTTAGGGACAGCTGACCATGCCGGGTTATGAGACACAGGATTGTTCATCAATCTCGACAAGTCAAGTAAGTTCAAAGTTGCAAGGAAAGGGAGCCTAGGTTGAGCCGATCGATTCCATGCTCCCTGATAGTTTTGATTCATGTAAGGTTGATTGCTATCAATACTATGGCCTTGGCCATAATAACCTCCTCCCATTTGACCCATGTAGGGCTACATGGAAGCATTATGATGTGGGGTACCTTGATTATGCGGTGCTACAAAGCCATAATTAGGGGAGTAAGCAGGTTGTTGATACCCGTACCCATAAGAATGTCCATGAGAAACTCCATAAGGTGTTCCATGGGATGTCCCATGAGAAGGTCCATAGTTAGGGATATGGGGAGCTCCATAAGCTGGAACATGAGACAATATAGAAACAAGTATATGACCTATTGACACAACAGGAGGTACTTGACTCTGAGATACTACCGTGTGAGCAGTCGCAGAATGAACATGACTAGTAGCAATATTCTGGCCCGAAGGCCCACGTGAATTAGGGGGAGGATGTGCCGTTAAGAACGCATTTGAAGGAACAAGGTTCGAGGACCAAGGGACATGTGAAGGAATGTAAGTGGTGTTCCCAATGTTCACTCGTCTTGGTTCTGGTATCCACATAGGATTACTAACACTAGGTCTAGGATGAGCCTGTGAAGTTTCCTCCACCACAGGGATGGAGGGTGCGATGTGACTAGTGCCCCCAAATCTCTCCGCATGGAAAGGAATGGGGGTGCCCCTAGGCATAGTGCTAGGATAAACTTCTGACTCGGCATGATGTGCTGGATCGGGTGCAAGGATATCAGTGATGCCATGTCTAACATAACTAGTTCTTGTGGGCCCGAAGTGAGTCTCGTCGCCCGGAAACCAATACGGATGACCTATGAATGAGGGCTCATAACTAGATCGTGAAGGTTGTTCATGTGAAGGATCATATGTGCTAGTAGGATCTTCCTCCCCAACCTCATGAGGTGAAGAGTACATCTCTGGAATCTCATCCTCATGATCTCCCATGGTGTGTGAATCAAAGTGAAGAGTAGTCTGCTTGGACTGTCTATTTCTCTCTCCCAAAGGAGGAGGAGACGTGGAAGGCAAAAGTCCTGCTAAACGACGAGAATGGAGGGGTGCTGCACCCGAATCCACAATGACTCAAAAAAAATACTCAATCTAATTACCCAAACCCTAGGCAAACTAGCGTGAATGGAGCATACACCTACAATTGTAAAGCCAAATCACAAGCAAACAAGGGTAGGATATGTGAGCTCCCGAATGAAGCAGGTATGTCTCTCCTAGCAGAGGCTTGAGACTCCCATACACAACAAGAGGAGGTTCGTTACCAATTATAGTGGCCCTCAACTTCAACACATATAGCGACTGTACTGTCAGACCCCTACCTGGCCAGGACACCTGCAGAATAACCTCTGCAAATACCCCCTCGATAACCTAGGTAAGGAAACTAAGGTCACCTCAATATAATCAATGCTCAGGCAGATAGTCACAGGCAAGATTGATCGTATGGGAAGGGTATCAAAGCCCGAAACTCTTGAAAGAGCCCCCAGATACGAATATAATCCTAGAAATATCTCCGGTGCTACTTAGTTACAACCAGGGGTCATCCCAATCATAACCGCTCACATTGCCTCGTGCTTAACTCCCGTGCAAGAGGAGGATCCTGAGAAACCCTAATTATATAAATAANATTGTTTTGTTTAGTGGTCTTGGAGAATTGACTCACAATGAACTATTCCAAGACCCTAAAACCTAGTCTTGTTGGTGCACCCTAGAAAAGAAAAGAGTGTAATTAATTTTATTATGCATTGATTTTAATTGTCTTTATTACTCAAAGGGTAAATGGTCGTGCAACTAATGATGTTATGACACAACAAGAAGTAAAATGCACACCTAACAATCAATGCAAATGCATAGTGTTGAATGAAAAACAGGGTATGCTACTACGTGAAGTGCAAAATTGTTCCTTCAAATGTATATGCAATCATTCCTATATGAAAATCTGACTAATATTCACTAAGAAAACCTAATGCAAGTACCATGCTAATGCAAAATGCAAACAATGCATAACGATGCAAAAAGCAAAATGTTTTTTGTATTTTTGAATTAAAAGAGATAAAAAGCAAAAGTATGACTCTGCCACCCTCAGACTCTGCAAGCACTCACAAACAACAGCCAAGCAAAGCACTAAGGTAAAAGAGACCTAATGCACTAATCTCAAAACAAAAAGTGGAAAATGAAATGACAAGAACATTTTCAAAAATTAAAACTAAAAGAAGTCTCCGGTCTGAAACAGGGTTGTTAACAGACTCCAGAAGCATCAAAGAAGACTCAGCAATCATCCAAACTAGCCCATCAACACTTAATCTTCCCAATAAATAAAAAAATCAGGGCATACGCGGCTGTTCTCAGTAAACTTGTGTACATACGCGACTATTCTAGGAAAACCCATGTGTACACGCGACTGTGAAACCAAAACCCACGTACAGGAAGAAAAAGAGAGAAAAAGAAGATAAACAGACAAGCTGAAACAAAAATTACTTCTACAGTACACTACTAGGCGAACATTCCCCCAGACCTGACTCATAAACAGATAAATCAGAGCAGTTCAAGTACATTGAATGCCGAAAAATCCCCAAAGAAAAGTAACTAGGAACCTCCCCAGTATGGTTGCCAATTCTGTTACAGAGAAAGCTTTCTATGGCTTGGGGTGTACCACAACAGATAGAGAGACCATAGAAATCAATCCCTTCCCCATATGCAAGATATATACAACATCTAACACTAAAGGATCTCGAAACATACCTTATTCCGGACGGTTGATGTAGATCCCCATTGTGCTTTTTCCAATCCCGCTTGTGTTAACAATTTTCTCTCTCAACAACAGCAAACAAGACAAGCATGCTATATGATATAGTGTTATGCCTACTCTAGCATATATAATCAATAATGTATAAGCAATTAAAAGCATCCATGGATTCAATATTCATTTAAATGCACATCATTGGACAAGAAAGGATATTTCTATTAAATAAATCAGAGATTACATAATTGACAACCTATGTCGGCACGTCTGCGAATTGGAGAAACCGAGTCCTCCACCTGGGCCTCCACCACCTCAATCCTCCATCTCTCGATAGCAAGATCACAAACAAAAGCAAGCTTTGGAATAACACAAGGTGCTCCAAGGGACAAAGGGATGCAGACTCAAGTACGAGCAAGTCACGGCAACAATGGACTATAGTTTTCTTACTCTTCAATTCCTCCTTCTTCAATGTGTCCAAAGGGTTCCTTATATAGTGTTTCAATGGGGTAATGGAAGGTCAAATTTGAGCGATCTCGAGGCATATGGAAGGCCAAGAGAAAACTCCAAAAATATTTGGCCTTTTACACACATCCCGATGTACGCAGGTTTAAGGGTAATATCCGCGTATATATGCGAGAAAGGGATTAAAAGTTGCGTACAACAAATAACAGGTGTTTTTAGGGATAATCTTGGCAACATCAAAGGTACAAAAATAGTCCATGGGGTCCAAAGAGTCTGCAAAGGGACAGGGAAGGACATAAATGTGTGATCTACCATGTGTGTTAAAATCAGCTGTAACAAAATTTTATGAAAGAATTTCAATTTTCAAAGGTATATATAACCAATGGGTAGGGAATTAAAACTTCTGCAACCTGTTGCATTGGGTGCCCTTATGTAAGGGATCAACGGGGATTTAAATATGAGGTAGTTGTGATGGACTCTCAATGGCAAGTTCACTAACCCTTAACATGGTTGGATTTTTGGTATCAGTTGGATTTGAACCAGCAACCTTTCGGCTTAGGGGGCGTCTTAAGCCACCAATTGCTCTACATCTCACTGATAATCAAGCCACCAATTGTTCTACATCTCATGGATAATTAAGTCACCAAATGTTCTACATCTCACGAATAGTTATAATGAGTATTGTGTTATTGATGTGTATACATCCCGATTTCTTTTAGGATTGCACATTTTATGGGTTTCAGCATCGAATCTCATCATGTCATATCATGATACATTAAAGGAAACCTAATTAAATTGAACCCATTTTAATTTTGTTTCAAGAGAAAGAAGGTTCTCTACATTTTGGATCTCTATATTTTCTATTCGTGTAGTGGTAGTGATCATTTAGTATTGTTGTTGTTAATGGGAGACTTCTTGTTAGGATCTTTACCCTTGATCATTGATTATTGTATATGTAACCTAGACCTCTCAAAATAGTTTTATCTTGTTCATTGTAAATATTGCATTTTACTTTTTAACTATTATGGTGATTTGTTCACCCTATATCAACAATGTGAAGAAGATTAGAGGGTCGGTCTTTAAAGGAGTCGACCTCTGTAATGTTCGCTTATCACTGGGGTAGAATGAGTCTCCATCTATGGAACTAACTGCTTAAGACGGAACCTAGATTATATATGGCTAGTACCAGTGGTAGTTCCAACTTTTTAGTTCTAGCATTCTCCGGGATTATGGATAGATTTGGATAAACAATTACAACATTAGGGAAATGCCCAACTTTGTACTTAAACGAAATTCAACTATATTGCAGATATACATGCATGAAATACTTGGACGTGTTGGTAGTTATTTGTTTATGAAATTATGAAAGATGGGCATTCAAGCAAATCTATAATTGAACTTACCCGATGTTCTTTGATTGAACTTACTCGATGTTATTTGAGATTTAAGTGGGGAACTCATAATAACAACAATAAGAGCAACAAATTTTGGGTGTTAATATGTCTTTGAACTTCACTTTTCATAATGAGGACTAGATTCTCCCAGCAGCAACGAGAAGGTGATCCTTTAGCTGGTCTTATCATATGTTAGGCCAGCTGCAAAGCTTCAATTCCCAAGAAGCACGAATAAGCAGCTTCACAATTGTAATTCTTCTCCACTAATTGAAACACAAGCAATAATGGGCACTAAAATTAACAGCAAAATTAAGACCAAAAACTTCTACTTTCACTCAAACCTTGAAGAAGAAGTAAACATGCAGTGAACTCTGCATTCTGTGTTAAGTAAACATGCAGTGAACTCTGCATTCTGTGTTATTGGTTTGTGAACTGGAAGGTTGTTGCAGATAAAGTTACAACTTGCTTTGGACTTTTGTGAACTTTGCACCGCTATTTTTGACACTATGTGGAGAATAGTATCCTTTATAGGTAAGTTTATTCTCTATGTAGTTTTTACAATAATGTTTTTGGCTTTTGACATTTAAATGTTGTGGATTCAGGAAAATGATTTTAAACCATCAGGTGAAGGCGGTGAAAACCGTGGGGGTGAAGGAGGTGAAAACTGTAAGGGATGGTGGTGAAGGATGAAGGCGATGAAGGTGGGCCATAGTTGGTTGTCAATGTTGTGGGCACGAAGGTAGTCACAAGTGGTGAAGCCCTTGCATCCTAATTGAGTAGAATATATGTCCTTTGATGAATATCTCAATGCTATCTCAATACAAATAGCGATATGGATGAAGCAAATATCTCAATGCAGATAGCAATATGGATGAAACAGTGCAATTGCAGATGAGATGGTTCATGGGTGGTTGTAGATGGTAGTAGCAGATGGAAATCATGGATGAAGCGATGCAATGCAGGCAAACATTGGAGTAGTAACAGTGGTATAGGTGGGCATTGGTAAGTTGATTTTCACTAATTTATAGTTTAATGAGACTCCAAATAAGGGTAAGAAACAATGCAAGGAGTTAAAGCATTGTCATACACCTTAAGCCATTCCCAATGCTTACGCCATCGCCCTAGAAATAATGGTTCAAACTATAATCCGATCAACATGGAGAAGGATTCGATTTTTATATTAATTAATAGAAAATTATTGAAAACGGTTCAAACTATAATCCAATCAACATGGAGAAAAAATCGATTTTTATATTAATTAATAGAAAATTATCGAAAACAATAGTATGTTAATATTCAACAAGGACTAATAAGACAGTCATATAATCAGTGTAGATACACAATATCAAGCAATAGTACCCAGCCTTCGTCGGGACTAATAAGACAAAAGTCATATAATCATTGTAGATACAAAACATCAAGGAAGATAAGGATAAAAGTAGATGTTGTAAAGATGAAAACTCATTTTACGAGAAATAATTGACTTTTAATTTAAAAATATGAGGAATAGAAACTGCAATATATGCTTATAAGTTTTATTACAGAGTAATATAAAGAGTGCGATATCATATTGAATAATACTAATATTTTACTATAATTGTGCAAAAGGAAAGTGTAACAAGGAAATCTTCACTTTTCAATATTTATTAATATTTTGATTTTAGTTAACAAGAAAACTTATATAATTAGGATATATATATATGTGTATTCAGAAAATTTAATCTTATTTTAAGCATTTAATCTAGAGTAGGATTTGAACTTGGGTGAGCATTTAATCTAGAGTAGGATTTGAACTTGGGTAGGAAGGATATTAATTCTCCTCTTAACTACCTGAGTTAGAAAAAATTGACTAATGTTTCCCACCCTCAAACTCTTAAGTAAGAAAAATATTGTTGGTACATTAATAACCCTAATCTCTCCACAAAAATAAACATGTCACAAGTAAAATTTAAACATTTGTAAAAAAATTAACTCATGATATAGAGAGAGAGAATCTTCTATAAAGATTTTCTTTTTTTCCTTTTTCTAACATAGTTCAACTTCTTACCATAAAAAGGGATGTTAATAATGCATGAAGGTCTAACAAAAATAATAAGGAATGATTGTTACCCTCCTCTCCTAGGTTCAATTCTTGTAAGAGACATGGTGTTCTTATTGAGCTCCCATGTGCTGATTATGTCATGGTTTGAGTAGACATGTAATTCTATCTATACCTTAATTCTTCATAATAACAAATATTGACATATCCAATTGACAAAAATAAAAAGATCAAAATAACTTTGGTTATTACTTTCTGCATATATATATAAGAATAGTTGCATATATATATATAAAAGAATAGTTAAAGTATAATCTCCCTTTTTTATTTTGACCATTATAATCCTAAGCTTAATGTGTTTGAATACACGATGAAAAAGTTGGAATCCACGGGGAATTTCAATAACAATTAAACAATCTCGATATTAAAGTATGTGAGAACTTTAGATATTGATTATTTAATTAATATAATTTGTTTTGAAACCGGGAATTTCAATAACAATTAAACAATCTGGATATTAAAGTATGTGAGAACTTTAGTTATTTATTATTTAATTAATATAATTTGTTTAATAAAAAAGGTACTCTTTTGATTAGAATGGTTCAACTGTTTTAGAAATTAATCTTTCTATTCACCTATCAAATTTAGAAAAAAATAGATCTAACTCAATGTTAATTATTTTAATGTCATTCTTAAATGAGAATGTCAATCTAGGAGTTGGATAAGTATACTTATACTCAATGTTAATATTTTGTCTTATTTCTTTAAGATATTTTATTGTTAAATTAATATTTCTATTTACTTATCAAATTTAGAAAATTTTAGATATAACTCAATGTTTTTTTTTTCATCCCTTAGTAGTGTTACATGGGTATCATCCTTTATTGGTATAATATAAGTACATGCATCCAACTCCTAGGTTTACATTCCCAATAGGAAATATTCATTGCTGATATCAAACATATATCGAGTATGATCTATAAGACCTATAAGTGTCCATTGTGCCAGGTACTTTTAGATACGCTAGTGGGCGCATCAAAGTACCCAAAATTTGTGTCATTTTGTTTGGGAATGCACAAAGGTACTTTGTGTTCTCAAGGAAGATGCAAAAGTGTTGACCTGTGCCACCCTCTTTTGAGGCATTGAAACCCAATATTTCACCCTTTATAATCCTAGTGTCAACTTTGATATCTACTCTTGTGTCCATTCATTGGCCACCATGAGGATTACTTGGATATTTTTTTGGTATGTCAGTTCAAGACATATTTATGTCAAATGTTAGAAAACAGGATCACAAAGCAATAACAATAAAACAAGATGAAAATATAAAACACATTAACACATTACAAGAGAGACACTAATATAACGTATTTCACCCAAGATGGGCTACATCCACACATAAATTGTCAATCTTTTATTATTATATTGTCCAGCAAAATAAAGGGATACAAACTGCAGCCTGTTGCACTTCCTCTTCACTCTCTCACAAACTCTCTCACACAATCACACAGATCATTTTTACAATGCTATAATACAATACGCATACGTATTACAATGCTTTCCTTTTATAGGAGAATTACCATGGGAAAATACCATGGGTCACCCAATACCATGGGCCTATAAATTGTTGGCCAACAAACATCCAAAAAATTTCTTTCTGGGGATTCCCCTCTAGACCACCTACTCATAAGGGGACGATGTACCCCCACACCCCCTACTGGGATGAGTGAATAATAAAACTAGGGTACAAACACGACTAAACAATAATATGTTTGAATAAGGAAGATCAGCATCTGCAACCAACAATCTCCCACTTGAAGACTGATCACAACAACTACACCAATGCTGCACTTATTGGACTATGTTCTGAACCTTGGACCTGAAAAATTTCTCATCTTCACCTTCATGCTTAAAGGCCAACTGAAACTGAGCAAGAGCTCAGTTTCTCTCTGGTTACTACCTTTCTCAACATGTTTTCAGGATTTTGGCCAGTATCTATCTTTTCCAACTTTAACGGATCATATTCTAGAACAGAACTTATGAAATGGTACTTGAGATGTATATGTTTAGTTTTAGAAAGTAAGGATAAGTTCTTTGCAAGTTGAATGGCACTCTGGATATCATTGTACAACCTTCTATTCTCCTACTTCTTATCCAATTCCTCCATGAACCTCTGCAACCAAAATCTCCTTACTAGCCTCTGTGTCGACAACATAATATGCTTTTGTTGTTGAAAGTGAAAAAACCTTTTACATTTTTGAAATCCAACTTAATGTTGTTCCACCTATAGGAAAAAGATACCCTGTGGTGCTCATCCTATTGTCTTTATCACTTTCCATATATACATCAACATATCCTTGTAGAATAGTGTCTAAACCTCAAAAACATAATGCATGAGAAGTGGTACCTCTTAAATACCAGAGAAACCATTGTACTTCCCTCCGATGCTCTTTACCTAGAATTTTCATATACCTACTCACAACTCCCACTGCATGTGCAATATCTGGTCTTGTGTACACCATGGCACACATCAAGCTTCCAACTGATGATAAATAGGGAACCTTAGACATGTATTCTATATCTTCTTGTTGTTAAGGTTTTATATGCTAGACTAGATATTATTAGTGTTCAATACAAATTCACAATATTAGCATATGCAGAATCACTGAAAGAAACACAATCACAAGATCGACACAACATTTATCCTGGGAAACCCTCAAGGGGAATAAAACCCAACAAAAATTCCTCTGTATAAGATGTATAAGATAAAACCCCAAAATAGGTATTGTCCTCCTTGCATATAAGTCTTTCTCTCTCTCCTATGCGCTACACAAGTGAGTGATTATGTGTTATAATGAGTGGCACAACTCCTCTATTCATACACATTGAGTCAACTGACTTTTACCCTAACAAAGTTGGCCCCACTAAACTGTATGGGTCAACTTCTCTTGGGAAGACTCAAAACAGTATATTATATTATTTATTAGGGTGCTAAAGACTCAACACACAATGTAGGATTTACCTCATGACTCTATGATCACTAATTACAATAGTACCACCTTGACGAAGGAATAATAACATCTCCTTTGGGTTTCATCGGTAAAATACATTTAGAATATCCTTTGAAGTTACAATATTTCAACACTCCCCCTTAACGAGAAGGTTATTCTACTGACAACATCATCATAGAATATAGGAGAAAATAGAGACAATACATTCAAAAATATCGAGGTAATACATCTATACGTCATAGGAAGTTTTCACAATCAGTAACTAAAACGGTTACTCTTCATCTTTTGCATCACATGATCACTTGATCTTCTTGCAGCAACACTTTGAACTTTCAATCCTTTGCAGCAGCACTTTGATATTTTGATCCTTTGTAGTGATTTGATCCTTTGCAACAACACTTGGATCTTCTTGATCCTCTGCAACAACAGTTTGATCTTCTGCAATAGCCTTCTAATCTTCTTGATCCCTTGTAGTAGCACTTCGATCCTTTTGCGGCATCACTTCGATCCTTTCGATCCTTTGCAGCAAGAATTCAATCCTTCTTGATCCTTTGCAGCCACACTTTGATATACTTGACCCTTCGTTGTTGTACTTCGATCTACTTGATCCTTCGCTGCCACGCTACCTGCATTACACATGATTTATTTGCGGGATGATCAATCTCGATCGCTTTAGGACATAATTCCAAGGACGATGGAATCCTCCATTAGCCCGATCCATGAAATTGATCAGATGAATTGTCTACAACTAAATGTAAATAGCAACCGCACCCGGTGCAGGCCCTATCGTCCGTGAGGACTCATCGCAGACCATCCATACCACTAAGGTTAGGACCACTCCCAAGTGATTTTTATACTATGGTATCTACACTTATGTGTAGGAATTATCTCCCAAGCAAGAGTATTGTCTGCAGAGAAGATCTCAGCCATATACAAATGTTGGCCCATCGTAGAACATCCATACCACTAAGGTTAGGACCACTCCCAAGTGAGTGTTATACTACGACATTCTTGAGGACTCAATCATAGAGCATCCATACCACTAAGGTTAGGACCACTTAGTAAGCGAGTGTTATTCTATGAAATCTACATATGAATGTAGGCATACTCTCCATACAAGAGTATTGTCTGTAGAGAAGATCTCACCTGCATACAAAATGTTAGTCTTGTCGTCCGTGAGGACTCATCATAGAGAATCCATACCACGGAGGTTACGACCACTCCTGAGTGAGTGTTATTCTATGTAATCCACAACTGACTGTGGGTACTCTCAATGCAAGAGTAACATCTGCAAGGCCATCCTCAGAAAATACCACTCTCATGCACAGAGTGTTATATCTGTCATCCTCAAGAGAGGATACTATCGTCCACAAGTGAATGCAGTACCTTCATCATCACTTTCATCCATCATCGATGTCAGTCTCATCATTACTCCCCCTTCCTTGGGAATTTCCATATTATCAACCTGCCCCCCCTTTGTCCGAGGAGGGTTCATGTCTTCGACCTGATATTCCTTTTCGAAGAAGGTCCATATATTCATCATTTGTAGTTCCATCATGGTTCCTCCTTGCGAGGAAGATCTTTTCGAACTACACCAAGCATGTCATGGAAATATTCAAACTTCACTCAAGAAAGGGGCTTGGTCAAAAAATCAGCAACTTCTCATCGGTAATCACATACTAGAGCTTGATAGCTCCCTTTTGTACCATATCCCTTATATAAAAATATTGGATTTCTATGTGCTTCTATTTCTCATGGAAGAATGGATTATATGTCATCTTTATACAACTTTGGTTGTCACAAAGAATCACTGTGGTGTCCAACCCCATGTCAAATATTCCTGACATCGGCTTCCAAAGCCATATCGCTTCACAACAAGTAGAGCAAGTTGCAATGTACTATGCTTCAACTGTAATGATAGCAACACTGGTATGTTTCTTACTAAACCATGAGATCATGGCAGATCCCAGACAATAACATCCACCCAAGGTGCTCGTCCTATCTACGACACTTCTTTCCCAATCCGAATCCATATATCCATAAAATTTGTAGTCATGATCTCTAACAAAGTAAAGTCCCAAATCAATCGTACCTTTTAGGTACCTCATCACACGCTTTGTAGCTATCAAGTGAACTTGTCTATATTTAACTAGATACTGACTCAAGGTGTTCACAACAAATCATATATCTAGCCTTGTGTTCGTCAGATACATTAATGACCCAATGACATGTCTGTAGTGAGTCATGTCCACTAGTTTTGATGTCTCATCAGACAACAACTTTAAATTGGTGTCCATGGATTTATAATCCAACATATCAAATATTTTCAAGATTTATATTGCATACTTTCCCTAATTCATAAAGATTCCTTCTGGGCTCTGCCACACTTCCGACCCTAGGAAATAATGCATCAATCCAAGATCTTTCATCTCGAATTCTTCAACTATATTCTTCTTGCAACCTGTGATATGTTTCTCGTTTCCAGTTAGAAATAGATCATCCACATACAATAAGAATATGACAGGTTCATCATCCATAACATTCATATAAAGGTTAGGATCGACATGACTCTTGGTGAAGCCCAAACTCATCAAGAAGTTGTCTATTCTACCATACCAATATCTAGGAGCTTGCTTCAATCCATATAGAGCCTTTTTCAACTTGCATACATGAGTCACTCTGTCTTCGACTTCAAATCCTTGTGGTTGTTTGATGTAAACCTCTTCCTCAATCACACCATTAAGAAAGGTTGTCTTTATATCCATCTGGAATAAGTACCATTTCATCATGGAGGAAAGTGCCATGATGGTTCTGGTGGAAGTGTACCTTGCTACTGGAGCAAATGTCTCTTCATAATCGATCCCCTCTTTTTGAGAGAATCCTCTAGACACAAATCTTGCTTTGTACTTTTCAATAGTTCCAACAACAACATGTTTTATCTTGTAGATCCATTTAGAAGATACCACACTTTTGTTTTCTGGTTTGGGAACAATATCCCAAACAACATTCTTCATGATCGACTGGTATTCTTTTGTCATTTCTTCAGCCCATTCTTTCTTTTCTGTAGCTTCCTCATAGCTGGTGGGTTCTTGATCTACAGGGTCACACATCAAAGCTACATAACTATAATATGGATTTGATCTTTTGTTGGTTCTTGTGAAGCCTTCTGGAGCTCCATATCTTTCTGCTTCTTGTATGATTTATCTCACCCAAGAAGGTTTTATCTTTTGAGAGATATCCACAATAGGTGGATCCTAAGGTTCTAGCACGTCATGATTTTCTGATGCCACTATTTCAAGAGAGGGTTCAGCTTCTATCATTCTGGGAGGTACATCCTCTTCATGTACTGCTTCAAGCTAACACCTTCTATATTTCTTAAGAGTTGTCTCTTCATCAAATTTTACATCCCTACTAATCTTGATATGATGGAATCATGAGATGTATATCCTAAAGGATTTGGAAACTTCATAGTATCCAACAAACATTCCCTTCTTTCTAGAAGGATCCAGTTTGGTTCTCTTCTCTTTCGGAATATGTACATATACCGAGCAACCAAATATCTTGAGATGTCTCACTTCGGGTTTATTTCCAGTATAGATATCTTCAAGAGTCTTGAATCCAAGAGCATTGTGAGAAAATATATTCTACACATATACGACTGTTCTTGTTGCTTCAACCCATAAGTGCATAGGGAGGTCTTGGTCATGATACATGGTCTTCACTGTTTCCATGTTGGTTCTATTCGTTGTTTCCGCAACACCATTCTGTTGGGGATTATAGGGAGTGGTTAGTTCCCTCTTGATTCGTGCCTCCTTACAAAATGCTTCAAATTCCTTTGAAGTGTATTCTCCACCATTATCTGAGCTCAATGTCTTGATTCCCTTTTCTGAGTGGTTCTCTATCAAGGCTATGAATTCCTTGAATTTCCTGAACACTTCACTCTTATTCTTTAAGAAGTATATCGAAGTCTTTCTTGAATAATCATCAATAAATGTGACATAATATTCATATCCACTTAAATATATGGAGGGAATATGACCACATACATCAAAATGAATTAGTTCCAACGCACCTTTAGTCTTTGTTTCACTTTTCAGAAAGGGATTCTTGATTTTCTTTCCTCTTGCACATCCTTTGCAAGTTCCCTCATGTTTGATCTTCAGATTTGGTAACCATGTTACCACCTTGCTCACAGAGGGAAATGCTTTGTATTTGATGTGAGCAAGCTTTCTATGCCACAGTTCACTTGAGTTGGTAGTCTCATGGATAAGGGTTGTCTCTGGATGTCCTTTGAGATTGTATAGACCTCCTTCTTCTTCTCCAATGACTACAACATATTCAAGTGTCTTTCCTTTGGACCACATAAGTACTTGTACATCTATTAAATGAACTCTATATCCTTTCTTATCTATAGCAAATATGGAAAGTAGGTTCTTTTTCAAACCTAGTACAGACAATACTTCCTTCATATTCATGGAAGTTGTAGAGTCAATCTTGTAGCTTGATTCACCAATACCTTTGATGGGATATTGATAGTCATATCCCAATGATAACTTCTGGAGAGAGTTCTTTTCTTCAATTCCTGATAGAGTTTGCTTCTTGCCTATCATGTTCTTTGAAGCACCACTATCAATAATCCATGTGTCTTCTCCAGACGTTATAGACCCAGAGAGAGCAGATAATAGCACATATTCTTCTACATCTTCACCTCTAGTTAGTCTCTTTAGAGGTCTTTATTCTTCATCCTCATCTTCAGCTAGATGAGCATGATGTCTCTTATTGTTGTTGTTCTTATTTGGTGATGGACACTCTCTGGCAAGGTGTCCTATCTTATGACAATTGTAGCAAATCGATACTTTGAGTAATCCTTCTTTTTATTCTGAAACTTACTCTTTGAAGGTTTGTGATTACTCTTATTGAAGTTTGATTGTTTTCTTCCTTTAGTATGGGTGGCTAGAGCCCGATCATCTTCTCTGAGGAGAGCTTCTCTATTGGCTACTTTAGCTTCTTCTTTGTATGCAATATTCCCATACTATGTCAAACTTCATACTTTCTTTTCTGGCACACAAATTCTGAATGAATGAGTCCCAAGTTCTAGTGAGACCATTGAGAGCAGTCATAACTAGTTCATCCTCATCAAGGGTGTCTCCAATAGCACTTATTTGTTCTCTAAATTGAGAGACCCTTGTGAATTAATATTGAATAATCTCTCCTTTCCTCATCTTGGTTCTCTTCAGTTGAGCTCTCAGATTCATCTTTTTGTTGATGTTCCTTCCCTCATACATTTTGGAAAGTGCATCATACATTTGCTTAGGTGTCTTCTTAGATGACACTTGAGGGATCAAGTGATCCTTAATAGAATCAACAATGATACTCATTTCATTGATTAGGTCTTGTTCATTCTTCTCCTTAGCTTCATCTTCTTCAGGTTCTACAATCTCATCCTTGATGTACTTCTCAAGGCCATTCTCTTTCAGAATAAGACCAATCCTATACTTCCAAGTTAGGAAGTTTTCTATGCCTTCCAATTTGTCCTCAAGCTTAGTGCTTGGAGCCATGTTGTCCAGTAGGTCACTAAAAAATTAAATTTATCAAAATAGGATGTTGACCTTACCAGTAGATGCGCTTGAGTGAGGCGAGTTGGTTGGTCCAACTGATTTATGGAGATACCAAATCTTCACCCTTCAAATCCTACTTGCGAGGTTCCAGGTTAGCAGAATTTTTTGTTCTAGTTTTATGTTTCTTTATGGTTTAGGGCCAAACTAGGGTTTGACTTTCCTGAGGCTTCAACCACCCAAAAAAATTGATCATGGGATCAATAGATGTGCTCTATGAGGGCGCAACTTTCTATGCAAGAAGATCTTCAAAACTCCAACTTTTGCAGAAACCCTGATTTCTTCCAGAGAGGGAGGAGAGAAAATTTCACCTTGTAAAATTTGTCTTATTCAGGTTATCTCTGATACCATGTTAATATTTTATATGCTGGACTATATATCATTAGTGTTCAATACAAATTCATAGCAATAGAATATGTAGAATCACTGAAAGAAACACAAACACAAGATCAACACAACATTTATCCTAGGAAACCCTTAAGGGGAAAAAACCCACCAAAACTTCCTTTGTGTAAGATGTATAAGATAAAACACCAAAATAGGTATTCTCCTCCTTACATATATGTCTCTCTCTCTCTCCTTTGTGCTACAAAAGAGAGTGATTATGTGTTATAATGAGTGGCACAACTCCTCTATTTATACACATTGAGTCAACTGACTTTTACACTAACTAAGTCCGCCCCACTAAACTGTTTGAGCCGACTTCTCTTGAGAAGACTCAAGACAGTATATTGTATTATTTATTAGGGTGCTAAAGACCTGACACACAATGGAGGCTTTACCTCATGACTCTATGATGACCAATTACAATAGCACCACCCCGACAGAGGAATAATAACATCTCCCTTGGGTTTCATCAGTTAAATACATTTAGAATATCCTTTGAAGTTATAATATTTCAACACTTGTGTCCTGGGACACATCTCCTTACTTAGTTTGAAATGGATGGCCAAAGGTGTATTAACTGGTTTTGCATTCTGCATTATAAACCTCTCCAACACCTTTTATATGTACTCACCCTGAGACAATCTCATTTTGGTATTTTTCCTGTCTCTTGTTATTCTCATACCAAGGATTTTCTTTGCATCACCCACATCCTTCATCACAAATTATTTAGCCAGTTTCCTTTTGAGCACATTTATATCCTACATGTTAGACCATGCAACAAGCATGTCATCCACATATAATAACACAATATATCTTCCATTATCTATCCTCTTAAAATAAACACAGTGGTCAGAATGCCATTTACGATAACCCTGTTATATCATAAACTTATCAAATTTCAAATACCATTGTCTTGGAGCTTGTTTCAGGCCATACAAGCTCTTATTCAACTTGGAAACCAAACTCTCCTTCCCTTTGACTTCATACCCCTGTGGCTACTGCATATAAATATCTTCCTCCAAATCCCTATGGAGAAAGATTGTTTTTACATCTAACTCTTCATGATGCAAATCTTCTACCGCCACTAGAACTAAAATAGTCCTAATTGAAGTCATTTTAACAATAGGAGAACACATTTCATCAAATTTTATACATTTATTTTGTGCAAACCTGTCAACAAGTCTAGACCTGTATCACTTCTTGCTTCATTCTTCTTCCTTTAACCTGTAAAGCCATTTATTCTGCAATGCTCTTTTACCTGCAAAAAACTCGACCAAATCCCATGTCTAGTTTCTTACCAATCCGTCCATCTCCTCATTCATTCCCTTCTCCCACTTCTTTCAAGTTTCCACCTGCATTGCTTCTTCATAACATTTCGGTTCACCGGAAACAATCATCAATAAATAATACAATGAAGGAGAGAATTTTTCAGGGGGTCTACTTAATCTGGTAGATCTTCTTAAACTTGCGGGAGTTTGAGGTACCTGATGTTGTTCTTGATTTTCTGGTACCTTTGGAACTTCATTTTCTTTAATTTTATCAATCACTGTGTACTTTGTATTTTTCTTTTCCTCTTTCTTTCTTTGCAATTGATATGTGTACATAAACTTTTAATTAAATGCTACATCTCTACTCCTAATGAATTTGTGATTTTCATTATCTCATAAGTGATAACCAAAATCATCAACTCTGTATCCAATAAAGGTGCATTTCTTAGATTTAGCCTCCATTGTTCTATTTTCTTTATCAATATGGACAAATGTTTCACAACAAAAAATTCTCATAAATGAGTAGTTTACCTTTTTACCCGTTCATTCCTCCTATGGAATTCCACCATCCAAAGCACTTGAAGGCCCTCTCTTTATTAAGTAAACAATAATATCTACAGCATCAACCAAAAATTGTAAGGGCCACAACCCTGCATGCACTCTCATACACCTTGCACGCTCCATGATCGTCATATTCATCCCTTCCAACACACCATTTTTATGTGGTGTTCCTAGGACTATCTTCTCTCTACCAATCCCATGGTATGAGCAATAACCATCAAAATCCTTATTGTAGTATTCACCTCCATTATTAGAAATGATACACTTAAATATTTCTCCTGTCTCATTTTCAACCAAAGCTTTCAATTTCTTAAAAGTAGCAATCACATCATATTTCTTTCTAATGTAATAAACCCAAGTTTTTGTAATTGCATCAT
Organism: Pseudotsuga menziesii; assembly: GCA_001517045.1. Classification (NCBI taxonomy): domain Eukaryota; kingdom Viridiplantae; phylum Streptophyta; class Pinopsida; order Pinales; family Pinaceae; genus Pseudotsuga; species Pseudotsuga menziesii. The sequence continues at coordinate 577,961 of LPNX010696868.1, read as the reverse complement.
CAAGAAAAGTAACATAATAACAAGATCCACCAAGATATTGTACCTAAGTTGGTCCCCATACATCTATATGCACAAGCTCTAACTTTTCACTCTTTTTTTGTTTCCCAATCCTTAGAAATATGACTCTCTTATGTTTTCCATAAATACAGTTTTCACATAATTCTAAACTTACCTGCTTCAAATATGGAAGCAATTTCCTTGAGTGGAGAATTTGCATCCCCTTCTCACTCATGTGGCCAAGTCTATGATTCCACAACACAACACCTATTTCTATGGAAACTACAAAGATAGAAAAATCAGTATTACGAGGATATAAATACAACATACATATCCTATCTCCTTTTTGTTAATGTACTTGTAACTTCGGAATGTATTCACTTGTATATCTTATGTATTGTACCCCAATGTTTATATCGGGATGTATATGTAGTGTAATTGAGTCATGTCATGCCCCGATGTTCCTATCGGGAGATTCAATAATGTAAACAAATCATGTAAAGTCATAGAGTGTAACCCTCCTTATTGTTCAAGGGTTAAAGTCCCCACATTTGTGTGGACCTAGGTTTATTAGACTCTCCTAGAGAAGTCGTCCCTAGTGAGTTATTGTCAAGTCGAGAATTAGTATAAATAGAGAGGGAGCCTCTCTATTTAACACACATTCACTCACACTCAGTTGTAGTGCATAATTGAGAAAGAAAGAAGAAGTTGGGACAAGAGAGAGAGAGACTACTGTTATCAGGAGATCATCTTACTGTATTTGGGTTTTACTTTTGGTGCTGATTCTATCTCTGAGGAAGTTGCGGGATTTTCTCCTTTATGGTTTCCCCGAGGAAAATCTTTGTGTTCATTGTCTCTTGTGATTGATTGTTGTGCTTGTTATTCTCTCAGATAAGATCCTAAGATCATATATCTTAAATGTTAAAAATTTAACATGGTATCAGAGCTAACTTGAGAAAAAGACATTGTGCAGCTGATGAAGCTAGGGCTTCCTACTTTTTGGATCTCTCTCCACATATTTCAGCAAAAGGAGGTTAGGCTGACCCTCCTCTATAGGGTGCATCTTTTTGTCAAAGCATAATTTGTTTCTGAGCATTTTCAGTTTTTGACCCGACACTACCGCGAGAAATTAGGGCTTTCCACGGAAGTGGAATTTTTGAGTGAGCCCAGGACTGGATTGATCTCCTCCCCAAAATCAAAGTTTAGAGATCAAGATCAAATTTTTTAGTTGGGTAGAACTCTGGGAAATTCAAACCCTGATCTACTTCTGAGCCAAACAACCAACTCTGCAGAAATTCAGCTCCATATCCAGTTCCGACATCTTAACCTGGTAAGATCTAAATCTTTTGCATTTCCATTTGAGGTTCTCTGTTAATATGTCTCATCATACCAAGCTTGATGAAAAGCTTGAGGGAGCTAATAAATTCCGAGCTTGGAACTATAGGATCTCCCTGGTCCTGGAAGAAAATGAGTTGGACTCTTACATCAATGAAGAGGTTCCTGTTCCAGAGGGAGATGAGGCTAAGGCCTTACACAAGAAGAAATTGGTCATGGCTAAGAGGATAATCGTTGATTCAATCAAGGATCACCTCATACCACAGGTTTCCTCACTAAAGACACCTAAGGAGATGTTTAATGCCATAACCAAGTTATTTGAAGGGAAGAACATAAACTGGAAGATGACTATGCGAAACCAATTGAAGAATGTAAAGATCCAGAACGTAGAGACCATCCAGTCTTACTTTACAAGGGTCTCTCAAATAAAGGAACAACTTGAAGCCGTAGATGAATAAGTAGAGAAGGCAGAAATTGTGATGACCACCTTGAATGGTCTCCCTAGGGCATGGGACTCTTTCATCCAAGGGAACTGTGCCAGAAAGAAGCCAATCAAGTTTAGCAGACTGTGGGAGGAATTCTCACAAGAAGAAGCTCGAATATTAGCACGAGAAGAAAATATGGGAAGTGAAGATAAAGCTCTCACAGTACAATCCAAGAAAAGCAGAACAGACCATCACAAAGGTAAGCACTCTTGCCAGAAGAAAAACACTAGAAAGTCTAACAAAGATTTGTCAATGTACATTTGCTATACATGTGATGAAAGAGGACATCTTGCAAGACATTGTCCTAGAAACAAATATAGATCTCACAAAAGGAAGGGAAATAAGAAAATACATCATGCTCATGCTATAGAAGATGATGAGCCTTCCAAGAAGAGAATCAAATAAGACAATGATGATTCTTCAAGTGATGAAGAATATGTTTTGATTTCTTCTCTCACAGAAAACATCACACATGGAAGCAATGATTGGATTATAGACAGTGGGGATTCCAAACACATGATGAGATTCAAAGAATCATTTGTGAAATTATTAGAACATGAATCACCCCACAAGGTGAAACTTGGGGATGACTACCAGTATCCAATAAAAGGTAGTGGAGAATCCTCCTACAAATTAGACTCTAGAAAGTCTATGAAAATAAAGGATGTCTTATTTGTACCAGGACTAAAGAAGAACCTTCTCTCAATCTTTGCATTAGATGCAAAAGGCATGAGGGTTGCATTTATAGATGGAAAAGTTTTAATGTGGCCAAAAGGAAAGACTATTGACGATGCAGTAGTAATTGGAGAACAAGAGGGAGTGACTATACATATTAAAGGGCCAACCAGAACAAGCTTTGGTTCATGACTCAGTAGAACCAAATGAACTTTGGCATAGAAGGCTTGCACATGTGCACTATAAGGAACCACCACTTGCAAGCAAAGTTGTTGAAGGTCTTCCAGAAATACAACAAAAAATGAAGGAGTATGCAAGGGATGTGCAAAAGGAAAGAACACAAAGAAGACATTTCCAAGTAGCGAAAGCAAGGCTAAAGGAATATTGGAAATCATTCACTCCGATGTATGCAATCCGATGTCATCCAGTTCATTATGCGGGTATGTATACTATGTTTATTTCATTGATGATTTTTCTAGGAAGAAATCGATATACTTCATGAAGAACAAAGGCAAAGTATTCAGCAAGTTCAAGGAATTCAAAGCCTTGATCGAAAACTACACAAAGAAGAAGATCAAGATTTTCCGATCAGACAATGGTGGAGAATTCACATCAAATGAATTCAAGGAATTATGAAAAGATTCAGGGATTAAGAGGGAGTTGACCACTCCATATAATCCACAACAAAATGGGGTTGCAGAAAGGAAGAATAGAACGATCATGGAAGCTGCAAGGGTAATGCTTCATGATCAAGATCTTCCCATGCATCTATGGGTAGAAGCGGCTAGAACAACTGTGTATGTACAAAACCGTACTCCACATAGAGTACTCGAGAACAAGACACATGAAGAAGTGTTTTTTGACAAGAAACCAAAAGTCAGTCATCTTAGAATATTTGGTTGTCTAGTGTACATACACATTGCGAAATAAAAGAGGTCAAAGTTAGATCCTTCAGGAAGGAAGGGTATATTTGTGGGATACTCTGAAAGCTCGAAGGCTTATAGAATATACTTCCCAAGATTCAAGAAGATCGACATCAGTAGGGACGTAACATTTGATGAAGACTCAGCTTAGAACAAATCCAAAAAGAGACCTGCTGAAGAACCTGAAGAAACAGAAGTACCCAGAATTCAAGACACAACCATGAACGAACCAACTCAAGAAGAAGATCGAGAAATAGAAGAACCTCAAGAACCTGTAGATCCACCTCAGGAAAAGAATCCTCACAAGAGGAAACCTGCTTGGGTACGAGAAGCTATCCAGGGTGGAGAAAGATATGGGGCTCCAGAAGAAGTGCACAGAGAAATGAAAAGAACTAGGTCATGCTCCGGCTATGTAACACTATTATGTGACTTCATTGATAAAGAACCTTCCAACTATGAAGAAGCAATAGAAAAGAAAGAATGGAAGGATGATATGATCGAAGAGTATCAATCGATCATGAAGAATGATGTTTGGGATGTTGTCCCAAGACTAGAGGGGAAGTTTGTTGTGACTTCCAAATGGATCTATAAGATCAAGCATGCTGCAGATGGTAGCATAGAGAAATATAAAGCAAGATTTGTGGCTCGTGGTTTCTCCCAAAAAGAAGGAATAGATTATGAAGAAAACTTTGCACCTGTAGCCAGATATACTTCCATCAGATCAGTACTTTCTTTAGCTGCAGTAATAAAGTCGAAAGTACACCAGATGGATGTCAAGACAGCTTTCTTGAATGGTGTAGTAGAAGAGGAAGTATAAGTGGAGCAGCCACTCGGTTTTGAGACACATGACAGAAAGACTCATGTGTGTAAGTTAAAGAAAGCCCTATACGGTTTGAAATAGGCACCCAGGACAAGGTACGGTAGAATTGACAGCTTCCTATCCAGTTTGGGCTTTACCAAGAGTAAAGTGAATTCCAACCTTTACTACAAGGTTGAAGAAGGGAACCCAGTGATACTCCTACTATATGTAGATGATCTGTTCGTGATTGGTGAGGATGGGTTGATTATTGATACGAAGAGGAAGCTTGCTGCCAAGTTCGAAATGAAGGACTTGGGTATGATGCAATACTTTCTAGGCATGGAGGTGTGGCCGAATGCAGATGGAATTTCCCTGGGACAAGGGAAGTATGCAGTAGAGATCCTGAAGAGGTTCAGGATGATAGACTGCAAGCCCATGACCACACCTATGGAATCGAACCTGAAGCTATTAAGGGATGCTTCATCAAAAGCGGTTGATGCTACGATATATCGTCGAATGATTGGGTCCTTGATGTACCTGATGAATACAAGACCAAATATTTGCTTTGTTGTGAACACATTGAGCCAATTCCTGACGGATCCGAGACATGTTCACTTGATTGCTGCAAAGCATATTATGAGGTACCTGAAGGGTACAGTTGATTATGGGCTCAAGTATGAGGCAAATCAGAAGATTAACCTAGAAGGTTATGGGGATTCAGATTGAGCAGGCAGTTCCATTGATAGAAAGAGCACTTCAGGATGTTGCTTCAGTATGGGATCAGGTGTGATCTCCTATTTTAGTAGGAAGAAATCCTTTGTGGCACTGAGTACAGCCGAAGCAGAGTATGTTGCAGCTTGTTCGGCTAGTTGCGAGGCAGTGTGGCTGAGAAAGCTACTATCTGATTTATTTGATCTCTAGATGGATGCTACTTGTATATATTGCGATAACCAGAGCTGTGTGAAGCTGTTGGAGAACCCAGTGTTCCATGACAAGTCAAAGCATATTGAGATCAAATATTACTATATCAGGGATATGGTGCATAGAGGAGCACTGAAGCTCCAATATATTGCGACGGATGAGCAGATAGCTGATGTGCTGACCAAACTATTAGCCAGAGTGAAGTTTGATTACTTCAGGGAGAAGCTTGGTGTCTCCAGATCGAGGTTCCCTCCAAAGGGAATTGATGTGTCCATTGGCCTTTCTGACATGGTGGAAGGCTGAGCTTCACATGGCCAGATGTAAGTGCAGAGATGCTCTGATGTGATTTTGGGTTGTGTTACCACATGATCAGTATAGAGATATTCTGATGTGATTGTGGGATGTGTTCCCACATGATCAGTGTAGAGCCATTCTGATGTGATTGAGGGATGTGTTCCCACATTATCAGTATAAGTGCAGATATATTCTAATGTGATTATGGGATGTGTTCCCACATGATCAGTGCAGAGCCATTCTGATATGATTGAGGGAAGTATTCCCACGTGATCAGATATAAGTGCAGAGCCATTCTGATGTGATTGCAGGATTTGTTCCCACATGATCAGATGTAAGTGCAGAGCCTTTCTAACAAGATGAGGTCGAATGTAAGTGCAGAGCCTTTCTGACAAGATAAGGTCGGATGTAAGTGCAGATCCTTTCTGACAAGATGAGGTCGGATGTAAGTTCTGGGCCTTTCTAACATGGGTTTTGGATGTGTTCCTCCCATGGTCAGATGTGAGTGTTGGGCGTGCCTTTCTGACATGGTTCTTGGATGTGTTCCTCCCATGGTCAGATGTGAGTGTTGGGCGTGCCTTTCTGACATGGTTCTTGGATGTGTTCCTCCCATGGTCAGATGTAAGTGTTAGGTGGGCCTTTCTGACATGGTTCATTCCATGGTCAGATATAGGTGTTGAAGATGATGAAGACCTACATAAAGGCTAGGCCTACAACCAGCATGAAAAATGGATGGCTCTGTAGAACTTCCTGTGACGACTAGAATTGAGATAGCACCAGTGATGATCCAGATCAAGTGATGATCCAGTGATGATCTAGACTTGATGATGATCTAGTGATTCTCTAGATCAAGTGATCATCCAGACTTGATGCTGATCCAGTGATGCTCCATGTCAAGTGATGATCCAGATTTGATGATGATCCATTGATGCTCCAGATCAAGTGATGATCCAGAATTGATGATGATCCAGTGATGCTCTGGATCAAATGATGATCCTGACTTGATGATGATCCAGACTTGATGAAGATGACTTGAATATGAAGATGACTTAATGATGATCTAGATGATACATAGAAGAATACTTGTGCTGAAAAATTGTGTCGAGAGAATACATTCCTAGTTAAGAGGGAGTGTTGTTGTATTTGTAACTTTGGAATGTATTCACTTGTATATCTTATGTATTGTACCCCGATGTTTATATTGGGATGAATCTGTAATGTAATTGAGTCATGTCATGCCCCGATGTTCCTATTTGGAGATTCAATAATGTAAACAAGTCATGTAAAGTCATAGAGTGTAACCCTCCTTATTGTTCAAGGGTTAAAGTCCCCACAGTTGTGGGGCCCTAGGGTTATTAGACTCTCCTAGAGAAGTCGGCCCTAGTGAGTTATCTTCAAGTCAGGAATTAGTATAAATAGAGAGGGAGTCTCTCTATTTAACACACACTTACTCACACTCAGTTGTAGCACATAACTGAGAGAGAAAGAAGAAGCTGGGACAAGAGAGAGAGAGACTACTGCTGTCGGGATATCGTCTTACTGTCTTTGGGTTTTACTTTTGGTGTTGATTCTATCTCTGAGAAAGTTGCAGGGTTTTCTCCTTTATGGTTTCCCCAAGGAAAATATTTGTGTTCATTGTCTCTTGTGATTGATTGTTGTGCTTGTTATTCTCTCAGATAAGATCCTAAGATCATATAGCTTAAATGTTAAAAATCTAACATTTTTTCTATTACAAGTGCTCCTTTAGTGATCTTCCACCACGTTTTTCCAAACATAGACAAACAATCGCTATCTCCCAACAGCCTTGTTGAGATCATATTTCTTTTCATAACATGAATATTCCTTACATATTTTAACTGACATTCATTTCCATTATTTAACTTAATCCATACCTTACCCATTCCAACAATTTTACATGATCTATTGTCCCCCAATAAAACATGTCCAAAATCACCTCGAACATATTCATGAAATAATTTTTTATGGGGTGTAGCATGACATGAAGCCCCCGGTATCTACTACCCAGCATCCACTAGTATTATCTAATGCAATAATCAAAGAACCTTGTAACACAACAACTACTACATTAGCTTCCTGAGTATTATGTTGTTGCTCGTCTCCTTTCTTCTTCGGAGCTCTATGGTCTTTCTTCAGATGTCCTCTCTTACCACAATTCCAACACTCTAGTTTTCCTAGTCTAGACTTGGATATGCCCTTTCTAGCCTTGTTGTGATTACTTAGACTCTTTCCTCTCTCCCTCTGTCTTCCCATGCTCTCCATGGTTAACACATTACCTGATGTATCACCTGTGTTTTTTCTTCACATTTCCTCGCTAAGAAAAAACACCAACAACATCATCAAATTTAAGAGTGTTTGAACCAGAGACAGTTACTTACAACCATGAGTTATTTGAGTCAATGAGGTTTTCCACATTCATTTAATTGATTTTCTTGTTTTCTTGATTATACTTGTGAATATGAAACCATGTGTATACTTGTTCACCAACAGGATTGGCAAGGTTCTTATTTTAATGGCTAACACAACTCTTTTTTGTGCTAATCCAAGGGTGTGTGTGGAGGTAGATCTTAAGAGAAAGTTTCCCCTTTAAATTTCTGTGTGCATTTTGAATGGAGTGTAGAAGTGGAATGTTAGATACTTGAATTTCCCAAATATTTGTTTTTCTTGCATGGCTTAGGATCATCTTATTAGATACTTTCCTCATCATATGCATAAGTTAGAAACTTTTATGTGTGAGAGGGTAGTAAGCTTGTCCATTCACATTTCCCATGGAATTTAGGTAGGTTGTCCTTTAGTGAATTTAAGTTAGAATGTTTGGTGAGGGGGGGGGATTCCTTCAATGTCCACAAGATAGGGAGGTGCAAATGGGCCTTCTGGGAGATCAATTCGGGGCTCTTCTTTTAAATTTCCATATGCTTAGCTAAGACATCAGTATTTCATTTCATTTTCATAACAAAAGCATATAAACAGGATCACTGAAAGATAAACAAGCACAACCATACAAAAGGAACACAAAGATTTATCCTGGGAAAACCCTAAAGGGAAAAACCCAACAAAAGCTTCCTCAATATAGATGCCCCAAAAAGATAAAAGATAAAACCAGCAAGGAGATCAAAGCCTGATCCTCCTCCTTCTCCAGCTACTTCTCTTCTCCACTAATGTGCTACACAAGTGAGAGTGTGTGTCACAAATGAGGAGCACCACACCTCTATTTATATTCATCCGTTAATTTAAGTTAACTCATCTGACATGTAGGCTCGAGTTAATCACGTAGGCTTGAGTTACACATGTAGGCTCAAGTAACCACACTGGGGTGCTAATGACCCACCTTTACAATTAGAAGGGACTACCTCATGACTCTAATTAGTTCTTCCGATTAGAAGCATCGGAGTACAAAGTAATACAAGTGGTTCTCTCGGTAGGACCATCGGGGACCACAAAAGATGCATATAGAATATTCTTTGAAGTTACACTATTTCAACACTCCCCCTTAACTAGAAGGGTATTCTACAACAACATCAACAATAGCAATAGTAGGAGAGAGACAGAGGACATCATCAACATCATCAGGGAAACACATCTATAAATCATTGGAAGCTTTTCAACATCATGTAGTCTTCATCTTCAATCTTCAGTCTTCAGCAACATCAACACTTTGACCGCTTCGATCAGCAGCAATCTTTGACCGCTTCGATCAGCAACAATCTTCAGCACTTTGACCTTTCGATCAGCAACATCATCTTCAACTCTTTGACCTTTCGATTAGAAACATCATCATCAGCTCTTTGACCTTTCAATCAGCAACATCATCATTAGCTCTTTGACCTTTCGATCAGCAACATCATCATCAGCTCTTTGACCTTTCAATCAGCAACATCATCATCAGCTCTTTGACCTTTCGATCAGCAACATCATCATCAGCTCTTTGAACTTTCGATCAACAACATCATCATCAGCTCTTTGAACTTTCGATCAGCAACATCATCATCAGCAACATCATCATCGGCAACATCATCATCATCATATTTTGATCTTTCAAACATCAACATCATCATCATCATACTCTGATCTCCCGATTAGCACGTCATCAGCATCATACTCTGATCTTTCGATCAATACGTCATCATCATCATACTCTGATCTTTCGATCAGTAACATCATCATGAAAACATCATCATCATTAAAACATCATTATTATAAAAACATCAACATCATCAAAACATCAACATCATCATCATAAAAACACTAACATGATCCTTCCTTTCGGAATTACGGGATCAACATGTATGTGGTACGCAGACGATCCTTCCTGTCGGAATTATAGGATTTAGGTCTTTACGGAGTTACTAACGATCCTTCCTTTTGAAATTACGGGATCAACACATCTGTGGAACTCAGACAATCCTTCCTATTGGAATTACGGGATCAAGTCAATGATCCTTCCTTTCGGAATTACGGGATTTAGGTCTTTACGGAGTTACTAACGATCCTTTCTTTCGGAATTGCGGGATCAACACAGTTGTGGAACTCAGACAATCCTTCCTGTTGGAATTACGGGATCAAGTCTTTACGGAGATACCAATGATCCTTCCTTTCGAAATTATGGGATTTAGGTCTTTACGGAGTTACTAATGATCCTTCCTTTCAGAATTACGGGATCAACACATCTATGGAACTCAGAAAATCCTTCCTATTGGAATTACAGGATCAAGTCAATGATCCTTCCTTTCGGAATTACGGGATTTAGGTCTTTACGGAGTTACTAATGATACTTCCTTTCGGAATTATGGGATCAACACATCTGTGGAACTCAGACAATCCTTCCTATTGGAATTATGGGATCAAGTCAATGATCCTTCCTTTCAGAATTATGGGATTTAGGTCTTTACGGAGTTACTAAAGATCCTTCCTTTCGGAATTACAGGATCAACACATCTGTGGAACTCAGACAACCCTTCCTATTGGAATTACGGGATCAAGTCAATGATCCTTCCTTTCGGAATTACGGGATTTAGGTCTTTACGAAGTTACTAACGATCCGTCCTTTCGGAATTACGGGATCAACAAAGTTGTGGAACTTAGACAATCCTTCCTCTAGGAATTACGGGATCAACACACGTTCTCGAGTACTGAAGTCACCGGATCCGTTCTGAACCGAAGTTCAAGGATGATACAATCCTACCACCTTCTCAATGACCGAAGTTCATCAGATCCATTATGAACCGAAGTCCAAGGATGATACAATCCTACCACCTTCCCGATGACCGAAGTTCATCGAATCTGTTATGAACTGAAGTCCAAGGATGATACAATCTTATCACCTTCTCGATGACCAAAGTTCACCGAATCCGTTCTGAACCGAAGTCCAAGGATGAAACAATCCTACCACCTTCTCGATGACCAAAGTTCACCGGATCCGTTCTGAACCGAAGTTCAAGGATGATACAATCCTACCACATTCTCGATGACCGAAGTCACCGGATCACTTCTAAACATATGTCCCGGGATGATACAATCCCTCTTCATTCTCAAAGACCGAGGTCTCCGGATCACTTTAGGGCAAATGCCCAGGGATGATACAATCCCACTGCAACATCACCACTCCCCCTTTTGGGGAAGGTATTTCTGAACCACACCAAGCTTGTCTCAAAAGAGTTCGAACTTTACTCGGGACATAGGTTTCGTCAGCACATCATCATCTAAACTATCATCATCTACATCTTCAGTATGTGAATACTGAACTATCTCAATCTGTATCTCTAGTATGTGAACACTGAAAGCATCATCATCTATATCTTTAGTATAGAAATACCGAAAGCATCATCATTTCTATATTCAGTATAGAAATACAGAATCACCATCATCTACATCTACAGTATGTAAATACTGAAACATCATCTATATCTTCAGTATGGAAATACTGAAACATCATCATCTGCATCTTATCTCGTATGTAGAAATACTGAATTTCTATGTGTTACGATGGAACACAGGGTTCCCTATCATCACAAATCTGATTATCACATAGAATCACGGTATTGTCCAACTCTAGGTTGAATAATCCTGACATCAGTAAGCCACTATATATTCTGCTTAGGCTGTGCTTAGAGCAACACTAAACTGCTTTCTGCTAAACCATGAAATCATAGCAGATCCCAGACTATAACATCCACCTGTTGTACTGCTTTTTCTATCTGATATACTTCCACCCCAATCTGCATCTGTATAGCTATACAATCTATACTTATGGCTACCATCATAGTATAGACCAAAATCTATAGTCCTCATCACATCTTTTGCAGCTACCAAGTGAACCCATCTAGGTTGAACTAGATATTGACTTAAGGTGTTCACAGCAAAACAAATGTCTGGTCTAGTATTTGTTAAATACATCAATGACCCAATGATCTGTCTGTAATGAGTCGCATCCACTAACTTTGATAAGTCACTAGCTACCAGCTTCATGTTGGAGTCCATGGGTGTGGCCATGGCTTTGCATTCCAACATATTGAATCTATTCAATATCTCTACCACATACTTCCCCTAGTTGAGAAAGATTTCTTTGTCATACTTCCAGACCTAGGAAATAATGCATTAACCCAAGGTCTTTCATCTCAAATTCTTCTGCTAGTTTCTTCTTGATTTCCATGATCTGTTTCTCATTCCGTGTCAAGAATAAGTCATCCACATACAATAACAGGATGACAGGTTCATCTTCTACAAACTTGTAGTAAAGGTTAGGATCGAATTTACTCTTGGAAAATCCCATGCTTGTCAGTAGACTATCTATTCTTCCATACCAAGCTCGAGGGGCTTGTTTAAGGCCATATAAGGCCTTCTTCAATTTGCATACGTGAGTATGTCTATCTTCAACTTCAAATCCTTGTGGCTGTTCTATGTATACTTCTTCTTCGATCACACCATTTAGAAAAGCTGTTTTCACATCCATCTGGTGTAAGTCCCACTTCATCATGGATGCAAGTGCCATGGTAGCTCTAATTGAAGTATACAGTGCTACTGGGGAAAAAGTCTCTTCATAATCAATTCCTCTTTCTGAGAGAAACCTCTGGCCACAAATCTTGCTTTATACTTCTCAATACTTTCGTCAGCTGCATGCTTTATTTTGCATATCCATTTGGAGGATACTATACTCTTTCCTTCGGGTTTGGGAACTGTATCCCAACAACATTCTAGTATTCTTTCATCATAACATCTTCCATGAGTTCGTCTTATCGGGTCATCAACATATCCTAGTCTTCTGCATTCAAATTTGAAGGTTGGAACCCACTTTACTCTTGGTAAAGTCTCGATCCATCAAGAAGTTGTCCATCATGTCGTACGGTGTCGAACTCAGATATCTTCTGTAGTCACTCCCCCTGAAGTGGAGTATTATCTTCCTTCTTCATTCTGTACAGGTGGTTCTATGCTTGATATATACTGGTCAATAGAGTATGTCATGTCACAGTCTATTCTTTCTGAGGCAAATCACAAACATTGCTTTCTACACTTGTTCTTGTAGATCCATAGATACTATGTACTTCCCTTTATGTATCGAAATCATATCGTATACATCATTCCCCATGATCAATTGTTATTCTTTGATCATAGCTTCTTTCATAGCATTCTTGTCTTCATATTGAGTTATCTTTCATACCCATGGTGGTATTCATCCTTCGAGGTGGATCTACCACTCTCTGAAGCTCTTTCTTCTGTCATGGTGTCTCTGACCCTGGGAGCTTTAGATTCATGTTTATTGAATTGTCATCACTTGTTCTTCGGAACAATTCTCGTTCTTATTTTCTTGTATGAGGTTCTATAGGACCTTTCCTACAATTCAAATGCACCATTTGCATGGTTAGAACTATTTCATAAAACATATGCATAACAACAAATTCTTATGCATCATGCAACTATTTAGCCAATACAACATTCATCCATATCTCACAGAAACTTTTCTAGATGCCTTCCATATCTACCACGACAACATTGAGATTGTGCACTAATCCAATATGTTAGCAATGAGGTTTCATTCTAGATAAGTAGCAATGGAGATTTGTATAGCACCATGAGCTACTTACCCATCACATGCATATTAGTAGTATACAGTCATTAATGCAAACAATCTATCATGCATAACACATCAACTGAATATAATCAAATGCATAACAAAACAATATCATTAAATGACAATTGAATACTTATCTTTTGTTTGTTTCATGGGTAGACTCCTTCTTGATCATTCTGCTTCATCATCTTCTTCATTCATGAAATCATCATTTCTTATCCAAATGATAAGATGGATAAGAGGTTCTTTAAGAATTGAGTTCTTCATATTCCTCATCGCTTGAGGGATCTTCTTTGAATGGTGAGAGCTTGATCTTCAATTGATTCCATCTTTCTTCTTCTCTTCTTATGAGATGAGCTTCTTCTTCTTCCCAAAGTCTGTTGAAAGTAATTACTTCCTTCTGGCACACATTCTATGCATGAATGAATCCCATGATCCTGGGAGGCCATTCAAGGTGGCTATCACCACTTCTGCATTCTCCACTTTTTCTTCTACCGCTTCAAGTTGTTCTACATTCTAGATCTTCACATTCTTCAACTGTTTTCTCAAAGCCATCTTCTGATTTAAGTTCTTATCTTCAAATAGCTTGGTTAAGGAATCAAACATCTTCGGTGTCTTTGGGGAGACACTTGTGGTACAAGTTGATTCATGACTGAATCAACAATGATCTTCTTGGCCTTGACCAAGTTCTTCTTGTGTAAGGCTTCTAGCCTCATCTCCCTCTGGAACTGGAACCTCTATACTCATGTAGGTGTCCAAACCATTTTCTTTAGAGAGATCATATATTTCTAGGCTTGGAATTTGTCAACTTCACCAAGCTTATCATCAAGCTGATGTGATAGATCACTTTGAAATGAGAACCTCAAATGCAAATAGCAAAGGATTAGATCTTACCGATTTGAGGTGTCCGTCTTGGTTCCGAAGCTCGCTGATATAGGGTTTGTCACAGAAACCCTAATTTTCAAAAATTGGAATCTTTTAGATCTGATTGGATAGACAGATAGATCTCTTCAAATGGAGCTGTCCAATGTACTCCTTTTCTGAAAACAGTGGAGGGAAGCTCCCGGAACAGGAAGCCCTAGATTTCCAATTTCTTCTGCAGAAATGCATGTTACTATTTCTATGATATCTACGAAATTACTGATCCTATGTGTCTGCAATTTTGCACTGAGGTAACCTCGCATGTCCCTGATCCAACACCATAGGTTTTATCAGAATTGGTTTTACCATTTGGGATTTATGATCCTTTTCCCAAGGTGACATGTTACAGGACTGTTCAGAACAGCGAAGTTGTACGACATTCCAGGTGTCACTGGTTCATCTTCTAAGTCTGATATTTGGACTACTAAAATTAAAGTCCGTTCCATTTTCGGGACATCTTCCTAAATTCCATTTGGACCTCTGTATCCCAAGATATTGCAGTTCTCCCCAGGTGTCATGTTTAGGGATGAATTTTGGAAGAGGATAGAACCCTAAAGAGGCTAGAACCCTAACTTGGAGGGATAATATCTCCCAGAATATAGCGAATCTGAGGCTGAATTTTGGACAAAGTGTACATCAGGATTTTATCTTCGGCCCCTGCAATTTTCAGCTCCTGAGACTTCGCCAATATCAGGATATAGTGAATGTACCAAAACTTAGCAGTTTTAGTACTTAGGGTTTTTCTAGCTCGGGGTCAAACTAGGGTTTGACTTTCCTAGAGTTTCACCCAACCAAATTTCTTGATCCAGGTCTCTAAACTTCGGTTTTATGAGGAGAAAAATCCTATGCTAGTCTCACTCAAAAAATCCTCTTATGTAGAAAGCCCTAATTTCCGCATCGAAAACTGAAAATGCTCGAAATCGAATTCTGCTTCGACAGAAAGATGCGCCCTTCAATGGAGTCAGCCTAGCATACTTTTGCTGATGGATTGTGGAGAGAGACCCAAAAAGTAAGAAGCCATAGCTTCTGTAGCTGCACAATGTCTTCTTCCCAAGTTAGCTCTGATACCATGTTAAATTTCCATATGCTTAGCTAAGACATCAGTATTTCATTTCATTTTCATAACAAAAGCATATAAACAGGATCACTGAAAGATAGACAAGCACAACCATACAAAATAAACACAAAGATTTATCCTCGGAAAACCCTAAAGGGAAAAACCCAGCAAAAGCTTCCTCAATATAGATGCCCCAAAAAGATAAAAGATAAAACTAGCAAGGAGATCAAAGCCTGATCCTCCTCCTTCTCCAGCTACTTCTCTTCTCCACTAATGTGTTACACAAGTGAGAGTGTGTGTCACAAATGAGGAGCACCACACCTCTATTTATATTCATATGTTCACTTAATTTAACTCATCTGACATGTAGGCTCGAGTTAATCATGTAGGCTCAAGTTACACATGTAGGCTCAAGTAACCACACTGGGGTGCTAATGACCCACCTTTACAATTAGAGGGGACTACCTCATGACTATAATTAGTTCTTCCGATTAGAAGCATCGGGGTACAAAGTAATACAAGTGGTTCTCCCGGTAGGACCATCCGGACCACAAAAGATACATATAGAATATTCTTTGAAGTTACAATATTTCAACATCTTCTTTGGACTCTAGTCGTTTGTTGGTGTAGAGGGTGACTGAAGCTAGCATTTCTTTATTTGTAGGAAATCCTTGGAAGGATAGGGTTTTTAACCTTGTGGTATCTAAATTTATTGCTAGATTGGAAACTAAAATTATGGAGGTAGATATGGATTGGCATCTGAAATCCAACAAACATATGGAATTATTTTCCATCACCAAGTTGTGAAAAAGAGAGAGAGAGATGTGGGCTCTAATTCATGTGTTAATTTTTAAATCTTATAAAGATGCTAGGTTCATTCAACAAATAGATGAACCCCTTCTTTGGAGGGTTTTGTGATGGATAATTGGTTTAGTACCTTAGGGATTCATCTCCACTTCAAAAGGAAGTTATCATTAATATCATGGAATGTGCAAAGGATGATGATTCTTGGTCACAAGTAGATTGTTTGTGGAGTGTTGCAACAAACTAAGCTTGATTTACTTTTCCTTCAAGAATTCAAATCAATTAGGTTTGAGCTTAATAACCGTATGAGTTACTACTAGAATGACCCCCCTATAATACATATCATCTTCAAGGTAGTAGGGGAGTGGTGCTTTCCCTTTCTTCTCATCTAATATAATTTGTTGTGAACCATGGAAAAAACACAAAGGATCAGTGTGCTTGGATTACTTTGTTGGTTCAATGTAGGATTTTATGGTTTTTTACAATGTATTCTCCCAATTGCATTTCAAAGCATGGTAGTATTTGGGATTGGTTAGCTTTGTCTATCCCAAATAGAGATCGGACTATGTGCAGGGATTTTAATATGGTGGAATACAATGGTGATTAGGGTGAAGGCATAGGGAGTGTGACTAATGACATGGAGAAGTAGGTCTGGTCTTGATGTAAGGAAACTCTCTAGGCATATGGCCCCAATTACAAGAAAAAGGGAGTGGAATTATGGTCGTTGGTTCACATGGACTAACTATTGATAGGGTAGAGCTAGGGTGCAAGTTAGGTTGGACAAAATTTATGGCCCCAAGAAGGATATCCTCTTTTTAGGGAAGTTATGGCCAGTATATTTTTTATGGACATTGCATGTTCAAACCACATACCTATTCAAATGGTTATCGCAATTATTCACATGATATACTTGATTCCTTCCACTTTATGCAAGTTGAGTGTGTCACATTTGATGTTGTCAGACTTCCAAGCACTTGAGTGTTCTGTTGAGAATCTCACCTTGACCTCTAGGAGCTCAAGCTTAGGTTCTTTGGTGGGAGGATATTGTTTGTCACATGGTTAAATTAAATTATTCAGAGGGTTAGGGAGAATGATGACATGAAAAACATGCAAGGAGATGCAGTATGTTAGGATATGGCTTAATGAAGTTTATAATTTCTCTGAGTTTTTTTCACAATGTGGTTTTACATGAGAATGCTAGTGTGTAAGGGGGAAGAGTACATTGTTAGGGGATCTAGGGTTTGTTATAGGTTGTAGTAGATCAAGGAAAGGGATAATGGATGTAAGTTTTACTTTGATATCTTAAAAATGAATGTGGTTCTTGGCAAATTTATTAGCTTGCATAGATCTTGTTAATGCTTAAATATTGCACACATGCGACAGTTTTGCAAATCACACAGTAAGGTGTCATCAACATATAGCATGCATTCCACCAAATGCATCCTTATAAATATCAAAGAAGGAGTATGAGCCCAAAAATGATAAAAGACAATCAAAACACAAAGCTGTGTGGCCAAACCTCTATTAAGGTGCACAACTACGTATATTACCAGCTATTTTCCAACACAATACCTACATGGATTTCCCTTCTATATCTGTGCGACTATCAAAACAAAAATATCTCAACCACTAGCCATGCATTTAAGGCTCATGAAGGCCCCTCACCAACACAAATTCAAACTTGTCTTCTCAACATGATGGATGGGAATTCAATAGCCCCCATTGTGTACCTTGAAGTTATTTCATGAGGTAATGAGGTTCACACTTGAATCTAGTTGTTTCTTGGCCACTTCTTGGCCCATAAAAGGAATCCACGGGCATGCATATTGTAAGACAAAACTAGAGCAATTTTATGATGTTGGAATTGTATTGGAGCTCCTTCATATCCCATCTTGTCCACACTCATTAGCATTCACCAATATCCCTTACTTACTTCCTCTAAGGGGCAAGTGTTTCTCCCATTTGTTCTTCAAGATTTCTAGCATCTAGTGTGGACAAAATAGGACTTTCTAAGGGATCTTGTTTCCTTCCCTTTGATGCTTGCACCTCCTAGGTGACACTACATGCATTTGTTTTCCCATTGGGAAATGTAAAGTGGTTCATGAATTGGCTCTTTGTTATGGTTTACACACCCTTGTATCATTCATTTTATATTTCATTTTATTTTCTTTTTATCTTGTTTTGTTACTAACAAGAGCTTGGAGGATATAATTTGGGGTTATCACATTTTATTTATGTTTCCAAATACTGGGCCTAGTCAACAACCTTGAGGGGTTTCACCCAATTTGGGATAGAATGCATACCTTTGTGCATAATTACCACAATAGTATTTATGGAAACTCCACTTATTTTTGTCCATTTTCTTCTTAATTAGGTTGTTATTTGTTAGATATATAATTTTTGGTTTATTTTGCTTTGCAGATGAAGAGGTCCAAACCCTTTATCCCAGGAATTTGACCTCCTTTTGTTCGTTTTAACTATTTCAATATATGTGTGGATCCTGGCCCCATGGACGCATAGTCCACACAAAGAATCCTTCAACAATCGTGTTGTCTAACCATTTTAATAGAATTTTTCTCATGTAGTTGGTATCTCACTGTCTACACGACCTTTTCACATTATAATCATGATACTGCGCACCATTGAGTGTTTTTATTGCATTATTGTGCATCTGTCTTTGTGTTTTGCTTGTAGTTTCTTCTTTTATTTGCTTTATACATGTTTTTCACAATCTTACAGCTCAAATGGAAACTCACTAATGAACTAGAATTAATTAAATTTCAATAGTTCAATTTTTCTGTAGTAGTTAGCTCACCTACCCTAAGATTGGGGAGTAAAGGTGTCTTCCCTCAAAATATACCTAGGTAACCAACCCTAAGGCTTTCAATGGGCCTCATTGTTGTCACTAGCATTCAAGATATATTATGTTATTTTTGTACTTTACATCTTTAGTTGAAGTAGTATAAATCCACTTTTGCAAACAGGAAATAACCTAAAGACTCTACTCTCTCGAAGTATTCTCTTCACCTCATGCTTCTTGTAAGCTTGATGAATCAAAAAAGGAGGACAAGTGTGAAATACCTCCATTATGCACTTAGTTCATTAGAATCATTAGTCGCAAGCATCATTAGAATCTTTTAGAGTTGAAGTGAAATCTCCATTTGAATTTACTTTATGCTTTTTAGTTAATTGTAACAATTAATTTACTTACCTCACATGTGTTTGACTCACTAGTACACACTAAGGGACCTAAAAGTTCTTCCAAATTGAGTATGATCTTCACCTCGCATTACTTATGATATTGGTGAATCAGAAAGGAGGGGAATTGTGAAATACCTCCCTTACAAACCTCAACCAAAGTTGGACCTTTAAAATCAACCATTGTAATTGCTTACCAATTAAAATCCTTTGTAGGAGGTCACAAAACAATATTTAGGTTGTAGGAATGAGTGGGATAGACATCCACACAATTCTCACCAATCTATTTTCACTAGGATATTATTGAAACATAACAATGTTGACTTATAGGTTACTATCAAATCCTTCTATAAGCAAGTGTTAAGAGAAAAAATCAATTAGAAGTGCACCGTGACCAACGAGGTGAAAGCCAAGATATAGTTCCCCTGCTCTCCCCTACAAGTCACCCAACTCATTGTTAGCAAAATGACACTATAATGTGTAGGTCAAACCATTGATCCAGACTTGATGCAAGGTAACTTACTGGTCAAACTTAGGATATCACTAGGGAGAATTTGTGGGTGAAAGTGACTCATGAGGTCGACTATTGCCATTGGGAAGTGTTTCCAAGACTTTTCAATTGGAACATTTTCCCCATCATCGATAGAATTGGCTCTTTGTTACCTTCATTGGTTAATCATTGTGTGGATACCATTATCACCATCGATTGTGTTTTTTGGAAGGTCCAGATACATTTCAGAGGAAGGACGTTAGGTATTTAGGAATTTACATTTATTTTATTTATAAATACAAGTTCAACTAACTTGTAATTAAAAATAACCTACATGTGGAACCATTTGCACTAAACCATCATTGCACATATCACTCACTCTTGCACCATTTTGCATCTATTGTGGTTGGCATGTTTTTTCATTTCTCCAATTGTGTTTATTCACAACATCACTTTCACTTATTAAGATAAAATTTCACCATAGAGGAATAAAAAACCCTAAGGAAATCTTGTTGATTGTGAGGCCTATCCCCTCTCTCGATGGTTTTTTCTCCACTTTCTCCCCATGGTTCATGTGGAAGATACTCTAGTTTGGGCTGCTCCCAAGCCACATTGATTGTATCCTCCAAGCAAGGCTGCTCCTTACTTAACTCATTTTATCCTCTTGGGGAGAATTTAGATCCTTTCCCTTCATCCTCTTATAGAAGAGGTGCTTCGTTCTTTCTACCTCGTGGGGGAAATACCCCTCCTTCTTTCCTCTCTTCGGGAGGAGGTCACATAACATCCTATTACTCACATCGAGGATAGAGATCACCACCACATACTCATTTTTATCCCCCTTTAGGAAACAACACACATAGTATGATAAAGGTACCCACTCCACATCTACCATTCATGGCTAGCTTGAATCCCCTCTATTTATAAAATTTGATAAGTGGTCCCATCACTCATGATGCAACATGGGCCAATATGTCCGATAAACCCCCCTTATATATCTCTAAGTTTGAAGAGAACCAAAGAGATGATATTGTCAACCATGTCATGCCATTCCACCTGTGGTGTTCCCCTTTACAACATAGTGCAAGATTTTGTGAGGCTTCGCCTCTTTCAATGAACTCTCATTGGTACGACTACAAAATGGTAGTTGAACCTACCGAGAACTTTCCATGCCAATTTTGGTATGATATCCACCTCATTCCTCACCTACTTCCAGTTACCAATATGCCACAACCTCATTCTCAAAATTCTCATAGAATTTCGGCAAAACACTTCTACTCACATAGCCGACCACATCCATAAGTGGGTAGGCATCATACTTTTTGAAAAATCAATATTCAACCTCAATTCCCTTTTGATTGGTTCCTTAAATCACTCCAATACGTTATTACAAAGGATGTGGAAAACTCCACGCCACAATTTGAGGAAGAGGCCATCTTGAAGGCCCAACACTTCAATCTTATCTATGCATAGTCCAGGTGTCTATACAAAATCCTTCTTGATGCCCCTCGGCATCATTCTTTGGATACCCCCCACATAGGGATGTCACATTTAGTGGATGGACTTATTGGGTCCATTTCCCTACAAGGAAAAGTCCCCCCGCAACCAGCTTTTGTACCACCCCTTATGGCGGTGCAGTATACACCCATCCTCGTTGTGTCGGCTCCCCCTACTATTGTCTCAAATCCTCTACTTGGGTAGCTACAATATGGACCATGCAATCCTACTTTCCCTAACACAAGCTAAGCACAAACGATACCTCCACTACAAATGACATTACCTGCTCCTACATACACATCATATGGAGTGCAACAAGCATAAATCCTTCCTATTGGGTACAGCCCTTACAATCCATTCCATTGTCATCTTGGTTTGGACCTATGCCTCAAATGGGAGTTAATTTGGACAAACCTTCTTTCCAACAACAAACTTAATTATTTGAGAAGTTGAACACCGTCAATCCCCAAAACCCTCAAAATCGAGAGAGGCAGAAAGGTAAGAACAAGCAGAACTAGCCACAGGGGCAAGGGAGAAACCCCCCTCGTCAACAAAACTAGAACCTAGGTAACCAGAACCTGGGGACTAACAACACCCCAAAACAAAGAAAACAGTGCCAACTTGCCAAACCAATTATTCTTTCTCAATCTGTAGAGAGTATGGTCATGACACTCACCATCATCTGTTTATCAAGACTACCAACAGTTGGTGGAGGCGAAGAAAAAAACAACAAAAAATCCCCCTCGTCCTCTTAATGCACCACAACCTCTGCAAATTGTATTGCAATAACCATTTTCCAATCAAGGAATTGTTACCCAACACCAAGAATTATGCCCCCCAAACAACGATTCCTACCAAAACATCTACATGAACACGAACGACGTCAACCTCCAAACTCGAGACAAAGGTTATGGTGGACCCAAACCTCCTCAAGGATAAGAAGTGCCTACTCCTTTGTGAGGCCATTTGCAAATTCCATGCCCAAGCATAGAAAATATATCGTGGATTCTAAAGGCGCCACTCAGGCATACCCCCCAATAATCCCCACATGAAATCCACCCATGATTACATTCCTGTGGATGACTTAAATTAGTCTCCAGTCATCATGTGCACTTTAGAAGTCATTTAATCATGCACAACCAAATTGAAGGAACTACTAAATGCATTCAACACCGTCGACCCTTCCGACTTATGCCTTATGACTTTTGGCCTCGACAAAGGTGAACCACAACTTCCCTCGTTAGTTGCATTACAAGTCCGAATCACAGTTAAAACATTATGATTCATTGGTGTATCATCGATGAAGGAACATCTACTTGTGTCATGTATTCAAATATTTTGGAAAAAATGGGCTCATCCAAACTAGTCCTTTCATTTATCACCCTTCGAGCATATGATGGGAGACCATCCCAACCTTGAAAATTGTACCAAAATGTTCCCATCAAGATATGGGGGTAAATGGTAATGATCGATATTAAAGTCATCAATGCACAATTTGATTATAATATCCTTTTGGTCCATAACTACATGTACGTCATGAAGGCGATTATGTCTTCAATCTTCGACATCATGATGTTTCCATTCAACGAGAAGATTGCCACCCTTGACCAACTCAACTACTACGAAATTCATGCTAACACTAAGCCTGAAAACATACTACCCACGGTAGGAGAAGTGACTCAACCACTTTACGTAGATGTATGCCTAGGTGTGTACAAGGATTTTGATCTCCCAGGGAAATATTCAAGTCCTCTACCTAAAATATTTGCATTAAAGGATGGTATCATGTGCACCATTTTCACCTTAAAAAATGAGTCTCCTACCCTAACGACATAAACATAAACATCACCAACGATTCACGACATTAAACAGACATTGAGTCCATCAGTTCCATCCATATTTCAAATTCCCTTCTTGTACACCCCCCATATGAGTGCAAGGGACACCAGTCATGTCTTAGTTAACTCTCCCTAGGATCAACTTGGGAATCCATGTGTGATATCTTACTCCACCTTACCATAAAATAGCCTAAAAAAATGCCACACATTATGAGTTTGTGTCACTATGACTCGTTACGCTATTGGGATATAATTTCAATCCAACAGAGCCTGTGACCAAGACACCACTGTCTATCACTAAAACCACCAATAGTGGCATAAGTCAACCCAAGTTGAAATCCCCAATGACAAAAAACCATGTCCTTGAATCTTCATTGGGGGTATCTACTCCTAAAGTAGGGGGGACACTCAACAAATGTTGAAATCATCCATCATGAATGATACACCCACAATGAGGTTCACCTCACCATATGCTCTATGTGGTCAACAAGTCCATGCAACAAACCTATGATCCACCTTTCCAGTCCTCAATAATTTACTAAACACCCCTGTTAGCATCACACATACAAGTTGTGTTAGGGGGTACACCAACCTACTTTGCACCCAACAAGACCACTAAATCCAAATCATTATGCACCAACAACACATGTTCAATTTGCTTTTAGTTTGGGCAATATATGCACCATTGTCCTAATTCCCCTTGATTTCGAGATTCCTTTCCAACACTTCACCTCACCCAACAGTTGGTAGAAGACCCTTTGCACCCACCACAGGAATATGATTCCATCAATATTGTTTCTACATCAATAGCAATGTTCATTGTGCCTACATCAGCAATGGCCATTAGAATCCTTACAGCTGTGATATATATGCCACACAAATCACACCTACACACCCTCGCTCACACGTCACCCATTAGGCACACCCAAAGTTCAACACACACCCTTAATCATGTCAATTCCACTCTCTCATGTCGATCATACCAGTTAATGTCCCATCATTCATTTTAATTCATGTTGTTGGGTGCATTCTTAACCCTTTGTTTGCACCAAAATAACCTATCAAATAACATGTTACTAGCGGGTGTCACCCTTCCCATGGTTTTCGAAGATGAAAACAACGTCACAAACAACGACGATGTTGAACGATACATCGTATGACCCTTCATTATCATTGGCAACAAACGGTCTCGACTCGTGGTAAGAGGAAATTATTCCACAACCACTAACCCCTAGTAGTTATGTCAATGTCCTTTAGATTGATTCGTTACCTCTCCAATTAGCTTCCAGCCCTCCATTTGCTGAGCCCAATTAGGAGGAAACTTCCATCCCTTCTACCAATAGAAATCAGTTGACTAATATCCAGTCTAAAGACTCATTATCTTCAGACGAAGACATGTTAGAGGAATTCTTCTTCTCCACAGACGAATCCATAATTGAGTCCACGCACTTAGATAATCCCCCATGACATGACCTCCATCATAGGTCTTCCTCTGCTTCTATCGATGTCCACTTAACAAACAAAATAGCTCAACAATATACTATTGAAACCAAATAATTCCTACCTTCTAAGCATGTTGATTGGTTAAAAAAACCCATCCCAACCCTCGGTGCCTTTGAATAAAGCAACCTAGCTAATATTTCTCCCACAATCTATATCGATATTTCAGTCACACCTAGTGTGATCGAAAACATCTCCATTGGGGTATCATGGTCACCACAAGAGTTCCTCGAACCTACAACCCTGTTCAAATAATTATGCGATGTCTTTGCATGGTCATATGCAAAAATGTCTGGATTATACCCTTCAATTGTCGAACACCATATAGATGTTGTCCAAGTTAGACAGAATCAATGGCCATTTTACCCATCCAAGGCTCTAACTATCAAAGCTGAGATCGAGAAACTATTACAAGCAGGACTTATATTCCCCATTACTTATACATCATGGGTATCAAACCCTGTCCCAGTAAACAAAAAGAAAGCAACCATCCGCACCTGTATCAACTTCTGATATTTCAACCTAGTATGTCCTAAAGACAATTTCCCTACTCCATTCATCAACTAGATCACTTCTTCATCTGTGGGTAGTGAAATGATGTCTTTTATGGATGGGTTTTCTAGGTATAACCAAATTCAAATCCGTCCGCAAGATCAATCCAAAATGACATTTACCACACCATGGGGGACCTTTTCCTATAAACTCATGTCCTTCGGATTAAAAAATGTTGGGGCCACCTTCCAATGGGCCATGGCCTATGTTTTCAATGACCTCGCTCACATCATTCTAGCCTTTCTCAATAATCTCAGAACCAAGTCTAAAAAATGCGGGGACCACCTCCATGACCTACGAACCATCTTCACCTGCTGTCATAAGTACAAAATACAGTTAAATCCCTTGAAATGTGTGTTATGTGTCACCGCATGATTCCTATTAGGATTCATTATATTGCAGACATACATCATTGTTGATCCCTCAAAAGTTCAAGTCATATTGGACCTACAACACCCACAAACACGATGCCAGATGCAAAGTGTCCAAGGGAAAGGAAACTTTCTTCATCGCTTTGTCCCTAATTATGCCACCCAGGCACATGGTTTTCTATGATTGCTTTGAAAAGACATCCCTTTCCAATGGGACAACCAAGTCAAAATCTCCTTTGAAGCACTGAAGCAAGCACTAGATCCTGCGCCCTTGATATCCCTACCAGACTTTGACAAATATTTGATCCTCTATATATTGGCGTCATATTTCGTTGTTGCCAATGCACTAGTCCAACAAGTTGAGGACTAAAATGAACATGGCATTTACTATATCAACAAAACATTGTCCAGACCCACGCTTAAATATACTCATGATGAAAATACCACACTAGCTGTCATCATTTTCATGAAGAAGTTTCGCCATTACATCTTATTACGCAAAACCATTGTAAGATCCAATGTCCCTATGCAATACATACTCAGCCTCTGACTCATTAACATTAAGTTTTCATGATGGATCGTTATTCTCCAAGAATTCGATCTTGAGTTTCTTATCCCCAAAAGCAATAAAGCCTTGGCCCTTGCCAAGTTAATTACAGACCTCCCGAACAACACTCTAGGAGAACCTATGAATGACCAATTCCTTGATGAGCATCTCTTCACCATTACTAGTGATGATCCATGGTATGGTGACATCCTAACTTACCTTTGTACTCGAAAATTCACGCCACACATATCCCACAATGATTGGCAGTGAATCTGCCACCAAGATCCTAGATATATTCTCATCAGAGATGTCTTATACTGTCCTAGGGTCGACACCATTATTTGTCGTTTCTTATCACATGATGAAGTTGAACAAGTGCTTAACGATTTCCATAATGGATCCTGTGGTGGCCACCTATCTGAATTATCTACTTCAAAAAATATACTCTGTGCAGGGTATTTTTGGCCATAATTTTTCAAAGATTGTGTTTATGTAGTGAAGATCTGTGCTAATTTCCAAGTCTTTTCCTGCAAAACATAAGTTCCCCCTACCCCCCTCCATCTAGTCATCACCGCTGGTCCCCATTGTAAATGGGAGTGTCGACCGCCCTCATCCCATGGCCACAAATATATTATTGTGGCCATTGATTATTTCACTAAGTGGGTTGAAGCCATGCCTACATTTGTTTGCTTCGGTACTACCATTGCACGATTCTTCTTCAATCATGTTATTGCTCGCTTTGGCGTACCCAATAGTTAGCCTCCGATAACGACAGCCATTTCCACAATCATACTTTTGAGGAACTATCATTCTTGTTAGGATTCAAATACAAATTCCCTACATCTTATTATCCTCAATCCAATTGACAAGTTGAATTTATAAACAAAGCTCTCAAAACTATGCTCCATTGCACAGTTAATACAAAAAACTAACTGGAACCATATTCTCTTCTCCCATTTATGGGCTTATATAACCTCAATTAATACTGCCACAGGATTTACCTCGCTTCACCTTGTCCACGGTGTAGAAGCAGTACAACCAATTGAGTGCCAAATCCCTATGCTCCAATCCATTATAGAGTTGCTACCTGGTACCCTATACCTCAAGCAACAATTGTTTGTTTTGAAACACCTTGATGAAGAACGTAGGGACTCACTCCAACAAAATAAGGCCATGAAACTTTGATCCAAATAACACTATGACCATCAAGTCACCCCCCACACCATTAGTGAGGGGGACTTTTTCCTAGTGTTCAACAACAAAAAAGACTCAAAACTGGGATCGGGGAAGTTTGTATCTAAATGGACAAGACCATAACCCTCAACAGCCCTGTCAACGGGTTGTACCTAAAGTGGTTCTTTCCATAATATCTCACTCAGAACACAGGTGTGCCACATATTTTGGTTCTTATTTATACATTGTCAATACCTTTGTCATGTGCTATACTACATTTGGGTATTTATGTCATGTATGTTGGATCTCAACCCAAACATGAATATTTTTCAAACCCCATTTATAATTGTGCGGGACCCTTAGAACATGTATCATCCCGAAATTGGAATATAGGCAAATTCATCCCTCTGTTTATATTGCACTTACCAGTACTCGCACTGATAACCATAGGGTCTTAATTCCCAATGACGATGTGCCATCAACATCATTTATGCAGATAACATGTTACCCTCATGGGTGTATGTGCCATTGCAAACCTTGTCATAATTTGGAATCCATGATGTTGAAACCTCAAAAGGCCAAGGAATTCAACCCACTTTGGAAGGATCAACCCATAGTTCATGATTTACATAGTTGTGCATTTAGCCCCCCACCTTTAGTAGTTGATGCCAAATTTCTTGGTATGTATTACAAGAAAGATTCACAATTGACCACTCATACCCCCATGATAAATTCACCACTTGCAATCTCCCTCGTATCATCACCCTCGCGTAAACAACAATGGGCCCCTCCCTCCACAGATACCAATTCTTTTTAGTTAGTCTCGCGGGAACAATATGCATGGAATTGATTCATGGGCCACCCATCTTTATGCTTTCAAGACAACCATCGCACCACCATGGAAAAAGTTCCTTGACTCACTCAAAACTATGGGAACCCCTTCCATCATCAAATTAATTCCCCAATTTGCCAAAAACCATGGGAATACCACCCATCATCAAATTGGTACCCTGACACACTCAAAACCATTAGGACCCCACCAATTATTCTTTATGTCCAAACGGTTCCCCAACCCACTCAAAACCATGGGAACCACCCCATTATTTGGGCATCAACCCTCTGGTTAGCTTTGATCAATGTCATTGAGTATCAATATCTCCAACATTACCAGTTTTGTCTGTCACCATTCCCTCCATTTTGTGTCTCCAACAAATCCCTTCATCTTCAGTTTGTCACCCTCCAATATTACACTATGTCCCTATATTTTGAAGAATGTTTCCATCACTTACTCCCCAAGTTTACGTCGATCAAACGTATGAGCCCCACACTTATCAACTAGTCTTGTGTTAGGTCAGTCGGTCCCACAGTTTCTTACATGATGATCTTGGTTCACAGGATAGGACCCTCATCTTATCATGTACTTCATCTCTCATCAACACCAGATTAACATATTATGAGAGTTGCAGTAGTTATAGTGGTACCATAGGATCCCTTTTAATCCATATAAGGGATTAACTCAAACTAATTAGAGAGAGTCATTAGTGATCCCTAACTTAGTGGGATCCCCTATGCTAAATGACAAAATTAACATTCGTCGCATCAGGGGGAGTTGTACATATTTTAAAGATAGCAGTGTTTAAATTTGAAAAATCATGGTGGTAGTACATCTGGCACAGTGAAGTCCCCCATGCAACAAATTCACTAGTATTCTGGTACTCCAACCTTATGGGATCTCCATAATCTTCAACAGTTCAACTTCTTCAGCACTAGTGACATTATTTTCATGATCGTGTACTCTCACATGGATTGAAGCCGATTTCATCCATGTCCCAACATTTTTATTAGTTGACTCCTCGATCTCCTAATTTTGTAGCCACTTTGGTAGATCTTCGCGAGCCTGGGTATGCTCACCTCGTTTGCATAAAAAAACATTCTTTGTTACCGCTTCATTAACAATCTTCCCCCATGGGAGGAATCTATCCATTCACACATGCTTTAGAGTTTTCAAGAACACAAAAGAAACGACGATGCATTATCATCCCTACAGTACCCTCCGAACCTCATATATAAGGGTGCATATGTTAACGCTTAATATCACACACATGCAACATTTTCACAATTCACGCAGAAGCAATATGGGTCAAATAAATGCTAAAAGATTGTCAAGATACAAATTTGTGTGACCAAACCTTTGTTAAGGTATGCCACTATGCATATTACCAGTCTTGTGCTCGTGCAGTACCTGTGTGGATTTCTCTTCGATATCCACGTGACTATCAAGACAACAAGATCTCAACCACTAACCACACATTTTAGGCTCATGAAGGCCCCTCACCAACAAAAAATTGAACTTGTCTTCTCAACATGATGTATGGGAATTCATTAGCCCCCATTGTGTACCTTGAAGCTAATTGATGAGGTGATAGGGTTGACAATTGGATCTAATTGTTACTTGGCCACCTCTTGGCCAATAAAAAGAAGCCATGGGCATGCATATTGTAAGAGAAATATAGAGCAAGGTTATGCTACTGGAATTATATTGGAGCCCCTTCATAGCCCATCTCTTACACACTCATTAACATTCTCCAAGCTCCCTTGCCTCCTTCCTCCAAGGGGTAAGTGTTTCTCCCTTTTGTTCTTCAACCTTTCTAGCATAAATAGGCCTCCCTAAGGGAGATTGTTGGCTTCCTTTTGAAGTTTTCACCTCCTAAGTGACACTACATGTATTTGTTTGACCATTAGAAAATATAAAGTGGTTCATGCATTGGCTCTTTGTTATGGTTTGCACCCCCTTGTCTCTTTCATTTTGTATTTCATTTTATTTGTTTTTATCTTATTTTGTTACTAATAAGAGCTTGCAAGATCTACTTTGGGGTTATCACATTTGCTTTCTATTTCTAAATACTAGGCCTAACCAACAACCTCAAGAGATTTCACCCAACGTGGGAATCCTTTGTGCATTATTTCTCATAATAGAGATAATGGGTCTTTTTCGAAGGTTCCAGTTAAGGTGAAAGGTATGTTTGGTTTGCATTTTCAAAATATATTTTCTCCATATGCTTTGAAATGCTTGTTGTTGGATGCTAGGGACTCTTACCATAAGTTTATCCTAAGTAAGAATGGATTATACAACTTGATGAGAACTTCATACTCAAACCAAGAACTCTAGACACAAAAAATCAGATATTTTCGTCAAAAACACCCAAAACAACCCTTGAATAAAAAATCGTTGCTATCGGTAGAAACCTTTTTTGGGGGGGATAAAATTACAAGTTTTTTTAAAGATTGGCAAATATTGACCAGCGACATTGTAATCAGAACCATAAATCGACCCCCGAAATGAAAAGGGGTGCTACTTGCACCCCTTTTTTTAGTGGGGGGAGGGGGGGGGGGATTACATATTGTTTGAAAGTTAGTCCTTAACGACCTATGTTGCTAGAATCAAAACCCTTAATCAACCCTCATATCGAAAAATGGTGCTACCATGGCATCCCCATTTTTTTCCTCGAGGCTAAAAATACAACTATTTTGAAACTGTGGCTTTAACAAGCAACCTTGTTCCAACAAAAATGCCAAAATTGACCCCCGAATCAAAATATTATGTGGGGTTAAAATTGCAAGCAAATCGAACCATGGCCTAAAAACAATATTTTTTTTTTAAGTCACTTTAAAAATAATAAAAATATAAATTAGACTCAAAAGTAATTTTCTTTAGAAAAAACTTACAATTTCTAAATATAAAACACACACACACACACACACACACACACACACATATATATATATATATAACATCAAAAATGAAACAAACTTTAGGAGCCTGAAGAGCCTGCAGATGGATTTTGGCATGTGGTTAGGGATTCCCTAGTTCTCTACTTGTAGGTCTTGAATCTGGCCAGACTGTGTACCCTTCAGGGGTTGGTTGTTTGCATAAAATCGCCTTCACCTTAATCTGTTTCTCTTGTTTGATTGCAATTGGTTTGCACCTGATATAATGAGAGAGGGAGGTTCCTTAGACATTGAGGTGTTTAAATCCCTCATTAGCTCCCTAAACCAATCCAAATAGGCGTAGGATCTCCCTCAAAAGTTTGATAAAACGTTTGAAGATATCCCTCATCTAGAGCTCTCTTCACCAAATACAAGAAGAAAAACCCTTTTTTTCAATGAAAGAGCTCTAATCGGGAATTTTTTGGGACTTTGGCCAAGCCCCTAAGTCATTGAAGCTTGGATAGTAGAACATTGGTCTCCCAAAATTCATAGTCAGGTTTCTTTATTTGTATATGGTTGTGGGTAATTT
The DNA here is from genome assembly GCA_001517045.1 of Pseudotsuga menziesii. Lineage (NCBI taxonomy): Eukaryota > Viridiplantae > Streptophyta > Pinopsida > Pinales > Pinaceae > Pseudotsuga > Pseudotsuga menziesii. Next base: position 546,207 of record LPNX010696868.1, on the reverse strand, counting down.
TTTTCTCTTCCCAAACAAAATTGCTCAAGATTTGATTTTTCGTTTTCGACCTTACTTCATGGTCGGCTCTAAGGGTATGTATCTTTCCCCATGCTCTAGATTTTAACGTTGTGTGTGTTAGATTACCTCATACTCCTTTAATTTTTTGAGATGAAGGCACCTTAAGGTATATTGGGAACAAAATAGGAAGACATATTGACAAGTCAAAACCAAAAGGAAACCTTTTTCCCTGCACCATAATTTGTGAGGAAGTGGATTTGGAGAAGGGTATGGTAGGAGCTTTTCAAATTAGTATGGAAGGGTGGTCCTATATGAAACTGTTAGATTATCAACATATTCCATTTAAATGTAATCATTTTCACCTCTATGGTCATTTTGCAAAAATCGGTTCAACTCAATAGGTGAATCCTGAAAAGGTTCATAATAGAACTCAAGAATAACAATATACCCTTTCCAATCAACATGTTGGTTTTATGTAGGTTCAAAGAAGGTGTTACAACATTCCACGTAAGGAAGCTCATTGTTCGAAGAAACGACATGATGAAACGCCAACTCTCATCCACAATCGATTTGAAGTGCTTGAGAAATTAGAGTAAGGGGCAAAAGGTGAGATGAAATTTTAGATGAATCTCCACGAAAAAAACAAACTCTTCAAAGCCCCAACAGGGACCAAAAGGAAAAGAGAAAGTTGTAGTAGATAATTATGGAGAAGATCAGGAAGAGAAGGAACTAGCTGAGGATGAAGACAATGGAAATGACAGTGAATCATAGAATGCTTCAGAGGAGGCAGGGCACCACTCAGATGAAGAAATGGAGGAGGTGCAGGTCTATGCAAACGAACCTGTAACTTGTTCCTATGCTCACATTTGAACGAAAAGAAAACATGAAGCACAAGATGAATGATAAAGGATTTCCTTTCAAGATCTAGTAAGGCAAACTTACAATTCATCTCCACTTGTGACTTAGGGAAGGAGTCTCAGAAAGTAGGCAAAGTAGCCTTGGGTGGGTCTCTAACTACATAGGACAATCCATATGCATTTCTTTTGTGTTTTGTTATGCCATCAGTTAGTCAATATTTATCGGAAATAGATTGAGACAAATTCACCCCTCTAAGTTCTAAGTTCACTGAAGGGAGAAAATCTTTTGGACTTTTTGAGGATATTAATTCGTTATTATTAATATTTTGTACCATGATTTTGGATTTTCTTAAATACTAAGAATTTTCCCAATGTTATCTAATACAAATCTCTTTACTCATTTCTGTTAAAAAAAATAAAATATGATTAAAAAAAAATTTAATAAATATTAGAAAGTTTAAAAATAAAATAAACAATGAACATTTTTAACCCCCTTCACATATAAGGGGTGAGAAGGGGGATATAACATGTCCCACCCTCTTCCACCTTCCTTTGCTCTCCTTGACATGTAAAAGGGGTGGGAAGGAGTATATCGAGGAGTGAACTCGATTCGAGTTGGAAGGGTGATAAAAGGGGGCCTCGATTCGGAGGTGGGGAGAGGATTTAATGGGGAGCTTCAATTCGTGGGTGGAGAGGGGAATATAAAGGGAAAATCAAGGCTCGTTTTTAATCCCATGCCCATATATTTTATGGGCGCTATGGGCGCTTTGAATGTAAGGGAGTTAAAAATGTCTCTTTTATTATTATTTTTTCAACTATTTAATATTTTTAAATGTTTTTAATGATTTATTTTGAACTATTTAATTTTGTTTATTTGGTTCACGACTTTGAAAGTTGTGGTTGGGGCTCAATGCATCTATAATAATAATTCTAGGAGCTCATTTGAAGGGCCCTTTCAGGATTCTGCTTTAGTTTTGGGAGCCTAACCTCGAAGGACCCAGAGAGTTGGATTTGTGAGAATTGAACCTCCGAACTCAATATCAACGGTCTTTGAACTCAGACTCCAACTAACTGGGCCACCTCTCAGGGCTTCAAATTTTAAATTTTTTAATTTAATCTTTGTTTTTTAAGTTTCAAATTTTTAATTTGTTTTACTTTTAAAAATTTTAATTGTTTAAAAAAAATAGTCTAGTTTGTATTTTTTATTGTTTTTAAAGTGATTAAAAAATACTCTAATTTTTAGGTAATGGTTTAGAAATGCTTGCAATGTTTCAGCCTCGGAAAAAAAAATGGAGGTGCTACAGTAGTGCCACTTTTCGATTTAAAGGTTGATTTAGTGTTTTAATTATAACGATGTTGGTTGTTAAGGACATGGTTTCAAACAATATGGAATTTTATCCCTGAAAAAAATGGGTGCTATCGTTCATTTTCAATTAGAGAGCCAATTTATGGTTCTCATTGCAATGCCACCAACGAAACTTTAAAAAACTTGTAATTTTACTCGGATAAAAAGGTTTCTACCCGTAGTAACAATTTTCGATCATAGTAAAATTAGCTACTAAATGCAACCTAAAGTTGCATAATGTACTTAAGGTTTATGTTGGGGACCGAGGCAAATTGAAACTTTGAGATGAGTTTTTTGCAAGCATTAAATCCATGCAAAATGGCAAGTCCTTAGATTTGGACAAACTTCTTTGTGAGTTCTAGAAGGCCACGTGGAGATACAGTTAGGAACTATCTTTATTGTGGTGTAGTTGAATCCTTTAATTTTGACATTATGTACAAATATCTTAATTAAGGTCTTATTAAATTGATTTTGAAGAATGTAGCTAGGGACTCCATTGGGGCCCGTTGGAGGCTAACTTTACTCAAGTTTTCTTCAATATCCTACTTAAGGTGATGTCTCTTCATATTTGGGGTGTGGCCAATGTTTAACATAGTAGATTGGCTTTGTACAAGGTCGATTTATTTTGGAAATGATGATATTAGCTTAGGAGGCCATGGAATCGGCTTGTGAGTTTGTGAGTTTGGTTAGGAGTCTCTTTTATTTTAAAAATAGACTTTGACAAAGAATATGATTGGATGGACTAGTCCTTTTAACACGTAAATGTTATCTTGTTTGGGCTTTGGACCGCATTGTGTCCATGGTGGCTACTCTCTTTTTGAATGCTTATGCATTTGTCTTAGTTGATAATTATTTGTCCTCTTGGATTCTATGTCACTAATCAATACACCAGGGTGTCCCTTATCCCCCTACTTATATGTGTTATCAATGGGCATTTTAGGATATCTTTTTAGGATATCTTCTAGTCATTTCTCGACTTTATAGGAAATAATAGGGTATCTCACTCATTAACTTGATGGATCATAGATAGTTACTCATCATTTTGCATGACTATCTCCTTTATATGTAGGTTGACCAAGATTATGTAGATGATGTATGAGCATGCTTTAACCTTTTATGTGTAGTGTCAAGAGCAATGGTTAGTGAGCATTAAACAAACTTTTGGTTTATTGGATTGGACAACTTGTCTAGGTGGGTTTTGGTGACTTGGACTTATATTAGGCCAGGGGTCATTGTGCAATGTTTTGGCAATTACTTTTGGCATGGAGTGTTCGCTTGTTACTGTGTGGGAGTGGTGTTTATGTGACTTCAAAACAAGTTTCATATCTAGTAGTATAAAGAGTTACCATTTGTCAGTAATTGATAGTGGTCGGGAGAATTCTTCAAGCCTCTCACATATATTATATGCTTCATGTTGGTTGCTTAGTCGAGCATATTTCAATTGTTGGAAGAGATTTGGTGTTCCTACTTATAGTTAAAATATGGTGGAAATACAAATCCTTTCACTGGTACCTTGAGATATTTGTATCATGTCCAATGATGAGGGAGGGATTGAATTGATTGATGTGGCTACTTAGGGGTGTATCCTTGGTTTTCAAATGGGTGGTTCACTGCTTGGAGGGAATTGCTCTCTGGGAGGTGCTAGTACATCATCAATTTCTTTAATGTATCATGTTGGCAAGGTGTGGGGAGCCTTTGACTTATGTGACCTTATTTCTTCCCCCACCCATTCCAAATCTCCAATTCATTTATCTTCAAGAGTCTCTCATTAGCTTGGAAGATAATGGAAGACTTAATCAAATGGAACATAGATGGTAGCTAAGTAGGTTGGGATTTGGTGAGATGCCCTATTTTGCATTGAAAAACATTGGACAACTATTTTATAGAGATTCCTTGTTTGCAAGCTTGTTGTTTGAGTAGAAAGGGAATCTTCTCTTAATAGGCCATGTGGATTTAGTGGCACGCTCTTGGAAGGATTGGTGTACTTTGGCTCACATTTTTCTTTTCTCCCCTCAGACCATCCACCCATCACAGATCTTGTTAGGCTCATTCCTTAGAAGGATGTGTATACAATGAATATTTCCATGAGAGGACCTTTTTGGTGGAATTAGGGTTGGATATTTGATCATCCTCTTCAATAGTATCCAAAACAATTTATTCCACTTTTGAATCAATTCCATGCTCTAACCCCACTATGTGATGCTAGTTGGGTTTCCATTGATTCAAAGGATAGGTGGGTTCATTGGTTTCTTAGTGTTTAAAATTATCCACATTTCTATAAGATGAGAGTTTTTTCATGGTTGGTTATATATCATAGGCTTCCCTCCAAGGCCAAGTTGGTAACTAGTGGGATTTGTTATGGTCTTTCCCCTTTATCCCAACCCTACGAGACAATGGAACATATTTTTTGGGGTTGTTAATTTGCAAGAAAGGTTGGTAATGTGTCTAGGATCAATACTCAATTCTTGTCTAGGGGAGGATCCATTGGAGGGAAGCAATTTTATGTGATTGCAGTGACTTAGTATACCTTTTATTTGTATTTGGATTACTTGAGGGTCTCTACTCTATTTACCCTATGGAGTGTTGGAACACCCGATAAAAGAATAAGTGTGAATGCTCCATTTTCCATTAAGAATGTACATATATAAATACAATTGTAGTGATGTTTGTTTTCATCTTCCAAGATGCCTCTCAATCTACCCTATGAATTTTTAATATTCGCCAAATCCACAAGGATCATGTTTCCAACATTTCTTCCCCTTAATCCAAAGGGGTGTATGTGACTCCAAGAAGAGAGCTAAAAATAGGAAGTCGACAGCTGTTAAATGTTGAACATTTCCTACTTAACAATCATTTGTCAAGTAATTTAGCTAGAAGTTGGTGTCTTTTGTGAATAGAAGGTGCTCTCTAAATCTGTTGGTTTTGGGATGACCACAAACCAAAAGCTAACAGAAGATGGTATCTTCTACTAAATGGTGGTTTTAAGGATGACCACAAACTATGGAACTTGGACTAAATTTGGTTCTACCTTAGTGGTTCTCTCTAGAACTTGGCTCTAACTCAGGTTTTTGGCTTGGCGGTTCTCTCTGGAACTTAGCTCTAAGGTTCAACAGTTCCTGTAGAAATGGTGGTTGAGGGATCACCACAAACTGATGTCTAGCAGAAGTTGTAAGTATTCTACTAAATGGGTGGTTTTTGGCAAATGGCAAACCTAAAAGGTGTTTTTAGGATGACCACAAACCAATGGGTGCTTTGAAACATGACTCGAATTTTGTCATCTAGCTACAACTCTAACTCTCACTCTGGCTCTGGTTGTAGTTGTGGCTCAGGCTCACTTGTTTCTATAGTGTAGATGTTTGCTTGTTATTAATTCTATTAGATTGATAGGGATTTGAAACTTGAAGCTTGACTATCAATCAATGATGTTCCCCCCTACTAGGTACAAGATGGAAAACAAGACAACTTTCTTTGGTGTGATGGGAAAAGTGCATGGTTGTGCTTCCAATGGTAAGATATATCAAAGAGGTATGTTTGAGTGTCATAATTAGACACAATACCTACACAAACATCTCATAGTGGGTTTGAGTGTCAAAACTAGACACAAATTACCACGATCTGGACTATGAATTATTGGAAACACATCAAGTCTTTCAGTGCTAAGACCTACAAGGGATTCTTGCAACAATGCCCTTTGAAAACAAGACTCAATCTCAAAAAATAGAGCGTGTCGATTTCTATCAAGAATGCACCCAATATAATTCAACTTAACTTTATTTGACACCCACAAAAAAAACTATTGCAAGTACCAAGAAACAAGTAAACTTACAAAAATGTTATTTGCAAGTTACAAATTGTTGTTGAATGGATAAAGGTTGTGGGAATGTTTTATCTCTGTGGAATTTGAGTTTATGGAAAGAAATTCTATAGGATATTTTCGCAATGATCCTAACACTTGCCAATAAAGCCACTCCAGCAACAATTGTCGTGTATGATAAAGATCTTAAATGCCCTTGTGCAAGATCCAACTATAGATATAACTGTCTTCCTATCCTCTACAATCGAGTTATCAACATGCAACATGAGACCCTTCCAACCTACTTGCCCAGAATGAGTTACAACTACAACAAAGTCACTGTCGATGGAAAGTTAGACCTTATCACCTTCATCATCTTCCTACAAAATATGAGGTGTGTGTGAATTTTAAGATCAACAGCCAAAATGACAAAGAAAAGCTTGCAAAGGAAAAGAGATTAACTTATAATTTGAAAGGTTTCATAAATGGAACAATGATCGTGGGTTTAGGCCAGTTGTGTGGGGCCCATCCTCTTCATCTGATGACAGATGTGAGGATCCCATCCTAGACTTGAATCCTATATTAATGTGCCTCTCCAACTCATCTTGAGGTAATTGTGGCAGAGCCTCAAGCATCTCAAGACCAATTGTGGGGATACCATAAATATGTTCCTTAAGAAAAATGCAATGCTCGCAAATAACACTAACAATCCCAATATAAAACTTCAAAGCACCAGAATAATATAGTAGAGAATTCAACCCGCATGGGTGGGGCTCATTGGTGATTCACTTGATATGAAGTCACATGTTGTAAAATAGAGGTCACGAGTTCAAATCACACTCAGGCTTACTCGTGTCCCATGCTTAGCAGACGGGAATCAACCCTGTGTAACACGAGTACATGCACCACTCTAGTAGTTGATTCCTCTTTAAAAAAATAGTAGAGAAGTAATTTTCAAGAGTGAGAATTGTTGGCCCCAGAAGCAGTGCACAAAATGCAAAACTTATTGCAATAGAAACATTGTGTTGCAAGACAATGGACACCACCCCATTTAGATGAACAACAATTATTCTCCGCAATCTTCAAGCATCCATGTCATTGTGGAGCAAAATACATAATTGCAATCCCTACTAAGATAAATTATAGAAAACCCAAATAATATGGCAATTGGCAAATAGAGGCCAAACCAAAAGTATTGAATTGCCTCTTCCTTTGTCAAGAGATAAGCAGTCAAGGGCAATGTATGAATTCAACGCTTTTGATAGAAGGGGTGCTCTCCTTTTCCCGAAAAAACAACAATCAATGCAAGCACTACTAAAACAATGATCCCCAACCATATGACCATGTTGAACATCATGATGAGTAGTCTCTGTAGATGGCCCCATACCTTCTCTTCTTCTCTTAGGCTTTTGTATTCGTCCTTAGGCATAAATTCCTGACAAAAGGCATCCCACACAATAGCCCCACATGCATCCTTGAAGATACTTGGATTAATTACTAGTGGGTGCTAACCTCCCAAAAATTTAATCACAACCTATTCCACTTAATTCTGAACAACAATACTACCTGGAGACTGGAACAATAAGAAATAAAACCAATCATTATTCTATATAGGATCCAAACTAATAAATGAAGTGATGCATACATAAAAATTTTGATAGTCGAGTGTGAGAAGGGGCACAAATTGTGGTAACAAATTCAACTTCATGCACAAAGGCTACAAGATATGTTAAATGTAGACACATGAACCAAGATTAAAAATGTTAAGAATCTGCTTCACTGTGGTTGCCATGCAAAGGTACACAAACTGAGTGGGAGAAAGTACACATATACGAGGACAGTGATGTTTGCTATTGTAGAATTTTAATTATGATAGTGCCATGTTGAGAGTTGCACTGGCGAATTAGGGTTTTGTTGAGGGCTCCTAATATAGTGAAATCTAAGTTGCCAAGAAACTTGGGTTCAGGGATGGGAATGCCCCTTTTTGAAATAGGGGACGCTACAACAAATAACTACATATCATCAAAATCATTGCATATATTGGGATTCTATTTATCAATAGCACCATGCCCCCCCTCCCTCTAGGCTCTAGCCCTTGCCTCTACCTTGAATACTGGAGTTGATCCTCCAAGGAAATTAGTCAACACCCTACAATTTTGATGAAACTTCATAATCCAAGTATTAAAATAAGGTAGAAACAGATTCCTATGCTTAATAAGTGATTTTGCTTGACTGAAGGGTACATTTTTACTAAGGTCATGACAGTGGAGTTCAACGATCAACACCACCAACATCAAGGTACATAGAGAGGTTGATGTGTTTGATTAAATGATAATCCCATACCCTCATACATGATAGAATCCAATGTAAATGTTGCAACCTTGAAATCCTGAAAACTATTGTCTGTTGAATTCTGAATGGGATCTAAAATTCTACTTTTCGCATATGAAGTCCGTTGAAGTTGGAATCACCTCAAACATCCCAAAACAATTAATGGTGATGTTAAAAATTTAAGAAATTAACATTACCATTTAATGCCACTCACTTTAATGTCACTTGTATCCCTAGTCGTCCCAAAATTTTGGGTACCCTGTCTCCTTTTCCATCAACGTCCAACAATTTCATCTGAGATGCCTTGAGTTCGTAGGTGGAGCACCCGGTTTGACAAGTTACGTCTGGGACATCCCCAATCCCGTACCCGAGATGTGGGGACACAAACCCGGTGGAGGGATGCAAACCCTACCCCTGGTTTCGGGTTCTCATGCTACATAGAGTGAAATACAATAAAATACACTTATGCCAAGACGCTTGCCAATGTTGTCAGAAGCGAAGAGGAGGTGAAGTTGTTATCGACAACAACTTACACTAGATTTATGTGTGAAATTTTTAAGGAACTTTAAGAAAAAATCGAGCCTAGTGCATAATGGGTGCTATCGGATTCCTATGGGGACCCCATAAAGAGGGTGTATGGTGTTGGATATATGTACATAAATGGAGTAACCATACCTGATACAAGGGTCTATTATAGGCTAAATAGTAGGGACAGACCAATGGAATTCCTTCGGAGACCGCTCAATTAACTCTTTCAACCGCTCTTTTGAGGCCGCATTGTACGCACAGGTGAGATAGAAAACACTTCGCTGTGAAACCAAATTGTGTGTACAATGGCGAATATTAGCAAAATTAAAAAGAGCTTGAGGTGAATACAATAAACACAGAGGTTAACTTGTGTCTAGGTTGTTCTTGCAGCACATAGAGAGTTAACTTGTGTCTAGTTTGAGTAATACGCACAAGTGTTTGCATAGGAGTAATATGCAAAGATAGAACTTAGATTAGGGATTATAGAGACAGTAAGCAGGGCCGATATGTAACATATATCTGGCAGAGGATGTGGTAAGCAAGTTTGAAGGAAAGTCTAAGACCTGAGGAAGAGACAGTGCCAGGCAAAGCCGAGGAAGATAGAGCAGACTGGAGTTATGACCGGACTCCTGGAAGCTCTGATACCACAGTTGGAACACCCAATAAAAGAATAAGTGTGAATGCTCTGTTTTCCATTAAGAATGTACACATATAAATGCAATATGGAGTAACACTTGGTTTCATCTTCCAAGACGTCTCTCGGACTCCGTTATGACTTTTCATATTCACCAAATCCACAAGGATTAGGTTTCCAACATGGAGGATCCGATGCAGGCGTGCTTTTTTATCATGAGATCAGATCTTTGCCTCCCTTATATTCCAAGTGGAGGGATGAGGTACATATGTAGTTGTTGCTCAAAGGTACTTCGGTAATCAAGGATGCCAAGTCCCTAGATGCAATGGCATATTGTGATTTTATTTTTGCCTGTGAATTAAGATCAGAGGGTAGTCAATGCTAAAATTATCTATCTTACATAGGTTTATAGAGTAACTTATATTGCTTTCAGTAAACAAAGCAACAAACTTATGAACTACTTAAAATTGAAGCATGTATCTTACCACATTGTTTTTGTTTCTCAAAACAATTGCTGTAGGACAGTTATTTGCAGGCGCAAGCTAATTCAAATCAATTTTGATAAAAGAAGCATCTAGTACAAAGACTTTGTTCAGAAGACTTCATATTTATGATTTAAATATTCTAGTTCTTATATGACAGTCCATTGGGATAAAGTAACAGTCATCAGCCTCAAATTTTATAGCAACGCTCTTCAAGAGATTAAATCAACTAATGACAACTTGGAAAAAAAAGGTTTCCATATAAAATGCAGTTTGTAAAAGGCACAAACTGTATTGAGGGTGCATGAAAATTGCAACAGCTCTAATAGGTTGTATCGAAAGAGCCACAGAAAACATTTTACCATTGCACCCACCAGGTTTTGCTTCTCTACTATTCTTGTAACATATTTCAACAATACAATAAAAATTCCATGGAAAATGGAATGGAAAGGAGGATTTTCACCAGACCATACTTTCAGTTGTGCTTGATAAAGTCCTTAAGCAAAAACTTGCAAGGGCTCTAATGGGCTATCCAAAGAGCCACGGAAAATAATTCACCATCATACCCACCAGGTTTTGCTCCTGTACTACTCTTGTGAAGTATTTCAGCAATATGATACAATTCCAGGTAACATGGAATACAAAGGAGGATTTTCACCGAACCATACTTTTGTTCATGCTGGATAAAATCCTCGAGCTAAAAATGCTGTCACAAACAATAACTGAGAAATATGCCATCTTGTACATGTCCAGCCTAATTACATCCCTTATAAAGACAACATCCGGGATGGAACATCCTGGTTTCTGCAACTTTTCACTGATGATCATAATTGGCCTTTCACCTTTGCTTCTTTCACTACTAGTTTTCTTTCATTAAATTCCTATAAGAAAACAAAAAGGAGAGAATTCAATAAAAAGGTCTACATTTAGATTATGTTATCGATATTTTCACTGCATAAACTATTAAGAGAATGCGGAACCTAAAGAAAAGCATTGTTACATTACATAAATGACAAAACACAATATAATGAACTGCAAGAAACGGAGAAAGGAAACAATCAACTAATCCTGAGGGAAAATGTATGTTACAATAGTCTATTATAGAAATTAGAATACTCTGATAATTTTGAGTGGCTATTGGGAACTGCATTTTCATTCTCCCCTCTCCTCTCGTGCAATTCTTTCTTTGTTTCTATGAGATCTGGTCATTGAACAATCTTAAGTGTGACCTTAAGTCATGTTTATAAATAATAGGCTTGGATTTTTTTTCTTCTCTTGATTAAGGCAAAGAAAAAGTCAATTTATTCATGAGCCCAAACTAGGAGTATGGGAATTACCTTCTTATCCAATGCAGCAATTGCTGCCTCAACTTCAGCCTGTGATGAGAAATTAACAAATCCATAGGCACGAGTTATTCCTGCTTTACGAGCATAAAGGACTCTTGCATCCCGCACATTTCCATGTTGGCTAAATAATTCTCTGAGAGCATTGCTCTTCACTGACAATGAGAGATTACTTACATATACTTCGTATGGACTTTCAACGACAGTGGTCTCGACTTTCTCAGTCATTCTATCTTCCTCCATGGTTGAAGGTTCTCCAATGTTCTCTTCAACGTCACTTACCACCATATCCTGTAATGAATCAAACTAAATATATCAGAATGATACATTAGGACAGCACAGCCTCTAAGAAAATCAACATGCACCCAAACTTCAACACAGTTAATATTTTGTCACATCAAGAGCCATCCAGCTTTTGAATATGATTGCATCAGCTTCTTGTGGAAAAGGCTAGAAAAAATTCTACTGCAATTTTGGAAAGGAAATCAAGCATTCAAATGAGTGTACCCTTGCAGTCAACAATAGGGTAAATATGAGACAAGGAGGAAACAATTCCAGATTTGGATGTCTCAAATTCATTTTAATATGGACAAAAGGATTAAAATCTAATTAATTGCAATATTATATCAGTGCCTTCTACTTCTGCACTCTACCTAATAAACTGCATCAAGTTTATGCTTACAGGAATTCGCCAGCCTGTAGTGACTGACACATCCCAACCAGCTTGGATACAGCGCTTCAATGTGACACAAGTCACATTTGTGACCAATCTTCTGGCAGATTCAAGAGAATTGTGTGCCTGGGATCCTGATCCTAACCCTGCCCTAGATCACTGATGAAGATGAATGATAATATATTTGAGAATGGTTCTCTTAACTTTACTAGAATATTTTTTTCCTTACTGAAGAAGGCACAAAGAGAAAAGCCTTTTAGCCAATAGAAGGATCCTGATTCCTTACGATTTTAAATTCAGTACATGCATTGAAAATTTTATACTGTTGTATAGACTATAGTAGACAGCATATGCTACCAAGCAACAGATTTGTGTATACAATGAGAACATCTTCTATGAAGTGATTATAAGGCTTGTATCTGGAGACTACAGCTTATTCAAAACCATAAGCAAACTCCCTTATGCAAGATTCGCTCTAGGTAGTACAGACTGATGTTAATAAGTTTTCTGTCCTTATATTGATGCATGCTGAGGAAATAAAAATGTGTACTTGGGAAATTAACTAACTGAAACATATCCAAAAGAGGATAGAGCTTAATTTCACTGGTCACCAAAAAGCGTGATCACATGAAACCTGTAAGAATCATAGTTTTGGATGCATTTGAATGACCATTTGACCTTTCAAGTTACTTTGTTCATCCCAAGTATCCAATCAAATCTCTTTACTTTTGCTTGTTGGGATGGATTCTAGAAGAGATGTCTGACTAGATGTTCAACAAAGGACCTACAGAAAATCTTCACAATCGTGTGCTTACTAAATCGATGCCAAGAAAGCATCGTTTAACACATTCAACCTCCAAATTTGTGTTGATTTCTTTCTCTTCAGACTGAACATTTAAATCTTTCTATAATACATACGCACAATGGTGCATAACCCTAGAAGATCAATAACATGTTGTATGATCAGACTAATAAAGAATTATGCTAGTTTTCTTTAGTAGAGTTAATGCTGAAGCCTAAAATAAATCACAATCAAAGAATCTAACCTATTTCAAAGGCACACAAATTGCATTATTACACCAATACAACCATATTTCAAACAATATCAAATAACTCTAAGCAAAGCAGCGTCAACTCACAAGCTAGTTCCAAATGAATAAACCTTATGGATATTTTGCTCTAGCTATGCACTGAAAACAGGAATCATAAATATAGATTGAAATCTAGGGTCAATAATTCAGCAATGTAACATATAAAACCAACCAAGGTTACTTTGGAGCGGGAGCGAAAAGCGAAAATTTCAAAAGATTCCGGTTTGAGAGCGTTTCGGGAGTGTTTTTTATATAATATATATTTTTAATGTATTTTGATGTATATATGCCAACAAATGCTTGTAGAATGTTGAAGTAGTTATGGAAAGTATAAAAACATGAAATAAACCATAATATGATAAATCATAATACCATATAACCTAAGTCACCTGACAAGGGGGCACGGGACACGAAGGACATGAAAATACGAGAGTCCGACGCGGACACGGTGACCCCCGGAATCAAGACACGTAGGACACATTTTATATATATATATATATATATATATATATTTAAATATATTAAAATTTAAAAATATAGACATATAGATCCAAAAATCTTTAGAAACTAGAACATTTACAAATATTCAATAGAAATTAGAATAAAAACACATTTGTCATTCACAAATCACGATTCACAACACATTTGTCATTCACAAATCACAATGAGACACATAGATGCATGTCGGAACCATATTTCTCATTAAGTTATCAAAATCAAAATGTATACATATATGTCGGAATGCCACTGGGCACTGGCAAATGCCAAATAGACTAAAGTCTAATAGTAAATACAAAAAGGGGTGGATCAAGATGGGAGAATCCCATATGTCAATAGTCCTCCTCCATGCCTGAATCAACATACTCATCACTGCCCCTGCCTCGATCCTCATCCTCCTCCCCCTCCTCCTCCTCTCTGCCCATCTGACGATCTACATCTGTTGCTGTGGAGGATGACCCCTCTATACGATCACTATCATCAAAAGTGACCGGCTCTAGCACTGGATCATTAAGATCCATGTTGGATAATGCCAAATCAATACTGTTGTCCAAACCCATATCATCGGGAAAGACATCCCACATCTTTGTCTTTCCCTTCACCCACTCTTCCCTCTTCCTGTAAATAAGACGAAGGTTGGAGTGCACATACACCATTGACTCTGCCCTCGGACTGCTCAAGCCTGCTCTTCTTCACACTGTACAAGTTCCCATATGTGCTCCAATTCCTCTCACAACAAGAGGATGATGTAACTTGAGAGATGACCCTCAAGGCTAACTTCTGTAGAATAGGGGATGTTGCCCCATGAGTTGCCCACCAAGCATAGGGTTTCTTACCCCCCTATCTCTAAGCACATCACAGCCTCCAAATCTCCCAGTGCCAGTGGAAAAATCTACAAAGCCCTCCTCCGCCTCCTCAAGCATGTTGCTATCCTGAAATAGTCGTGTAAGTGCAATCTTCCTCCCATGTGCAATCTCTGCATCCATGTGAGGAGGGACTCTATGTGAGGCCCCCGATCCACCAGTGAGCAGCTCCTAAGTGTAGAACTTGGAGTTCAAGGAGTGGGCCAAGCAATGCAAAGGTGTGCAATTCTTATCCCACCTGGAGATAAGAATATCCCGAATAATGGTCCATAAGTTCTCTGCCGATGTCCCATACTCGAGACACTCATTCTCCATGACAATGGAACTCATGAACTCAATCATGGAATCCCACCCCTCATAAACCTCTGCTAGGATGGGTTGGTCTGTGTCTGCAAACCGTAACAAAGAAATGATTGGCTCCATGATCTTAATGCTAAGATCTACCGTGTCCCACCAACCATCATCTAACACCGTGTCCTTCACCTTTTGTGAAGCAGCCTGATCCGTCTTTCTCCAAAAATCCCAAAACTCTGAAATCACCATGGACCCAAGAGCGGTTTTGATCTCCCTCAACCTCTTGAACATGATGAATGAGGAAGCAAACCGAGTATCTGCAATCTTCAGCAATGAAAGCTGTGTGTACTGTTTGTAGATGGTGAAGGCATTTGTGTGGTTTTGTACAAAGTTATGGATATGGCGTGCATCCTCAATAAGGTTGCCAATCCATGTCACATCCGAAGCAATGGCTTTCAGTGCTAAATTCAAGGAATGGACAATGCAAGGTGTCCAAAAAACCTGTAAGAGCAATAAAAGCATGTATCAATGACTCTACAACACTAACATTGCAATGACCAAATTCAAACAATGAGCAAATTAGAAATGAAAGGTGTCCAAAATGAACATACCTGTGGATATTTAGCTTCCACAGTCGTGCCAACAGCCTTGCAAACAAGTGCATTGTCCATGATGATTTGTACACACGAATCAACACCTACTTCTTCAATGGTTTTGATGAATAAATCACCCATAAATTGTGCATCCTTGTATTTCCCAAGAGCATCCACCGCTTTCAAGAACAACGATCCATTTTGGGAAGATACCATGAAATTGATGAGTGGATGGCGTGCGGGATCTGTCCATCCATCAGAAACAATACTCACACCGCATGAGGGCCATGTTGTTCTAATTGGCTCAAGGATTTTATCTACCTCCTTCTTTGCTTTAACCAGCAATGTGGTTCTAAGCTTCTCTGAACTAGGAGGCACATAACCACTTGGAGCTCGTTCCAAGATAGTTCGAACCGTCTCAAAATACAATGGTGACCGTGCAACATTGAATGAGATGAAGTTGAGGTAGAAGAAAAATGCAATGGTAAGGTCTACCTCTTCTCGTGCCTCTTGTTGGAAAATCCTATCCATTGGACCACTTGTAGATTGCCTCTTTCTTGTTTGATAAGTATCCCCACGCCCATGAATGCTAGCTGGAAATGGAGTCTTGGTGCTAGAGGGCTTTCTCAAAAATGGAAGAGGATCATCCTCTTTTTTCTTGCTTGCTGTTGCCACCTTCCCTAAGCCAACATGATCCTCTCTTTCCATATCCCTCCTTTGGTTAACACTCACCGCTTTGCATGAAGAAATCCCACAAGAAGGAAGGGCCATTTGTGCCCAACAAATGGCCCTTAACCCGGAAATATGTGCTCATGAACTCATGCTTGCAAAAATTGCATCTCCAAGACACGTTGCCTCCCCCACCAAGCTTTGCCCCAGGCCCATCTTTCCTTGTCACATACTTCCACGAAGGGTATTTTTTTTCTTGGGCTTGTTATCTTGCTAAAACAGGGTTAAATGGAGCCATAGAATGAGCTCCACTAGTAGCCGATGGAGCACTTGACGAAGGAGGAGAACCGGTTGTGCTTGGTGGAATAGGAGGGGAGGCCCTAGATGGTGCATTTCTCCCTTTCCTTTGCCCCCTACCTCCTGCCCTAGCTGATTGAGACATTCATTTTCTTGTGTGATGGTTGAGCTTGCAATCCTCTCCACAAATCCACCGGAATGCACTTGGAATCGCTTGGAAACAATGGATAGCCTTCAAATCTCCTTCACCTGCACATAAAACTCACTCTCAACCAATTGCTTCCTTGCAAATGACAAAAAGAAAGCCAAAAATTTGTTTTAAAGCAAACCCGGATGCCTTTTTCGCGCTTTACGTGTCCTGTTTTCGGGATTCGTGTCCGACAGTCGGGACATGCTCTCATTTCGTGTCCGATTCGGTTTTTTTTCATGTCCCAAAAACGAATTCGACTAAAAGTCAAATCGGACATGAATTCAGATCGAATCATGTCCGATTCGATCCCCACGGGACACGAGAGGCCTCCAGGATGAATCAGGTTTCTTAGCATATAACATCATTCATCAACCATCAATGATTCAATCATATACTGGTGAATTCATCAAACATAGGTCCATTATACATAACATCAAGTTATTAACCTTACAACTTCAGAGTTCAACTTCAAACTTCAAACTTGAATTGCCATGTAATGTTCACAAAATATACCATAATAAATATAAAAGAGTCAATGACTCAAGTTCTCGAATCTCAACAGTGCAGAAACTTGAAAGTTGAAAGTACTGTAAATAAGAAAAGACAATAAAAGTAGATTTTATGGATGTTCCCTCTTGCCAAGGGAAATTTCTAATTTCTTTTTCTGTGGTCTATGAACAAAGGGAGCGGGATTATCATCCCCAGTAGCCACCAATGTTGAGCGGCTTGAGCCACGTCCAAGACTTGGTCCTACATGACCCCCCCTCGCTGATGTAGGTGGGGGTTGTGAAGTTGAACCTCTAGGCAAAGATGGTGCATCTTGAAACAAGGTAGAAGATGGCAGTGGCATTGTTGTTGCTATTGCTGCTGCATGGTCATCCTCATCGCCCAAAAGCTCATCCTCCAAGCGCTCTAAAGTTAAGGCTCCATCCTCCAAGTTATGCTCCTCCGGATTGTTGTCCCAAGTGACATATGATCTATTGGTTTTGGCCTGCTCATAGTAATGAGTCGACAACCTCAGGTTGTAATGTACATAAACCAAGCTTTCTGCCCGATTTTCATTTAATCGGTTTATTTTCACTGAGTGGATGAAGCTATAGGTGCTCCAACACCTTTCTGCAGAGGAACTGTTTACCACCTGTGAAAGCAATTTGGTTACCAATTTATGCAAGCGTGGGCATGATGAGCCATACATGTTCCACCATTCAATAGGAGGCGCCCTATCTCGATCTTTTCTAGCATGCAAAGTACCAAACGAACCAATATCATTGAGGTATTTGCTTAATTCACTACGCAATGAGGCACATTCCTCTTCATCAAGGACCAACTTGTCTATAGCAGCCATGTACCCAACTTGTACCTCTGGATCTGTGTGGGGATTTCTCCTAACCCCACCCCCGGGTGTTGGTTTGGCCAACCAAGATGGAGAATCATATTTTGGTGTTAATACATATGCTAAGGCATGCAGTGGAATGTTGAGATGTTTCCACCTTTTGACCACATGTGTGTGAATATGGTCATACAGGATGGGATCCTTCGATTCAACAATATCTTTAATTTGGCCCAACATGCTATCCATATGCTCATACACCTCCCCAATGACCAGCTTATCTGTATCTGCAAACCAAATCATGTCATAAATGGGGTTTGTGAACTGCAAAACAAACTTGACACTTGCCCAAAATTGACCATCAAGAACTGTGTCCTCCACATCCTGAAAATCAACCCTGTCAGATGTGGTAGCCCTATCTTTCAAGACTTGCCATGATTCACTTGATACCATGCTAGCCAATGCATCTCTTACCTTCAAAAGGCGCCTGAAGGTGAGGTAATAGCTAGCAAATGTAGTCTTTGCTATCTTCAATAGCTCTAACTTTGAGTGAGTACGGAAAATTCCATGGGCATTGCTATGGTTGGTAATAAATCTTATCATGTGCATTCCCTTTTTGTACAGTTCACCAATCCATTCTTTTCATTTTCCTTCAACTTAATAATGTCATGCATCAAAAGGTTCAATGTGTGAACCAAACACCCAGACCAAAATATGTTGGGGTATTTATCTTCAATGATTGCTCCCGCTACCTTACAATTAGCAGCATTATCTGTTATGACTTGGATGACACTGTATGGACCAATAGCTTCAATGTTTTTGAGTAGGAGTTCTGCAATGTTCATGCCGGTCTTGAATTTATCTGAGTACTCATGTGCCGAAAGGAAGATTGCACCAGTAGCAAAGACACCAAGAACATTTATCAATGGCTTACCTTTCACATTTGTTCAACCATCTGGTACAATTGATACCCCATACTCAATCCAAGCATTTGTGAATTGCCCCAAATCATTTTGGATCTTGGTTTTTTCCTTGTCAAGCCCCGCAATTCTAGCTTTGTCATACCTGGGGCTCTTGTATCCTGCTGGGGCAGTGCAGATGGCCTCTACCATTTCATGTCAATAGGGTGAGCGAAGAACATTGAATGGTATACCACATGCATAGAGAAACCGAAACACTTTTGAATCCACGTCATCCCTACCACCTTGATCAAGGAAATTTGATATTGTCTTGCCACGTGATTGCATGGGAGAGAATCCACTGCCTTGGGTGGATGGGCCTCTAGTTCTTGGTGAGCATGAAAGGTCATGGTCATCCGATGATCGTTTTGTTATGTTTTGTGCTTCAAATTCTTCCTTCTTATAGGTGGCTCTTTGTGTTGATACCACATTTGGGCAAACACAAACTCCTACAAATTTTCTTTCATCACATGGCATGTGCCCACATAGATGTCTTCTCACATGGGTATATGAACCTGTGTATGTATTTTTACAGTGGGGGCAAACAAATTTGGTGGTTCCACCCCCTCTACCTCCTGCCTGCCTTGTGACATGTTTCCACAAGGGTGTGGGGTCCTCTTTGGTTTTCTTTCGGTTTTCCTCCTCTTCCCCCTCCTCTTCCTCCTCCTCCTCCTCTCCATGGTATGTGCCACTTCCCACTTCTTCATCCTCTCCCTCTTTCCTCCTCCGGTTTCCAACCACCATCATCAAAATAACAAATGGAACCAACGAAATAAACCATAAACCCATCATCATGGTTGATGCTTGATGGAACTAGAGATTTAACCTGTTTCCTGCAATAGAATGAGGGAGGAACTATAGATTTAACAATTTACATTACTACATCCTAGTGTATAGACCAAGGCCAAGCATTCATCATTCATGAATCATGATTGAAATTAGAAATCAAAGGTAAAAAACTTTCAAAATTCAAACACAAAGCAAATGACAAATCAACAAAGAAGATTGTAGATCCTACCTCTTTGGCTCCCGCTCTCCAATGGTGGCAGCCTTCTCCTCTTCTCCTCTTCTCCTCTCCTCTCCTCTCCTCTTCTCTTCTCTTCCCTTGCAAAGTGATAATGAGGTTGGAGAAGAGGGCTTTATCCCCCAAATCCCTCCTCCTTCCTTCCAAACACCCACCGGTGGACCCCATCCCCATCATCTGTTTCCTCTCTTCCGCGGGCGTCATTTAAAGTGGGAGCGACGGGAGCGATGGCGGAGGCGTTCAGGGAGCTATCGCTCCCGGACGGAGCAAGGAGTGCCTCAAATTGCACGGGAGTGCGCTCTAAAAAATGCTCTGGATCAGGAGTGATCCAAGAAGTGTGCTTCCAGGCAGCTCCCGCAACACTTCCTTGCAGAGTGAGCTTCGGGAGTGGGGGCGAGTGGGGGGGGACGCTTCCCCATAAACTTGAAACCAACATATATAAACCTCCATTTTCTATTGCAATAGTCATTAAGAAGCTAACCAACTAGGCAGTGATACTAAACTATTCGGAAGTGCTCTCTTTTAGTTCCTAGTCTCATCCTTTGTTGAAAGACCCTCCATTTAGTACAGCACAAAACAGCTAATTGATGAAAACCCAAATCACATGACACATTGAAACCCCCCCTGTCCATATCCCATGTGTTGGACACACACACGACAGAACACATGTTTGGCATGTGTCCTAGAGCATGACACATGCCAAACACGTGTTGGACACGTGCCCTAGCCGTGTCCTGTGTGTCTGACACATGTGGGTAGAACAAGAGGCCGTGGACCTCATAAAACCTCATTTTCATCTTTATTTTTCACTTTTGATAGTTGTGAAAGAGAGCAAGGGTTAGGTTAGACTTATTTATAGTTTTATACATTGTTTATGAAGGGTCAATGGGGGCTTGCTTGGCCAATCAAAGCAGATTGTTGTTAAAGCTTCCACCAGAGTTTTAAGTCTCCCCAGAGATGTGTTTTCCCCCCTGCGGGCTGCTTGAACTTGTGCTTGTGTTTGCTGTTGGGGTCAGGTGCAAGACCTAGGTCACTTTGGCAGAATAGATACCCCCTTGTGGCTTCTTAGCCAAAAGATTCCAGTTTGAATGTTTCGAGCTTTCTACAGCAATTGTCATATTTCCAGATTGGGAAGGGTGAACTTGCCACATCGGGATAAAAGAAACAAGTCCAAAAAAAATGTTTATGAAGGGATACCCCCTTGTGGCTTCTTAGCCAAAGGATTGCAGTTTGAATGTTTCAAGATGTCCATAGCAATTGTCATATTCCCAGATTGGGAAGGGTGAACTTGCCACATCCATATAAAAGAAACTAGTCCAAAGAAAATGTTTATGAAGGGCAACATCAAAGCTGAAACTATTAGCAATTTTATATTGACGGGCAGAGATGATTATGAATTTCTATACCTTCATGAAAAATATCATAAGTGACGTGTAAAATAAGGATTCAGTTATTATTAAGTCTATTAAGGTAAATGCTGATATTACATAGAAAGCACTTGCTGGAATTCTGGTATGCTTATGCGACAAGCCATGGCAACTGTTCTCAAGAACTATTCTGTCTTCAAACCTGCCATGTTTCAGTAATATAACTGTCTCTAGTTGTAGATGAATGCCTACTACTTGTTGAAGATTTCTGCACTGCATATGACGACTAGAATTCTCAAGGAATAAATCGAGAGGAAGAAGAATACACACCAGACCTATTCCATTTGACAATCATGTATAAGCCTAAACCATGAACTGCAATCACAAGGACCGAATGATCCTATGCATCATCTTCTCTAGACTCTAGTTAAATATATAATTTTTACAAAGAGAATGTCTGAGGAAATGCAGTACTTTTTTAGGGTTCGGCACAGGTAATCATACTTTGCTTTTTGGTCTGGCTTGTCTCACCGTCAGATTCCGTCCATGAAACTCCTACATCATCACAGAACATGAAATTTAGTTCAATGAAAAGTGTTGAGGTCATTAGCATCACATACTGGAATTGAAGGCTACAAAATGTTAGAAAAAGTAAATTGTCGGTTTCCCTCTACATATTTACATCCTAACTACGTCAGATAACCGAAATAGTGCATGTTAAATATTTCTTAGGAGCATCAACAGAAGATACTGATGGAATGCAAAGAATAACGCTAAGTTCTATTGCCCATTACAGGAAGCAGCCAAGGATGTGTTTGAACAATTGAAACTATAGTCTATTTTGCCTTTCTCTATAATTCCATTATCTTTCTTGTTACTTTTGACTCAATACAGGAGCAACATTTGACGGGGTGGAATTAATAAGGGAATTATATTCTTCTGTCAATTTACAAAAATCAAAGTCTAAAAGTAGATGGGCATTGTTTCATTGATTAGGTAGATGGAGTGCTCCCCTCTGGCTGTGGTCTGCCCTGCCTGCATAGCATGAGTTTCAAAGGGATGAGGCCCTGTGCATTGTGCAAATCCCAGAAGGGATGAGGTACCTCTCAAACCTAACACCTAAGCTAGAGAAAGACCACCCTTTCGATAATTTTGGGGCATGTTTCTCGAAGCACTTCCAATTTAAAAAGAAAAACGATTGATTACCTTCCCGTGCAATGAAGCAATGGCATCCTCCATTTCTGATTGTGAGGATAAACAAACAAAGCCAAAGGCTCGAGGAACTCCGCCTTTACTACTATAAATGACTTTCGCAGCTGACACATTCCCATGTTGACTGAACAAACTTCTGAGGATTTCCTTCTTCACTGACCAAGCGAGGTTACCCACAAACAATTGGTATGGAGTCTCAATATAGGAGTCGTCCGTTTCCTTTTTCTTGAATAACACTCTTTCTGGAAAGTTTACAATCATATCACGTCCGCGCAAGTCCTTTATTTTCAAAATACAACAAGCACCTGGAATTCAATATATAAGATGCATTTGTACTGGGAATTATGGAAACATATATGATTAATCCCACCCCCCGGAAAAAAAATAAAAATCCAAAAACAAAACTGCCAACTTACAGAGCCTTGCAGCTTTTCAATGGCTGACTTAGCTTCTTTAACCGTGCTCATTGTGACAAAGGCAAATCCTCTGCTTATCCCAGTTTCATCATTACGAACAACCTGTGGCCAATAAGTTTATTAAAAATCAAAGACTAAAACACTTCCTCGGCGCCCCTCCTATCAATCGATTAACAAAATTATTTGCAATTATCACTGTCTTCAAGATATTCTATCCTACTGAAACCTAGATCAACCACAGAAATTAAATGAGATGTGTAGAACTGGCCTTCTTCCATCAAAATTCAGTTTTTAATTTAAATTATAGGAAGAGGTCCTATACACCCTTTAAAAAAATGTAAACAAAACAAACTTAAACCCATATATATATGAAAATGAGAAGTACCTCTACAGACTCCACGGTTCCGAATTCTCGAAAGAGCTGAGTAAGCTGTGCATTGTCACAGCTCCGAGGGAGATTGCCCACATAGAGTTTAGTTCTTCTAGGTGGTAACTCTTCTTCATTTTCTGGCTGTTGCTCTCTATTTGTTTCTTCTTCTTCTGGTGCCGATTGCTTTGTAATTTGCGTTTCTTCTTGAGCTAATGCTGTGATTCTGAACACCTTTATGTGGGCAAAAACAGGAGCGAGTTGGAGAGAGCAAAGGGGTCGCATTGATATGTTTACAGAGGGCATCCTCAGAGGAGGATGAACATTGCATTTTACATTAAGACTGATATGGGTGTTTGCTGGCATACAATAACATGAAGAAGTTGCCATCTCCTCAGCACCAGTGTCCCTATGGAGACCGTTATTATATTGTACAAATGGAAGGGATAAGGCAATTTATGTGGGATGGAAATAAACTTATGCGCATTTTCAATAAAGCTTAAATGTTTTATATAATAAGTATAATGAAAATTCCCAGATCAGACTGGGAGATATGGATATATTTTTGTTTTGCTGGAGAATCCCAGACCAAAGGAATACATAAACAGATATATAGATATACTTTTGTAATGTTTTATATAATAAGTATAATGAAAATTCCCAGATCAAATTAGAGGTATAGATATATTTTTGTTTTGTTGGAGAATCCCGTGCAAAGGAATACATAAACAGATATGTAGATATATTTTTGTTAGAGATAAATCCAAGTGCAAACGAAGCAAAAAAATAGAGAAAAAATATATATATATATATATAAAAGTAAAATTCCAGAATTGTAAACATCTAAGATGAGGCGATTAAGATGTGTATCTGTTATGTTGAGTGGTGATTTAACTAGACAATGACTTGTATCAATTGTGAGGATGAAAAAAAGGTGGGATTAATAGAGGTAATAATGGTTGTCTTACATGAGTCAAATTAGAGTATAACTTTATACAATAAGTTTACTCAGATAAGATACTTGTAGCATGACAATTGCAATTGGCATGTTAATGCAAGCAATGAAACCATCTACAAAATAGTAAAATGGCTAGTAAAAGATAAATTAAGAGAGGAGAAAAGCAACAACAATATGCATACAGAGGTTATTTAAAGAAATGCAAAGCATAAATGGTAACAAAGGCAATAGCAATAACCTATCATAACAAATTTTTGAAGGATACCAAAAGGGTAGTGGAGGCAATGAAGATGGGGTTAGAGAATCAGAGAGGTGTGAGTGTGAATGAGGAAGCTCGCAATGAAATCTTAGAATAGATTCCAGATACTAGCCTTTTAAGGATAGAAACTTAAAACAATTAAAAATGGGAAGGAAGATAGAGTAAACCACATTCATGAGAAATATGACAATCTCATCCATGAAATTTGGGGATATGAGGCGAGAAGTGAGGATAGGGAAGAGGAAGAACAAACTAAAAAGATGAATGAAGAGAAAATGGGCAATATGAATGCAATGTAGTCTATAGAAGCTGTTAACACCAATCCAATGGAGGATTTACCTTCAATCTTTATCAATATTGATTCAAAGTTTAATGATTATTGTTACAACTATTTTTATTTTCTTTGAGAATAAATGTACTCTATTTATAAAAAAAATTATAAAATATTAATATAAATTAGTTAAATTTAAAAAAAAGTATCTATATATGTTTGATTTTTTTTAAATGTAAATACTATTATATAAGAATAAGAAGATTTTTTTAAGCATGCATTAATATTGTAAAATTATTATATAGTGTATTTTCATTTTTAAGCATGGATTAATAATGTAAAGTTATTATTAATTGGTATTTCATTTTTATTTTTACATTTTTTTATTTAAAGAAAATAGATATCATTATAATAATTATAAATAATTTGTGAGTAAAAGAAAGGAGATTTTATAGTTGTAAGAATTTTTTTTTAATTTTTATATTTATTTAAAGAAATTAGATATCATTAGAATAAATTTGTGAGTAAAAGAAAGGAGATTTTATAGTTATAAGAATATTATTTTTGTTAATATTATTGTGGCATTTATCTAATGTTTTAAAAGCTATAATTTAGTTTTAAAAACTAATCAATTTGGTATTAAAATGAACAAATTAAGATTAAATGTATTTTCTTCATGTTTACATAAAGATTTGCATTAAAACCCGCTTATACATTTGATGAGATGAACCTCTCATGTTCCAAAGCTAGTTATTGTTTCTCTTCCATTAAGAACCCAAGCTATAAAAATAAATCCACTATAGTCAAAAGATTCCAAGCTAAAGCTAAAGATGTCTTCACCATCTTCACTTAAATAGTTCTTCTTCACATCCATCTATAAAAAAATCTCATTCATAGAGTGCCTTTGTCATCCATTAATAACTCTGATCTTTAATAATACCACTTTTATTTAGGGTTTATTTAATGTAGTTTTTCTCATTTTATTTCATTTTGGTAAATTTCTTTCCTTTTTTACCTTTTTTTTTATAATAATTTAGTTAGCTTATTATTCTATAATCATCAACATTATTTATTATTTTTATCAGTGTTATTACCTATTGGGCTAAAGAGGTGCATTTTATAACCCATTATGAGGGAGATGTGCAACTCCTTTTGTGTTCATCCTAGAGCTGACATGTATCCTTTATAAAAAAATAATAATAAAATATTATAAAAAATTACCATGGCTCAAATTTTATTTCAAATATTTAGAATTGCATATATATAAAACCACACAAATTAGATACATTAAAATCATAAACATTGCCATGAGGCACTTCCTCAACATTTCCACTCTAAAAAGGGATTTACACCTCCATAGATTTGATCCATCTAGGTGCTTGGTAGATCCCCTTTTAAGATGGATCTAGGCTAGTCAATATTATTTAATATTATTTCTTTTAAACCTCATTTTATATTTTCATCAAAAATATATGAACAAAAGCCACAAAGTGGCAATGTCCCTGCAATTTTTTGCAAATATTGTTTCAAGTAATCAAAATTAACCAAAAAAATCATAATTTTATTTATTTATTTAAATGTGGTAAAATTGATGAAAAAAATCAATAGAATTTTTTTTTTTATTTCATCATAAAAATTAATAAAATACTTATTTATAATTAATTTTACTATTTTTTTCTTAATTTTTACAAACAACTATGCCTATTTTATATCATTTATATACAACAAATCAAAACAAAAATATACAACAAAACAATCATTGCTTCTTTTATACTTAGTTAACCATCATAAATTTTTCATATTCAAAATCAATAATTTAAGAAAACAAATCAAAACAAAAATACAAACAAGAAGTTCGAAAAGAAAAAAGAAGATGCAAATTCTACAAAATTGGAACTTTGCTCGGTACAGTTTTATCACAATTCTAAAAGCTAAGACCAATAACTTTTCAACCTAGTTTTCATTAAAAAGGGGGTTGGGGTTGGATTGAGGCTTAATGGAAGATCAATTTTTAACCCTACATTATTATATATACATATATATTCTTCTTCTTATACATATACATAGTATCACTTTTCAATTAATAAAAGTTTTTATATATTTCCAAAAATATCATATTGTAAAGGAGGTGTGAGATTTCCAAAAACAATCTTTATAGCACTATGCCATTACCTTAACTTTTAAAACGACATCGCTGCCGAAAGTCCAATAGGCGATCCCGAGCAAACAACCAAGCTTCTTCCCGTTCCATCAACTCAAACAAGGAAAGGAAAAGAATATGGCTTAATAGCAGACATGTGGCCATCCTTGCCTCATGCCCCTTCCTCCTCAATAATACAATAGGTGTAACTATGGATTTGGTTGTTGCCTTAATGCAAAACGTTTTGATAGGTAAGTTTAAATATATCCATTTGACTAGAGACACTATTTTTTATTGGATCAAGGTCTGTTGGAAGCTTTTAGTCACAACTATGCCCAGGGTTTTGATTCTTGTGAATGGTTGGCTTATCTTTCAATTTCTGTCGGTTGATGATTGTAAGGAGATTGAAAGTCGTTTTTTGGTTTTGGGCGAAGGATCCCTAGTTCTTTCTCGTTGGCGCCCGAATTTTGACCCATGCTGGGAGAGGTTGGTGCACAGGCATGTGTGGGTCCTTTTACCCAGTTTTTTGCTTCAATGCTGGAACTTGAGGGGTTTTACCACAGTTGGGAATTATATTGGTCATTTTATACTGGTTGAAGAGGAACAACTATTGAGCGTGGATCGAAGGCTTCCTCATTTTCTGGTTGAAATTGACTTTTCAGAGGGTTTGTTGAAGGTGTTGGAGGTTTTTAGGGAATGGGGTTCTTTTAACCAACGTCTTGACTATTGGCGTATCCTATTTCTCTTACATTATTGCAAGGAGGTCGGGCATAAATCAACTATGTGTCCTAAATGATATCTAGTCTCTACAAATAAGGTTGATGGGGAGGACATCTCCGAGGGGGAATTGGATGAATTGGAAGCTAGTTTGAGGTTCCATGTTCCACTTAACCAAAGCTTTGCTTCGACTTTCATGGGTAAGTTTAAAACCTTTGTCCCTGTCTTATTACTTTTTTGTCCGTGGAATGTTTATGGACTTCTTTATCCCATGAAGAGGGTGATTATCAGGGTCCTACAAAATCATCTTCCTCCTTGATGAAGTCTTTGGATCAAGGGGTTTCGGAGGGTCCGGTTGTGGTGGATTCTAGGTCTTTGTTGAAGGTTTTGGCTTGTCCGGAGGTTTCCATCTCCAATCATATCAGCTCGAATCCTCTTGTTATGGATGAGAATTCTTTGGGGCTTGTTTCTCTTTGGTTACCTAATGGGGATCGCATTATTTCCTCTTTTTTGGGGTTGGATTTCCCGTCTTTACCTGGTTAGTGGGGCCCTTCTTTGGTTATTGAGATTTTTTATTCTCCATGTGGGGATTTGAATGTTAAATCTTTCTCTCCCAAGGGACGAGCTAAGCATTTACCTATTTTTTCTACTTCTAATATTGGAGGGTCTAACGTGATCCCCATTTCCTCTATTTTTAATGGGAATGTGACAGATAGAAAACCTAGAAGGGGAAAGGAGGAGCAAGATAGTCGTTCCCTTATTTAATTGCATGGGGAAGGGGTTGACTGTCATGTGAATCCCAAACTTTCGTCAATATTTGATAAAGGATTGGCTAGGGCAGATGTTAATCCTTCTTCTTTTACCTATTGGGCTCTTAGAGATGGTGTGACCCTCGTTGGGGTTGGCAAATGGATATTTTGTCTTTCAATGTGTGAGGGCTTGGAAGTGGCCCTAAATGACCTACGTTCAAGTGGATTATGGAATTTATTAAGCCATAAATCATTTGCTTGCAAGAGACCATGACCTCATCTTTATTAACCTGTAATTATTTCTTGCAATTAAAATCATCTTGGAGGGTTTGTGCTATGGATTCCATGGGTTACTCGAGTGGTACGTTAATGGAGGGAAACCCATTAGTTGCTGATTTGAAGCCTCTTATCACTATTGTAGGTATCTTGGTCGAAGGAAACCTTCAAGGGTTAAAACAGAATCAGAGTCTTGTATGTTTATGGGCATTTTTTCTAGGATCATGTTGTGAATGTTGGTTTATTGAATGACTCGTCATTAATCTTAGCGTGTGATTTTCATATGACCCTATCAGTAGAGGAGACTTGGGGGTGGGTAGGGTCATGGATCCGTTGGTTGATTTTTTTGTCTCAATTTTTGCGGAGGCGGGTTTGGTGGATATTCAACACAATGTTTTGGTTCTGACATGGTCTAATTGGAGGTGTGGCAAGGCACACATTGCTAAGAGGCTGGATCGTTTCTTTATGGAAGAGGATCTTTGAAATTTGATGGGTCGCTATCTTTCTTAGTCATATGCGACTGGTATCTCTGATTATAAATCTATTATCCTCCAATTGGATTTAGATAGAAGTTCCACACCTTATCCCTTTAAATTTAACCCGATTTGGTTGAAGGATACAATTTTTTGTTCTTTTGTTAGGCAAAAATGGTTCAGTTTAAGCTCTTCTGGGAATCCTTCTATGTTGTTGAATTTTCGTAGAAAGATGTCTTCTTTAAAATTGGATGTTTGTCTGTGGGAAAAATAAAAGAAAAAGGAAGTATATGAAGAACTGAGCAGGCTAGAGGATGAGATTAATTATCTTACTTGTTGTTTTGATGTTGATTCTTATTCCCGTGAGAGGAGGGATTACATCAGGTCTTAACAAGCTAGAAAATTGGAAATCCTTATAATGAAGGAAGAAACATTGAGACAAAAAAGTCGAGCGATTTGGATCCAAGCAGGTGACAATAATTCAAAAAAATGTCACCGCTTTGCTAATCAAAGGAGACTATCAAACTCGATTTGGGAAATGAAAGGGGAGAAAGAAGAAATGGTATGTGATACACAGTCGATAAAACAAGTGTCTGTCTCTCATTTTAAGGGACTTTTTGAGCAAAAATCCTCTAGTAGCTTGGAAAGTCGACTTAAGGTCTTAACAAACTTTCCACGTTTTTTCACTAAGGAAGAAGGGCTGGAGGCGGGGGCTCTGATCACTTTAGAGGAGGTAAAGGAGACTTTGGCCCATTTTACCAAGGACAAGAGTCTTGGTCCCGATGGGTGGACTATAGAATTCTATCTTCATTTCTTTGACCTTTTTAGAGAAGAATTGACAAAGGCATTAGATGACTCCTGTAGGTTGGGCATTATTCCTGCTCTTGTCATTGAGACTTGCATTGCCTTAATTTTGAAATGTGACAGACATGTTTGTTTCAATGAATTCATACCTATTTCGTTATGTAACCTACTGTATAAAATCATTGCAAAGATTATATCTAAAAAGATTAAGCCTATTTTGGGCAAGTTAATTTATGAGGAGCAATTTGGTTTCTTGCCCAATAAACAGATTTTGGATGCAGTTGGATTGGCACATGAATGGTTACACTCTTTGAAACAAAACCAAAAAAAAGACAAAAGGCCTACATCCTTAAAATGGATATTATTAAGGTTTATGATTGGGTTGATTGGAATCTTTTGAGATTCATTTTGATTCAGATTGGGATCCCTTGGCAGGTTCTGAAATGGATTATGGCGTGTGTTACTTTTGCAGCTTATCAATGTTAATAAATGGTTCTCCAACTTCATTATTTAGGGGATCTAGAGGCCCGCGTCAAGGTTGTCCACTTTCTCCTTATTTGTTCATTTTGGTTAGTGAAGGACTTAGTCTTCTTATTCATAGAAAGAAGGATGGTGGTATTATTAAAGGAGTGCCGGTTACATGCACCTTTTCACTTACCCATTTACTTTTTATGGATGATGTTCTTATTTTGGGGGAGGGTTCTTTATCTGAGTGGCAACATTTCTGGTATGTCATTAATTTATTCTATGAAGCTTCGAATGGCTATTAGTCAACAAAATCTTCCTTTTATGTTTATGAAGAGGATTTGGTATTAAGTGAGTAGATTGCCTTACTCTTTCCATATAAGATGGTTGGGAGTGATGTTGGTCTAAGGTATCTAGGCTTTATTCTAAAGCCAAACAACTATAAAATTAGTGACTAGCATTGGCTATTTAAAAGGTTCCAAAACCACATATGCTCTTGGTATTACAAATATTTATCCACAGGAGGAAGGCTGGTTCTTGTGTCGGCGGTTCTTCAAAGCATTCCATTTTTCTAGTTTTCTTTATATTTATTACCTAAATTAGTGATTGATCAGATGTGTGGACTCATCTTCTATTTTCTATGGGTTGACAATTTAAACACTTCTAAATTCAACCTTACTTCGCGGGAGAGTATCTCTAAGCCAAAAGCCTATGGTGGATGGGAAATAAAACATCTTGATTTGTTTAATCAATCTCTGTGTGAAAAGACTTTGTGGAGGTCTCTTTTTAACACAGGTTTATGGGGCAAGTTGTTAAAACAAAAAAATATGGAAAGCCTTTTGGTTTCAATCTCATAAATCAAGTTAAAATCAATTGCAAGGGTTTTTTGATTTGGAGAAGCATGATGAAGGTTTTCTTTATTGTTAATCAATACATCAGTTGGTCCGTTGGAAGTGGGACGCATGTATTTGTTGGCATAAATTTTGCTAGACTGTCTAGCAAAATGAAGGGATATAACCTGCAGCACATCCGTTGCAACTTCCTCTTCGCTCTCTCTCATATTCTCATCTTTCACGATACAATACACAGTCGTATTACAATTCCTCATACAAAAGAGAGTTGCCTTTATTCTCCAAATCCAAATCTATCAGGATATTGATCTCTAATTCCAAATATATCAAAACCGGTTGAGTTTTTCAAAAAAAATGCGCAGTAAATCTCAGGAAGTGCGCAGTTAAATATGTTCGTTGAAGTGTGCAGTAAATACTTCTACAAGCCCACAATATTAAAAGGTTATTTATTGCCGCGTGAAAACTTTATTTAATCTGCGAAAACATAAAAAAGGAAAATTCGACAAAGTATATAAATAAAATGGTTAAGTTATCACGCTGTGATTTAAATTTTAATAATAGAACTTTGCATGGGATAAAATTCAAACTTACGTGAGTAGAAATGCAAGATATTCTTTACCTTTTGTAAAATATAAAATACTATGACATTTTCATGGTTGATTATAAAGGTGCTGTANTTGTAAATAACACCTATATATATATATATATATATATATATATGTATGTTTACTGGACAAAATGCGTAGCTACAGCTGCATACACTATTATCCAAGGCTGTGTGAATTTTTCACATTTAAAGAGACTGGGCTTTCAACGATTTCTATACACTACGAGATTGAGTTCTTCAATATTTCTTTAACAACAATTAACTAACTAATTACATTTATCTAAATATATAAAAACTTAACAGTTGGAAATTATTGAGTAACATTCAAGATTGTAAATGAATTCTTAAGTGAAATCTACCTAACAACTTGACTTGGAGACTAATACATGGCTAAATAAACATGTGAAACATGAACCACTGAGAGATAGTCTGACAAAAAAAAATTCATGTAGACATTGATTGAGCTTGGGTTGATGTGATGCACGTCAGCTCATAATCAATATTTTCAACACTCCCCCTTAATTATGAGCAGATGGGGATTATTAAACAAAATTTTACAAAAATATTTCAGAGCTGGATATATTTCTTTCTTGGTTTGAAGGCAAATATATGAAGTATTCTTAGTTTCATGCTCTTTCTAAGGTGATGCTAGAATTGTTTGGTAGACATATGCACAAGGATGTATCTAGGTTTTCTAACCTTATTTCTCTTTGTTAAAAGTTGGTAAGTTTATGCTCTTAATGGACTGAATGGTAGTCTAAGTGTTGCATTTTCTCTGGTTTAGGATTCTTATCATCCTTTTTCATCTTGGTATGTTGAAGGACTTCCTCATAAAAGGAGTCCTCTTAAGCTTAGGGCCTTGGATCTTTGGATTTTCCCTTGCTAGGATCCATTAAAGAGACGTTGAGACTGTTAAGGGAGGCCCTAACTTCTATAATCCTAAAGATACATCTCAAGAGGGAGGATGGTGACCTCTCTTGATGCCCTAGGGTTTGAGTAGCACCTTAAAACCCCATTTCTTCGTCATTTTTATCCAAAATTTCAAGCATTTTCATGTGTAAATATTGCATCTTCATGGTATATTAGATTAGTTTTAAGTATGCAATTTTTTATCTGAAACCTAGAAATTTAGAAAAAAAATTAAGAAATCAAAAAAATAAAAAAATAGTTAGTTTTTGTAAGTTTTAGGCCTAAAAAGGGTAGCTACCTCCCTTGTTCAACCCCCCTACCCAAGGGTGTCAACATCTGAAAGGGGTTGAACCCTATTAAATCCTTCCTAAATCCTCAACCTCCTCCTTTCTGTTCTTATCCTGCTTTAGTGAGGGATTTGGCATCCTCAACCTCCTTTCTAGAGCCTCGTCATCACACTAGCAAACCTCTAAATTCGTCTTCCATGCCTTCAATTTTACCTTTCGTAGATCATTGCTTCAATTACATACCTAACAACCCAGTTTTGTGATTATTTGTTAAAGTTGTTAGGTGTTTCAAGTGAGGCGACATGCATATGGCTGGAAAAATTCTAAAGTTAGGATCTGACTTGTACTATTTCCTCATCTTACACATGCAATAGAAAGGTTTATCTACAACACTATTGGTTGTCTGAAATAAGTATTGTGAAATGCTACTATGAAGGCTCTCTATCTAGAAATTACTTCGCCTTTGAATGACACACTACTAAGAACAAATTTGAAAGATAAATCAAAAGTATTAACTTATTGTCATACATATTCCCTCCCTATTATAGAACTAATGATGCTGATATAATACAGAGGTAAATACTATTGTTAAATTGTAGTAAGGATATATTGGGTTGTCTTAATATTTGACACTGTTTTCATGCACTGTTGAATGTCGTTCCTAAATTCTAATGAACTTGTAACCATAGATTGGCAAACTAACTAGTACGTTCTCACATTGTTTAATGCTATAATGCTGATACACATAGACATTTCTTATCTTTGGCTACAAGTTGTACTACATACATCCATAAACCCCTAGTCGTAGGCACTTTCATAATCCATGATATAGTACTTGTTTCAAACTAGTGCCTAGTTGAAATTATCTTTGATATGTATTCTTCAATCTCTACTTGACTCCATAAGGCATTGACCTATGATTGAGGTCGTGGAAGGTGTTTGATGTAATTATATACATGCACACAGATAAGGGCTCTCCTCTTGGAGGTCAAGACTCTCCCAAGAAGTTCAAGGAAGCATGATCGAGGTGACATTGGATCACAACTTCCTACATATGCATACTGGGCACTAGCCTTGCTAATTTATTCAATAAAAATTACCATTGCCCCTCTTTGTGTGGGATCTTACTCTTCTATCACATGTGGCATCACTATCATTAATCCTTTTTAAGTCTTTAACACCCTTATCAACAAAGGAAACAATGATAATAATATTCCTTATGATTCTTCCTCAAAATATTCTTCTACCATGTTGAGTGGATTATTATATTTATTGGCAAACTCCATTATGCATCCTTCTTTTATTCAATCAAACCAATAGTTAACCAATTGTTCCAACTTATTGGTGTCCAATTTCTTTAGGGTTTCATTGTTCTCTTCATTCCACGGCCTTGGTTCTTGGGGTCAATGAACTGTAGTAATCTACCTTTTTCTTAAATCCCACTCATGAAGGAGGCAAGGAAATTTAAAAAAGAAATCTCATGTTTGTATGAAAATATATATCAATATTTCCACCGCTTTGGATCCATGTGCAAGTTTACTAGTTTCTTTATGCATGAACTTTATTTCTTTCTCCTCATGCCGATGTTCAATTTCCTTCTTCAATGGCTTCCATGTCATCCTTTTTCTTTCTAATGGAAAAATTATTGATGTCTCTACAACATAACCCATTATTGGTGCTCAATTAGACCCTGGGTTCAAGCATGAAACAACAAAAAATAAACCAACTATATCAACACTTTCAATACCCTAAAATGAGTAAGGTCTCACCTCGGATATAATTATGAATTACAAGAATGAATCCATAAGACACAAGTAGAAAATTGAGATTAAACCTAAATAATATTCAAGTGTGCATAACCATGAAAGATATATGCTCACCACATTCAATCGATAACAAATTTTAAGAGGGAACCATACTACAATTATTTTGTTACTACCCATAAGATTCGACACACTACATACTCCTTCTAATTCCTAGAAAACCATGAACAAGACCAACTTATCTAAACCTTTGTATCCATCCTCATCATCATAAGTTTCAACCTTATATCTCCTTCAAAATACTTATTTATACATATACACATAAGTTACATCTCATTTGGGACTTAGAATTATTTACAAAATAGAGTGCGGTCTCCATTGTGGAAAAGCCTATTGCATTGACTCAACGAGGGTGAGTTAATAAATTCAACACAAGGATCTATGCAACATGTCAAAAGTGAAACATAGGGATTTGACACTAACCACATGCACCCACTGTCCGTGATAAATTATCTCTAAACCCTTTCTAAAATTAAACTAATTGGATCATGACTCTGTGGAGTCTTAGCAATGATACTAATTAGGATCATAAAAGCTTTGTTGGGGCTTGAGAACTAACCAAAATTC
This sequence comes from Pseudotsuga menziesii, assembly GCA_001517045.1. Classification (NCBI taxonomy): domain Eukaryota; kingdom Viridiplantae; phylum Streptophyta; class Pinopsida; order Pinales; family Pinaceae; genus Pseudotsuga; species Pseudotsuga menziesii. The sequence continues at coordinate 510,895 of LPNX010696868.1, read as the reverse complement.
CTTCTCCCCACATGAAAAACAAATAGGGATATTATTGGCTTTCCATCATGCTAAAAGCTCCACATATCAACCAAAGGGAATTAAGTAGGTCATCAACCATCCAACAATAAAATACAATGCCTTCTCGTAAATAATTTCAAATGATATATTGTCCAGATATGACATCTGACCATCTAAGTTGAGAAACATCCACAATAACCTTTACACCAAGTTTGTCCCACGATCAACAACAGTGCCTCAGATCCAAAGTTTCCCCAAGGAACATGGGGGTTGTGAAGCTCATGATCGACGATGCGACAATAATGTTTCTATGGGTGTTTGGGGCATCATGCCCAAGGGATGGGAATTCATTCATAGTCACATATTTGGGTGGGTAGTGGGCTTGGATATTGCTTATAACCACTACCATTTTGTTTCTACTTGTGTCTGTGTTCTTCTTCCTGGTACATATCATGGGTGGAGCAACTTGGAATCTCACTATCTTTGTTGCTTCTTTTTCTTTGGGTGTTGCCAGGTATTTTCACATGCTTCTTGTTTTGTTTATTGAATTTTATGGCTCTCGAAGGATTTATTTAGGGTTGACATTGTATTTTGTGGTTGGTTATCCTACCATTATAACATAACTGTTGTTATTTTAGTAATAGGGAATACATTAAATATGGATTTACAGAGCTGTCAAAATCAATATATGTGGCATTAGAGAAGGTATGAAATGCTTAACTCTATTTTTATGGATTCCACATAGAAAGGTGTATATGATGCTATGTTAAAATTGATGATATTGTGTGTGATTTAATAGACTCTTACTGAATTCAATATGCAGGGACGTATTGGGATGAATTAAGATACATAACACAAGTTGTTAGTTTCTTGGTAAGATTCTCCCACACTTATGATTCATTAATAACATACCTATATGTATTGGTATTGCCCTCTTAAAATGAACTTTGGTATGGTGTGTGCATAAATGAGGTGTTGGTGGGCCCTTGTAATACCATGGAGGGCTAAATGAGGATCGAGGTGTTGGTGGGCCCTCATATCAACATTGATTCTATTTGTCATGGTGATGAAAAATTTCATTGTTGTTTTCCAAGAATTTTCCTAGAATATGACAAATTTCTATGTACTGCGATAGTTAGAGTGGCGTACCAAACTACCACCAAAAGAGAGCTTGTTATGCAATGGTTTATTTTTTTCGTATATCTTTTCCTATTAGTGTATATGTTTTTATACTTCATAAAAAATTCACCAAGACTTCACAAGTTTTTATAATTTAGTAAAAGATTTGTCAAGACTTTACAATGTTTTAGAATTTACATAAAGGTTTGCCAAGATTTTACAAGATTATATATTTCAATGAGACATTCGCCAAAAAATTACATATACATAATATAACATTGATAAAATAGCCTTCATATTTTCCTATATATCATGAAGATTTACCCATTTATTATACATTGAAATTTAGAGGGTTCTTAAAATTTTCTCTACTAATAAAACAATCATTTTTAATTATTATATAATATGATGTCATTGATAATCACCAACAAAACCACACTCAATATTAAAAAATTACCAATAATATCAAAAAACGCAAAAACTATAATCTTTCAAACTATAAACTTAAAGATTTCTTTTACAAATATCACACTTACTCTTTTTATACATATTTGAAAAATTCTTTCTTTTATATTAAATCCCATTGAAATGCAATATTGATTATAAAACTATCGATAACTTCTAATAAAGTGATTAAACCAAAACATTTAAAAAATTTATTCAAAGGACAAACCCAACTTCATGGCAATATAGATGCCTTTGGTGGTAGAGTTGAATATGGTTACATACTACTTGAAAAGAATGCAACCTAATCATACAAACTCTTTTTTTATACATATTTGAAATATTATTTTTTCATAAATGAATCCTATTTGAAATGCAATATCGATTATAAAAATAAGGATGACTTCTATTGAGGTGATTTGACTTTCTCTCTCTCTGTATATATATTTTGTTATAATGAATCCTTTTTGAAATGCAATATTGATTATAAAACTAATAACATCTAGATTTGACACAATAATTTTTAATTCAAATCACAAATACAATTTCATAACAACTTTTATATATATATATAGTTATAATGAATCTTTTTCTAAATAGAATATAGATTATAAAACTAATACCGTCCAACTTTGACTCAATAATTTTTAATTCAAACCACAAATACAACTTCATAACAACTCGGATGCTTTTTTTTGTTTTATTTGGGGGAGCTACATATAGTTACACACTAGTTAGTGAAGAATGCGACCTCGTAACCTATAGAAATTTTTAAGTTTTTATTTGGTAAATATAAATAAAATAAAATATTAAATTATTTTTAATCACAACAATTACACTCACTTCATAATTATTTATAATATTTAATTTATAAAAATAATTATAAATTAAAAACTGATAAAATATCTTATCACATCGAAACCCGAAACTTAGCCCTGAATCAAACATGTAAATTTGACAAAATTGCACATCTTTATACTGAACAACCTGTTTTAGAACCCCACAACACCAAACCTTCTGTGTTCATAGTCAAACAAATTAATATTCTCATGCTTTGGAGTTTTGATAAACCTGCCTTCCCCTTGAAGGCACTACAATTTGGCTTCCTTTCAAAAATCAGTTGTGATTAAATTTCCTCCACTAAAATTGATGCAAATCGAATCGACAGATCAGTGATACGCGTAAAATTAGTGTAATGGAAGCTTCCCCGGGCGATTAAAAAACTGATTCAGGAACGTTCTAGACAAAAATGGTTTTTGAGGGCCCAGTCCCATACCCGTCAAATGTTGTTCTGCCAAGTTGGTTGTCCCAAGGCGTTTTGCAAATCCCAATTCCTCTTTACTGCTATATAAGGTAGCCTTTACAATGTTCGAATTCAACAAGTTTGAATGATGGAAGAAACCAAGCGGGTGGTGGTGGTAGGAGGTGGAGTTGCAGGTGCCCATGTCGTTAGAGCACTCCAATTGGATGCAGCTATCACACTTATTGATCCGTATGTTTTCAGACCACACCCATCTTAGCAGTTTTGATTTTGGTTTTGCATATATATTATGTTGTGATAAAATTGGTCTGTTAACAGGAAGGATTATTTTGAAATACCATGGGGCATGTTGAGATGCATGGTGGAGCCAAGTTTTGCAGAGAGGACTGTATTTAATCACAGTGATTATATGGTGAATGGAAGGCTGGTCACCAGCAGTGCAGTAAGTGCTACAGACACACATGTTGTCACTGCCTCAGGGGAAAGCATTCGTTATGATTATCTGGTGATTGGAACTGGGGGGAAATTTCAAGGGCCTTCCACAAGACAAGAAAAGCTTAAACAGTATGAAGCAGGTCGGTATATATAACCCCACACAACTCTTAATGGATTGATTTCCTGATTGCTCGCTTAGAGACTTTTAGCTGTTGGCATTATAAAGAAAGCAAGAATGGCCGCAATTCAGATATCATAGGGAATGGATCTAAATTTAAATTAGTATACATTGCACATCTTTATCTGTGGGAGCAAAATATAATGATGTTTATTTTCCAATTAGAACAAAGAATATCACAGTGAACTGATCTAAATTTAATGTAGTGTGCTTTCCACATCTTCATGGTGGTTATTTTCCGATTAGAACAAAGGTTTTTTTTGGGGGGAGGGGGGTTCTGAGGTAAATGCTTCTCATATATCATTACTACTGCTCATATATCATTATTGAACAGCAATGACAGAAGAGATTTATCCCCAATGGAGGAGAGCTAGCATCCCACGTTGACTTTGATCTCAGGAAGGTCTATATATTTCCAAAAATGTCAATACTGGCTGAAATCTGAACAGCCAACTATGATTTAAAAGTTTCTCTCAGTTGGAACAGACAAGTCGCCCTATAAAAGGTTGCAAGACATCATCTTTTCCATGACGAGGATATGCTCGCCAGTTTGATGACATGCCAAATGCATATTAAAGGATCTATCTGTTTTTTTTTTTAAATGCATCTCATATTTCATTACTGAACAACGATGATCAAAGACATTTGCGCCCCTAGGAGAGCTAGACTGCCCACTTTGGCTCTGATCTCAAGAGGGCCTATGTCTTCCCCAAAAATGTCATCCCTGGGTGAAATCTTGAAAGCTAATTCTTTTTTAAAAGTTGTTGCTTCTCTCAATTGGAATGGCTAAGTTGCCTCGTAAAACGTTGGAAGATATCTTTTCCATAACAAGGATATGCTTCTCAGTTTGATGATATCCCAAATGCTTTTGCCTCCTTATTAAAGGATCTACTTGTCTTCATAAAGACCTCTATTCAATGAAGGGCAACAAAAGAGTGTCATACTTAGCAGTAACGCATGCCCAAAAGGCTCTAGCAATTTCACAGCTCCACATAGCATGCTTAAAAGTTTAAAGTTTTAGCTTTGTGCTGAACCACACAACTATTTGTAAGAATAAAGTGATTTAGCCTATCTCAGGTATTAAACTATTATGGAGGACCAACTACCCAAGCACTCTTGTTTAAAACTAGAGTGGGATTTCTAGTTACTTTGACATCTCCTAGGACATCTTGTTTCATTTTCTGTTAAGATGACCTGCAAGGAGATAATTTGCTCCCATCTTAGAATATAGTTTCATGGTTTTGTAATCCGTGGGTAACCCCCTGTTACCAGAAACTAGACAGCAACAGTGGTTTCTTCCAAAGTACGGAAAATGCCGTTTTCTACGGTCGTTCCTGTTTATAAGCGCCTGAAACCGTTTCTTAGGAAACGTCCTCATCGGTGCTCCGTTTCTCCACTGAACCATTGCTTAGGCACGAGGATAAATGATGAAAATTTATCCAGAGAAACTTGTCAAACATATTATATTGTATTACATTATGTTTTGTCAACTGTTTGGTTGAATAAGATCTGTGAAATAGGAAATATTCAAGCTGCAACATGCATATGGTATATGGGTATTTATTAGTGTTGGTTAACATATTAAATATATTGCAAAATAGATTGATTCATTCAATGATGAAGGTGTAAATCCATTGATGTTGTCCAAATTTATTAGAGCTCCAGGATGTCAATTTCTTGTAATTTTTTCAACAAAACAACTTGTGTCAGCTTTAGGACCATGTATTTCATTTTTATTTATTTGTCTTAAAGCTATATTCCCCTCTTTCTCTCCATAGTAGAGTTCCTCTACCTTCTAAGGTAGTTTTAATGCTAGATTCTTAAGACCAGTACTCTTACTTAGTGATAATGTTTTTTTCTCTCTCGTTTTTTTTTAGACGAAACCTTTAGACTTTGTTTCTCGTTCTGTTTTTGTTTCTCGTTTTGTTTCCTGTTTCTCATTTCTAGTAACATAGGGATAACCCATAACACCACACTAGTAGAATTCGTCTGAATCAGGCACTTTCGTATGGATATTCATCCAGGAATTCGATTTGGACGAATTGCCCCAATTCAGATTCAATTCGGTTTAAATTATGTTCGTGTGGAGCATGAGTTTCTTGGGTTTTCCTTCTGATATTTCTCCTGCCGCTATTATGTCGTTCTGATCACACCATCGGGGTATTTATTTTTCTGGCTTCGTGGCTTAACTCTACGGATTTGTTGTGTCTTCGATGTTCTACAGTTCTACTTCTCTGGAATTCGTTCAAATACATCTACAATCATTGAAGACACTCCTTCATGCCGGGGTTTAGTTTTCGTAAGACAATCCGTCACGCATACAAGAATAATAGAAGTTATTTTGATCCTATTTATCAATAGCACCTTATGGCCTCCTCCTCTAGGCTCTAGCCCTTGCTTCTACCTAGAATCTTGAAATCGATCATCCTCCAAGGACATTAGTCAACACCCTACAATTTTTGTGAAACTTCCTAATCCAAACATTAAAATAAGGTAGAATTAAAAAAGATTTTCCATGCTTAATAAGTTATTTTGCTTGACTGAAGGGTACATTTTGATTAAGGTCATGACAGACGAGTTCAACACTCAACACCACCAACATCAAGGTACATAGAGAGGCTGATGTGCTTGATTAAATGCTAATCCCTTACCCTCATACATGATAGAATCCCGTGGAAATGTTGCAATCTTGAAACCCTGAAAACTGCCAAGTCTGTTGAATTCTAAATGAGATCTAAAATTCTACTTTTTGCATATGAACTCTGATGTTCGAGGTTGGAACCACTCTCAAGCATCTTGAAACAATTAATGGTAAGGTTAAAAATTTAAGAAAAAGTAGGAGAATCCGTTTACTTTAAGGATTTAATATTTACCGTTACTACTGAATGCCTCCAGTAGGCAAGCACACCTCCGACAAGCAAGATAATGAACACTTGCCCAAAACGTGTCCTGTGTTTTATGACACGTTTCCTCTTCAAAAAATCAGAGGAGGAGGATGGACGGATGGAGGAGTAGGTCATTATTTTTAAGACCAATTTTGACTGTATGGTCATTATCTTGCTTGTTGGAGGTGTGCTTTCCTACAGGAGGTGTCCAGTTGTAATGGTAGCAGTAGTAATGGTAGCAGGTCATTATTTTTATGACTGATTTTGATTGTATGGTCATTATCTTGCTTGTTGGAGGTGTGCCTTCCTATTAGAGATGTTCAATAGTAATGGTAATATTAAATTCTTAAAGTAGAATTCCTATTAGAGGTGTTCAATAGTAATAGTAATATTAAATTCTTAAAGTAGAAGTGGTATACTCCATATCTTTCATTTTCTATCCTAACATGTGCCCAAAACAAATAGTGTATTTTAGGACACATTAAAATTGATGTTGGCCTGACACATGTCAGATTGAGGTTGTGTGTCGTGGATTGATCATGTGAAGGATGGACAATAATTAAATTTATTCCCCTTCACATTGTATCTTTCTTTTAATTTTCATTTTAGTTTATCATTGTATCTTTCTTTTAGATAATATTAGTTGTAACATAGCCCTTTCTTTGTTGATTTCAGAGCATGAGAAGATAAAGACTGCCAAGACAATTTTGATCATTGGTGGGGGACCAACCGGGGTTGAGTTAGCTGGAGAAATCAAAGTAGATTTCCCTGACAAGAAGGTAATTATCATACATGCAGGTCACAGGCTAATAAACTTTCTTGGACAGAAGGCTTCACAGAAAGCTTTGGATTGGTTAATTTCCAAGAAGGTTGAGGTCCACTTGAATGAACGCATTGATTTGGAAAGCCTCTCGGAATCAAACACCACCTATACTACGTCAAGTGGAATGACTATCTCTGCAGATTGTCATTTTGTGTGCGTGGGAAACCGTGTTGCCTCCTCTTGGCTTCAGGAATCTGTTTTCAAAGACTGTGTTGATAAGGAAGGGCACCTGAAAGTTGATGATTGTTTACGATTAAGAGGGAAATCCAACGTCTTTGCAGTCGGAGATATTGTAGATGTTAAGGTGGGCTGCTAGTTGTTATACTTTCTACTGCAGATATGTGCATTGATTACATTCACTTCTTTTATTTTTCAATCAATTTTTGCAATTCTAGACATTAAGGAAGGATGCTAGTTGTAACCCTTTCAATATATATATATATATATATGGTAGTTGTAACCCTTTCAAACTCTTAGTTGTAACCCTCTTTTTTTTATATATATATATAAGAGTTTGAAAGGGTTACAGATATATATATATATACTTTGTATTTTTTTCAATCTTTTCAATATATATGCTAGTTGTAACCCTTTCAAACTCTTAGTTGTAACCCTCTTTTTTTTTATATATATATATAAGAGTTTGAAAGGGTTACAGATATATATATATATACTTTGTATTTTTTTCAATCTTTTCAATAAAATTGATGTTTGATGAATTCAATTTGGATTTTTCAATCAATATTTACAATTCTAGACATTAAGGAAGGCTGCTAGTTGTAACCCTTTCAAACTATTGTGTGTGGATATATATATATACTCTGTATTTTTTTCAATCTTTTCTTCAACAAAATTGATGTTTGATGAATTCAATTTGGATTTTAAGTTTGGTCTTTTGCGTGATTATAAAATGAGTTTTGTCAAAACAGGAAATCAAGCAAGGCTTCCTTGCTGAGAGGCATGCAGCAGTGGTGGCTGGCAATATTAAGAAGTTGATGCTGAATTCTAAGCACAAATTGACTACATACAAGGCAGGCTCACCAATGGCAATGGTATCTCTGGGGAGACATGTTGCAGTTGCTCAGCTGCCTTTTGGAACAACAATTGGTTGCATCCCAGGAAGGATAAAGTCCAAAGATTTGTTTGTTGGAAAAACTCGTAAAGGCTTAGGGTTAACGTCATAGACAACACTTTATTGTCATATTTCATTATTATCATTGTATTCTTTCCATTTAGCAGCTGATTTATCCATTATCTGCTACTAATTGGACAGAGGTTACCAGCATGTCATATTGAGGTGGGTAGCATATCATGTGCAGTTTTTCCAGTGTAATGTCAAATTGTATCCCTAAAATTACATCACAGATGAAAATAGGTTTGAAAGTTCCGTTTTTCTTGTCGAATTCTTAGAATTCTTTTCTAGACTAGTCTTTTGAGTCCGCCAACATTGAAAAGCTTGAATATATTTCACTGTTTGTCGCCAATGTACATCTTTCATTACATTCTCTATGCATTTGAGTGCCATTATTATAATGTGGTTTCCTTGAAGCAATACATTTCTTGGCAGTCCTTGTTTGTTGAAGGGTAAATTTCAAGAATATTATATGGTGATGGAAACTATGGTAGGATTGGTTTTCATAGTAAATGGATTCCCAATTTTACTGGTTCTAGGATGAAGGATAACACAACAACAAGGACGTCTGAAATGATTTGGTAATGTTATTAAAACTGAGACAATTGTTTAAACAGCTTAAGTGATGTTCATTACTTGTTTATACTTTGTATAATGATTCTCTCATTGATGTATGTGTTGTGACTCATTATCACAGTAAACTTTATTTTTGTCTCAAAGCGTCAAAATGTTCTTCCTGCATTGAGTGAATTAATGTGTTATCTACAGGATATTAGAAATGTATGACCTTTAATTGATTAAACTCTGCATATGATGCCTTTACTTATATAGAAAAGAAGGTTTGGCTATTTGGTATTGAGATTTATTTTCTCTCATATGTATTATTTTTAATGGTTTTTAAATTTATTTGGGATTTATCATGCATCGAGAAGGATCCAACTTTCTTTTGAAATGTAAATTCTTTTTATTTTAAATTTTTTATACATTAAGAAAAAATTTACACATCAAGATATTTGATCTTTGCATTTTTATTTATATTTTTATGGAAACGACATGTTATATAAAGTTACACAATATAACATCTCCCTTATACTAGTTTGTAAGCACCTTGTTACTCTCAATGCAACTAACGTGATGTTTTAGTACAATCCACATACTTGATCCCTCAATCTCAAACCTCTTTCTTGAAATTCCAGAGTTTGCATTTGAATCTTAACCCATAAACCATTTTTGAGGTTCATCCTTTTGACAAACAATACTCACAAAGATTCAAGGTAGAAAAAAACTTCACCACTACTACATGTCCATATGAATTGTTCACCATTTGATGTCACTTTCAATTGGATAGAAAAAACTTGAGAAAAACATTAAACATTTACTTAAGGATTTGCCACATACAGATTAGTTGTTTATCTAATATTGCTTAGCTTCCTTACAAATGGCTAGACAAGTAATTTGTGTTTGGATTCTTAATTTGTTTTCGGATTCTTGAAACTCTATTGATTAATGGGCTTTCAAGATCATTCTTATATTTTATAATTGCAAAATGTATTTTCTTCATTGCTTATAAATTTTTCAATTTGAAGTTCGCAAGTTGAATCCTTTGGAGGGAATTTATACATAAACGAAAAGAAGAAAAATTAGGCAAAGTGCATGGCAAGCAAAAAGAGGCATAACAATGTGATGGACATGCTTGAATTTGCCACCCCCCCACTCCTTCCTCTGTTCAGGTGCCACCCCTAGGACAACCAGCCGTTGCTCCTCATCACCCCACTTCCACCTCTTCACCCAGCCTCCCCCCCGCTCCTGCTCCCACGAGCACTGCCCTCCATTCTCCCCCTCCTCCTCAGCGCCAATTTGCCAGGACTAAAGGAAAGACTATCAAGGCACTTTCACCCAGGAATTCGTCTCCTCTACCGGTCAAGCAACCTACCACCAACAGCAAGGAAAGCTCGGAAGTGGAACACCCAGTAGGAAGCGACACAACCAGTAGCGACAATGGCTCAGGTGATGATGCAGAGGGCATGAAAGAACAGGGCCTGCAGTGGAGTACCAGTTACTGTTTCCCAATCACTGAAGTGCCCTTTGAAAATCTGTAATGCCAGGATCAATGCTCCATTTTTCCTCTCCTAGGTTATCTTCTGGTATATTGCTCCTTAGAGCAGTTTTCATGTTAAGTCAGGTTAAGTCAGGTTTTATGTCTCAAACAGTCAGTATGATATGTAAGATCTGTTTTCCCCATCTTCGGGACAATCAAGCTGATAGGCTCTCTCTATTTTTTCTTTCGTGTTTGACGAACACGTTGAATTGTACTTATACCTGTATTTTTATCTTTCCTTAATAGATTAGATCTGAACTTACAAACAAACAAAAAAGAACATCAAATCATTTTATATAAGCAAACAAAACCAACATGACCTCCAAATAACTTATCTCTCACTATGGTTAAGCACCAGCATAGATCTATCTTAAACCCATATCTACCAAGCACCAATAGGGGTCAAATTTGTTGAGGTGTAATTTTTTTATTATCTTAAATTCTTTACACTTCAAAATTTTTTTACACCTCATGGATTTAGATCCCTTGTTTGCACCAAGATTATCCATAGGTTGAAATTATTTTATTGATTAAATATATATTTTCCATTGTATGGTGATTATATAATATAAATATATCAAAAAAGACATTACTTTTTAGTTTATGGCATGACTTTTTAGTTTTTAGTTTAGTCGACATTTTTTTTTTAGTTCAAGACATGACATTTTAATTTTTAGTTTAGGATGACATAATTTTTTTATATTTTTTATATATGTTAGGAACATTAGGAAACATCTCCCCCATACTGGGATGTGGAGCACCTTGCTACTTTAGGTGCAATAAATATGGAACTAAAGTCCAATGATTCTTGGTTTCAATCAACTTTGTATCCTTAGCTTAGAGTCTTATGCAATGCTCCAGGACTAAAAATTGTGAAAATGGACCTTTTCACAAGTTGAGGTAACTATAAGTGTACTCTTATGTTGCAAGTGATCCAGGTGGATCATCTCAAAGTTGATCAAAGTTAATGTGTTCAAAATGAAAACAAAATCTTACAGGATGAAAGAGCTCGTCAGCAACTTTCGATCGAAGTTCGTTTCATGCGAAATAGCCTTCGGATGCAGAAGTTGTCAACATTTGAAGTTTCAGGAGGAATGGTAAAAACGATAAAAAAAATTGGTTAAATGGTAAAAAAAAATGGTAAAGTTATGGTTGGTATAAAAATTGTTTGGAGCCTATGGGATTTGAACCCAAGACCTCCCTATAGCTCGAGTCCTCACCAAGTTGCACCAACCAAGGTCCCCACCATGGTCCTTGATAAGAATTGTGGAAAAACATGATATTATGGTTTAAATGTTTTAAAGTTTAAAAATAAAATGGGGAGAGGTCAAGGGCATAGCCCTCAACCCCATGCCAACCCTGAGGCCCCCATTCAATTTATATTATATAAACCATATATTAAACATTAATCCAAATGGTGGAGCCAAACCTTAACAACACGCTAAACCTTATCCAATTCATTACCAACAAATCATATTACAAACCTTATGTGTCGAACCATATTGTAATGTGGGTTATTATAACTTACGCCACCATGCGCCAAAACGCGGGAAGGGAAGAGGTCTGCAGGTTTCACCTCAGGACCTCTACCCCATATCCCCACGATGTCATGTTGAATCGTGATAGGGATCGAGGAAAATCCCTTAAGAGTTGCGCAGAGGATCATGCGTGGAAAAGGGTGCGTGGCCCATGGCCCGCGACCCCGAAAACCAATGTTTTAAACCTTATAAAAGGGCCACAGATTTAGAAAGCGATTGGAGTTCAGAGTTCAGAGTGCAGGATACAAAACAGAGCGTGGTTGCACAGATCTTGAGGTGAGTATAGGAATTTATGTGCACAGTTCCCAAGGTAGGAAAGAACAGTTTGTACGGGCAGGGCAAAGGGGTTCTTATTTTGCGTGCCAAACAAGGTCTCAAGAAAATATATTCACGTTTATACTCATTTTTCTCAGAATTTCGCAAGGAGATCAACGGTGCTATTTATTTTTGCTTCGGACAGACATAATTCTGAAGTGTTTCTAGAACACTCAATTTCTAAGCTTTTGAAGACTTAATAGATCAACCTTGCCATTGGAAGTGGCTCGTAGACGTAGCCCAGGAGGGGTGAACTCTGTTATCAGTTGTGTCTTCTATTTCTGGTTTGCATATCTGTTGGTATTTTCTTTGTGAATGATTTAAAGCATTTAAAATTTATGCTGTTAAGCCTGTTATATGAGTATTTAACATGCAAATTCAAATGGAAATTTATGGTTAAAAAATATCCTGAAATTTCAGATCAAGTTTGGATTAGATCAAGGCAACCATTGCATTGTGAGTTTATGTTAACAAGATCCATGCTTCAGTGTGGTGAAGGAGAGCTTGAAGAGTTTGATCCAGATATTAGTTCAAGAAGAGGAAAAATGTCTTCACCAAAAGGAGAAGAAGCAACTTCTTCTATCCCATATGAAGAGGACTTTTTGAAAGATTTCATGAAAATGGAAACGATGGTAGAGGAGCTCTATCAAGATTGAAAGAGAGGTGAACAAGGAGGCCCATCTCATGTGGAAGGTAAGAAAGAAGGAGGTGGTGAGGAACCTCCTAAATCCCCACCATCTTCTCTGTCTTATATTGATGGTTCTTTATCTTTACATTCTTCGTTTGAAAAGTGAAAAGGAAAAATTGACCTTAATGTGCCTCAATTAAAGCTAGATATTAAGTTTGAATTGCCTATGTATAATGGAGAGCTTAATGCTGAAAAATTGGACAATTGGATCTGTCAAATTGAAGTTTATTGTAGGATTCAAAAGTTTACTGAAGATAACATTAAGATTCAGTTGGATTCTCTCCGACTTGGATGGTTTGCTCTCATCTGGTGGGAGAGAAAATCTCAAGAGGATCTTGCCACCAAAGGAAAAATCATCTCCTCTTGGTATCAGTTCACTTCAGCACTAAAAAAAAATAATCCTTTAGGGTATATACAGTAAGCTATGATGGATTGGCAGAATCTGAGGCAAGGTAAGGGACAAAGTGTGCAAGATTACACACAAGAATTTCAAAAAAGAGCATTGGTACTTGGTATACCTCTCTACACCTAGGAAACTCTTCTCAAATATATAGGAGGATTGCATAGTTATTTACGTCATATGATATTGATGTTTAATTCGACTAACCTTAATGAGGTGTGTGTTCAAGCAACTCACATAGAGATGAAGGTGAAGAATACCAAAAAGAAAATTTCCAAGAAACCTTTCAAACCTGATGGAAACAAGTCTAAAGGTAAGGGAAAAAGTAAACACACATCTACTGTGAAGAAGGAAGGAGATAAACCTACCTATACTCATTGTCATAAGAAAGGTCATGATGCTTCCAAATGTTGGAAACTTCATCTGAAACTCAAGCCTGAGAAGTTTCAGAATAAAAAAGACAATAAGACTACTGCAACAACAATTCAACATGATTTGGGGTCAGACTCTGGGGATGAAACTAAGGTGGTTGCTACAAGCATTCAATGTAAAATTCCTTCTTGTTTTGTTTCAAAAAAATGAACCTGTCATTGATGAAAGAGGAGTGAGTTACTTCATATTAGAGTAATCTCCAAACATGCAAAAACTGATACTCTTTTTTATAGTGGATCACAAGGAAACCTCATTTTAGATGAAATTGTTAAGAAATTACAATTGGAAACTAAGTTACACCCTAAGCCATATCCACTTGGATGGGTATGTGATAATGCACAATTACAAGTTACAAAACAAAGTAGACTTAGGTTTTCCATTACTTTTGGATTTATCGATGAGGTAGATCTAGATGTGGTTTCATTGGATATTTGTGGTATTGTTTTGGGTAGTCCATATCTGTATGATATGGAGGCTGTCTTTTACAGGGAAGATAACAGGTATCAACTCACTAAGGATGGTATTGAATATATCGTTTGTGCACATCGCATTAAAACTAATCTTTCTTTAGTTTCTACAAATCAAATGGAGAGGTTAATAAATGCAAGTAAAAACTTTGTGCTTATGATTGTAAAAGAAAAATATGTTGAACAAACTAAATCCTTTAAAAGTTGTGATCCTAACTTAAAAAGGAGTTGATTAAGGTGGTATCTGATTATGATATTTTGTTTCAAGAACCTAAAGGAATACCTCCTAAAAGGGAGATTCAATATGAAATTCATTTACTGCAAGATGCACCTCTTCCTAATATTGGTATGTACAGGTCTTCTACTGTTGAAATGCAGGGATAAAGAAACATGTCTAGGAATTGATTGAGAGAGGGGCCATTCGACCAAGTTCCTCTCCATGTGGTTCACCAATTGTGTTCGTGCCAAATAATGATGGCACATGGTGTATGTGTGTTGATTACAGGGAACTGAACATAATTACAATAAATAACATGTATCCTCTTCCTAGAATTGATGATCCTTTAGATCAGTTAAAAAATGCAATATTTTTCAGTAAGTTAGACTTACAAAGTGGCTCTCATCAAATTCGTATTCATGACAATGATATTTGGAAAACAACTTTCAAAACCAAATAGGGATTGTATGAATGGATGGTAATTCCCTTTGGGATTTGTAATGCACCCGCAACATTTATGAGGGTGATGAATGATGTGTTTAGACCCTTCATTGATGATTTTGTTATACTCTACTTAGATGATATTCTGATTTTCAGTCGAACATGGGAAGAGCATGCCAAGCATGTTAAAAAGGTATTGGATGTACTTGTAAGGGAAAAATTGTACCTAAAGATGTTTAAATGTGAATTTGGACAGACATCTTTAGTATATCTAGGTTACATTGTACAGGGTGGTGAATTGAAAATTGATCCCTCTAAAGTTGAGGTCATTGTAAGCTGGCCTAAGTTGAATAATGTAATAGATGTAAGAATCTTTTTGGGAGCAGCCCAATACTGGAAAAAGTTCATTGTGAACTTCTCCTTCATAGCTTCTCCTTTACATGCTTTGACAAGCATGAACAAAGTATTTCAGTGGGAAGGAAAGGAACAAAAATCCTTTGACACACTGGAAGAAAAGATCAGCACAACTCCAATACTTGCACTGCGAGATCTACAACAACCATTTGAGATAGAAACTGATGCTAGTGGTTATGCAATGGGGGAAGTCTTAATGCAACATAAAAAACCAATATGATATCATTATGAAATTTTGTTTAAAACAATAATCAACTATCCAACCTATGACAAAGAGTTGTATGCATTAGTACAAAGTGTTAAAAAGTGGAAACATTACCTAATGGGAAAATAAACAATAATACATACTGATCATCAACAACTACAATATTTACATTCATAAACTAAGTTACAACAATCAAGGCATTTCAGATGGATGGGTTTTATACAACAATTTCATTTGGTTATTAGGTATAAGAAAGGAATTCAAAACAAAGTTGCAGATATGCTATCTAGAACTCCAACAAATGCTTCTATTGTCATTCAACACAATCCTTTAGTTCATGCAAGTTATGTTGAACAATATACTAAGGATGAATTTTTCAAAGAAGTTTATGAATCACTAAGGCATGGCTATCAGAATGAAGAATTGAACTAACATATCAATGACAAGTTGTTGTATCATCTTGGTAAAATTTGTATTCCATAAAGTGAAAGAGTGCATGTGATAAGAGAATCTCACACTTCTCTCATTTCATGACATGTTGGAGTAGGTAAAACTGTAGCACAATTACAAAAGTTTTGCTATTGGCCTTGAATGAATGATACAATGTCCAAATATGTAAAAGGTTGTGTTATGTGTGCAACAAGTAAACCAAGTAACATAAAGTTAGGATTGTACACTCCACTTCTAGTTCCTTCTCATCCATGGGAAAGTGTTTCAATATATTTTGTAGGAGGTTTACCAATGTCTAGAAAAGGACATGATTGTCTATATGTTGTTGTGGATCGACTCAGTGAAATGTGTATACTCATGCCTTGTAAAAAGCATATCACAGTTGAGATGACTCCTCATTTGTTTTTTCAAAATGTATGGGTCCATTTTGGACTTCCTACTTTTTCTGATCGAGATTCCCACTTTCTTGGGAAATTTTGGTCATTTTTATGGGAACTTATGGACCAAAAGCTGAAGAAAATCACCTCATTTCATCCATAAACCGTCAGTCAAAATGAAGTGGTCAACCAGACCGTGGTACATATTCTTCGAGGGTATTGTGCTAAGCATCCCAAGCTTTGGGATGAATAGTTGCATTATGTACAACATGCCTACAATAGAAATATACACTCTTATACTCACAAGTCTCCATTCGAGACATGTTTTGGGTACTTTCCAAAGTCTCCTTTAGACTTAGTTTTTGGGAAAGATACAGTGGAATGTGGACAGGTTGATGCAAATAAAGCTTGGAAGTTTATTTAGCAAATCCAATTAATTCATCAAGCAGTGCAGTAACAATTGGAATCAAGTCAATCCAAATACAAAGAACGACATGACAAGCATCACATAGATCATCATTTTTAGATTGGTGATCGAGTATGATTCATATCAACAAAGATCGACTCCAAGATCAAGGTAGAAAGTTGAAACCTATCAGGTACGTGCCTTTTACAATTTTAGACAAAGTCGGTAATAATGTTTTCTGGTTAGAATTTCCTCCTTATATGCAAATTTTTTCAGTTGTTAATGTGGAAAACTTTAAACTGTATGAACCGCCTATTATTGTAGACCAAGATGTACAGGTTCAAGCACCTTCTGTGGATGAGTTTTCTCCTGACAATGAACTTTGGGAAGATGCAATACTGGACAAGAAGGTCAGATCTTCACGAAGAGGAGACATGGAGTTTCTTCATGTGGGGTTAAAAGGAATGCATTCAAGCAAAGCAGGGTGGTTAGAGACCAGAAGAGTGAGGGAGTTGTACCCTCACTTATTTTATGAATGATTTCATGCTTTTGGTGGCCCAAAAGCTTCCTAGTGGGAAGGTTTGATCCAAGTGGATCATCTTAAAGTCGATTAAATCTAAAGTATTCCAAATGAAAATAAAATCTTATAGGATGAAAGAACTCATCGAACAGCTTTCCAATGAAGTTCATTTCGTGCAAAACAACCTTCGGATGCAGAAGTTGTCAGCATTTAAAATTTCAACAGGAATGGTAAAAGTGGTAAAAAATGGGTAAATTTATGGTTAGTATAAAAATTAGCTGGAGTCTATAGGATTTGAACCAAATACCTCCCTATAGCACAAGTCCTCACCAAGTTGCACTAGCCAAGATTCCCACCATGGTCTTTGATTAGAATTATGAAAAAACATGATATTATGGTTTAAAAGTTCAAATAAAAAATGGGGAGGAGTCAAGGGCATAGCCCTCGACTCCATGCCAACATCGAGGCCCCCTTCAATTTTTATTATATAAACCATATACTAAAGATCAATCCAAACACTGGAGCCAAACCTTAACAAGATGGATCCAAACCTTAGCAACGCACCAAGCCTTATCCTATTCATTGCTACCAAACCATATTACAAACCTTATCCGCTGAACCATATTGTAAAGTGGGTTATTATAAATTATGCCACCATGCGGGAAGGGTAGAGGCCCGTGGGTTTGACCCTGGGTCCTCTACCATGTATCCCCATGCCCTAACCAACACGTCATCACATGGAGTCATGATAGGGATCGGGGAAGATCCCTTAAGAGTTGCGCAGAGGATCATGCATGGAAAAGGACGCGTGGCCCATGGCCTGCGACCCCAAAAACCAATATTTCAAACCTTATAAAAAGGCCACGGATTTGGAAAGCGATGGGAGTTCAAAGTTTGGAGTGCAGGATACAGAACAATGCATGGTTGCACAGATCCTGAATCGAGTACATGCATTTATTTGCACAGTTCTCGAGGAAAAAGCACAATCCATATAGGCAAGGCATAGGGGTTCTCATTTTGCGTTCCAAAGGAGGTCTCACGAAAATATATTTGAGTTTATGCTCGTTTTTCTCATAATTTTGCAAGGATTTCAGTGGTGTTATTTATTTTTGCTTCTGACAGACAGAATTTTGAAGTGTCTCCAGAACACTCAATTTGTAAGATTTTGAAGACTTAATAGATCGACCTTCCCATTGGAAGTGGCCCAAAGATTTAGCCTAGGAGTGGTGAACTCTGTTATCGGTTGTGTCTTCTATGTCTGGTTTTCATATCTGTTTTTATTTGCTTTGTTAATGATTTAAAGCATTTACATTTTTTTTGTTGTTACGCTTGTTTTATGAGTATTTAACACGCAAATTCAAATAAAAATTTATGGTTTAAAAAGATACTGAAATTTCAGATCAACAAGGCACATTGTGAATACCTTTTATTTTTTCTATTTTCCCCTCTCCTCATTGAACTTGCAATACATCTATCATTTGGCACCAAATTGGTGTTGTGATGTAAGTTGTCGTATTTTAATGGAAGTCATTATTTCCCCCATTGAACATAGAGTAAACGCAAATGAAACTTGTAATGTTACAATCGATGATTTTGATATCTAGTTATCTATTTGTCAAAGCCATGTTCTCATGATATTAGTCCATCCCTTCTTGCAATGAGCTCAAGAGGTCAAGGAGGTTGAAATTCTATGTCATGGATTGTCTTTGTATAGTTCCCAAAAAAATTGTAGTATGCCAAAGATTATTAGGCTTTGTGTAGAACGATATATAATTTAAATGAATTGAGATTTATAAAGGAGTATAGATAGTTTCAAAATACTTGTCACTTCTCAAGTACGTTGGGGATTTTATAAATGAATGTAGTTGGGGTTGGAAATCTACACACAATTTTTTTCATTATGGAACTGAAAACTCTCAACATTTTCTTTCAAGTTATTTCTAATTCAATTGGGGTTGGAAAACCACATACTCAATATTTTCCATTATGGAATGGAATCCTATCAAAATTCTATTTCAAGATATTTGTCCTCATCTACTCAAGAAAGGTTTAAAAAAAGTCTCTCACATTCTTTATCAAGGTTAAGTTTCTGCTCAGGTCCCTTCAAGCATGTTGTCATTTGTTTGGGTCAAAAAATAATTATCAACCTTTCAAGGAAATAATGGTCAAAGTATTTCTACCCTTTTATTTATAAATTATAATAATTTACAACAGAAAAATTTAAAATTTATTTTTTCTTTATGGGGTCTTATATTCAACATTTTGAACCCTAAAAATCTCAAAAACAAGGTTAGAGATTGAACTTTGAACCCTTTGATTGAGTCAAGTCTTGCACCCTAGAGGTAAAATACCATCTGAGCTCCTTTATAACCTTAAAAAGGAGACATATTTCTTTTGAATAACCTGACTAAGGGCTACACTTTTGTAATGTCTTCGACCTGGATGGGAACACATTATATGAACAAATAGCAATTTTACATTGATTTATAACTTTCACAAGAAAAATATTGCATTCACATCAATATTTTGTCAAATACATTGGGAACTTTCAAGAACACACCAAAATGGAGAAATAATGTTGGCACCTTTATTATGAATAATAGATAGTAGGACAATACAATAACTATGGCTGCTATAGTAGCTACCAAAATACACTCAACAATAACCTGGTAGTGATGCCCAACCAAAATATGAAGCTCAAGTGAAGACCTTGGATGGATCCTCCTCCTTGTCTATCTAGGGTGTATTTGTCTCACTACCAAAACTAAACCACAATTGATGGATAGATTTTTCCAACCCCAAACGAAAAATCTAGATGACCCCCAGATGGGTACAAGAAATCAATATCCAAAACATGTCCATAGTTGATGAGTTCCTTTTCTTTTATATTCTTTTTTAGTCCCATACCATGGGCAATACCATGGGACACCCAATAATGTGGTCAATACCATGGGTCATCCAAGTGAAAACTTTGAATGACCCCATATGGGTACAAGAAATCAATATCCAAAACATGTCCATAATTGATGAGTTCATTTTCTTTTATCTTCTTTTTGAGTCCCATACCATGGGAAATACCATGGGACACCCAATAATGTGTTCAATACCATGGGAAATACCATGGGTCATCCAATACCATGCACTGAAATATCTTTTTTTAATTAAATGATGTCGTAATATTAGGACAATTTTTAAGTGTAAGTGTCATCCAATAACCCCTTAGAATGATCACTTGGAAATGGACATTACATTCCTCCATTCCCAATATTGTTTGTTCTCAATAAATGACTCTACAAGTTGTCGTCAAAGGAACCAATATGAGACTAAAATGATACCAGGGTCCTAAACCAACCTGTATGATTTGAAACATCCTCCACCCATGGAACTGATTTGTTAGGCGTTAACACAATAATCCATCTGACTACCCCTGATGAGCTAACCAATTATAAGTTGCACAAACTCGACCAACTACTTGATCCTGGTAACGTCAAGTCAACAATATGCTTAATGAATATGCCAAGAGGTCTCCCTAGAGGAAACACCTCGAAGATCCACCATACACCACCATGTGTATGTGTACCCTCTTGTATACTATTGCGTGTAACTATATCATCTTGTTCCATTAAGTATCATGTATGCATCATTGTATCCAACACTCCACTTAAGTCAACCCATCGTGTCTCCATATATTTCATATACATGTCCACCCAATCCATGAATCCATATAATCCCATGTTGGTTCGACCACACATAATGTGCTCGACTAACTTCTCCGTAGATAAACCTTGAGACTTTAGTGTCTTCTCCAACATAAGTGGCTCGAGATTTCCACACCGCAAAACAAGTGCATGGTCACAAACCTTTGTGTCCAAACTCTCCTCAAATACCTCTAACTATCTATGTTGTTCATGCAGGTCTCAAGGTGCGGTGGATTTCCCTTGAATGGCTCACCCTTATGTATGCTAAGTGTCCCCTCCTCACCACTATCCTCATCATCAGGAAGTACCTCTATATAGTGCACCTTATCCTTCCCCTTTAACCTATGGCCTAACTTCCATGGTCCTTTGCAGTCGTAGCACTTGTAGGCTTCATACCACTCTAGATGTTTGATGGTGCAAAATTCCTTGAATGACATGGTTGTGTATAATACCTCATTGTGCATCATATACTTTCTTATACAATCCGTAATCTCTTCATCTCTCTCTCTTGCTTCAGTATCCTCTTGACTATTCTCCATAGCCACTGATTTTCCCCTTAGGATGGCAGGAAAATCAACTCTAAAACCACTGTAATGTCCCCAACTTGAATGGGCACACATTATATGAATTTGACAAATAGATAATAATTTTACATTGATTTATAGCTTTCACAAGCAAATTGCATTCACATCAACATCTCATCAAACACATTGTGAACCTTCACGAATACACCAAAATGGAGAAATAATGTTGGCATATTTATCATGAATAATAGATGGTAGAAAATACAATAACTATGGTTGTTATAGCAGCTACCAAAATACACTCAATAAGAACCTGGAAGTGATGCCTAACCAAAAGATGAAGCTTAAGTTAAGACCTTGGATGGATCCTCCTCCTTATCTATCTAGGGTGGATTTATCTCACCATTGAAACTAAACCACAATGGATGGATAGAGTTTTCCAACCCCAAATGAAAACTTTGGACAACCCCAATACGATGACAAGAAATCAATATCCAAAACAACATTTCCATCATGGATAAGTGCTTTCCCTTTTATATTATTTTTGAGTCCCATACCATGGGTAAAATACCATGAGACACCCAATACCATGGGAAATACCATGGGTCATCCAATCGTACTTACTGAAATATCCCATTTTTAATTAAATTACACCTTAATATTATAACAATTTTAGGCCTAAGTGTCATCCATTAAACCTCTAGAATGATCACTTGGGAAGAGACATTACAACTTTTCCCTATTTCTTCTTCCTAATTTCTACACCCTTGATTACATTGTCTTATCCAACTTAGTAGAAAATACTAGTTCCATTTCCCACATTGAATTATCTAGTTCATGTAGCCTCTTCACTTCTCCTAAGGGGCAAGCATGTGGGTTAAATTATATGGGTTAAATGTTTGTTGGCATTAAAAAAATGTCCGTAGGCCTTAAGAAAAAATGCTTGCACTTGTTCACAAAAGCAAGTGTGCCCACACAAGACTTGTGCTCACCAACATTTGAGTTAAATGGTTGCATTATTATAAGAGAATGTGCGCAAGCTCTAGAAAATACATGCAAGATTAGATATTATTCCCTCTTTTAGCTAGGTAAGTGCCCACAATGCTATATCCACATACTGTGGTGTAGCTGCTAGCCAAATATGCCCACAGGTGCTCAGAAATACCCACAATCATGGGAGAAATGCTCGTAGCATGGGAGAAAATGCCTGCAAGCATGGGAGGAATTCCCATAGCAGCATACAAAATGCTTGTGGACTCTTTAAATGTTAAAAAGGAGTCAAGGTCGGCTCCTATTATTGTAAAAATGATTAAAAAAAGGATTAACACGTTGGGTTGGCCTAGACATATTTTGAATGGAAAAATGACTATAAATAAATATGATGGCAGCTGAGTCTTTTTAGGTGAAACTTGAGTATCAATAACTCAATGATCTGAGATAGAAGCATAATGAAATATATGGGTTATAGTAAACATCTATGCACAAGCCTAGAGTTGTTCATTGGTAGACTGAATCTAAGGATTACTAAGTCTTGGGGAGTGTGTTGTATCAAAATACTAAGAACATATTTCATGACGAGCTAGAGAACAAGTTTTTGGGGGAATCTTTCAAAGGACAATATTGATAGATTTATTGACTGAGCTCTATAGTCTTAGGGACTTTTTAAGGTCTTATTTGCAACAATTTTAAGGGAATATTTTGAAGCATATAATTTGGATAGAGTAAGGGAATTTATGAAGCTATATCTTTAATGATGATTTGTCATCTATGATAATCCAAAATTAACATAGCTTGAAGATATTATTTGGAGAAACTTGGAGGGCAGAATTGAGTATCAAACTTGAAGAAGAGTTTGAAGCAGACTAGAAGCAGTGAAGGAAAATTAGGAGATTGGTGTCTCCCATAGGTTGGAGCTTGTGAAATACAAGTTTGATCCTTCTTCCAAGTCCTTGCAATAGCATAAGAATAGTAAAAATAGACTAGAAGAAAGTAATCCACTCCTTAATAATGAAGAATAGAGATGAGTAGCAATCCTCTTCAAGGGAGGAACCTCCTTACACAATGTACTAAGTACATATGACAATACATGATACAATTATCACTAACATGAAAATATCTCCTTCCTATATATAAGAGACATAGGTGTACAATAACAACTAATTGAACCACTAATAGACCCAAGCCTACATCAATAATATGTAATACACCACCATATAGGGGGTAAAGTGCCACACAATATGGGGGAAATGTGCCTAACATTTAGGACTTAACATGCCCCTCCCCTTCAAACAAACATTGTCCTCAATGCTTAGGTAGTTGTGGATGCATCTGTATGAAGGACTCGTATTCCCATGTCGAATCTATAGCTGGTATAATCTTCCACTTGATGAGTTACTCAATAATACCTTGATTCTGTAGTTGTTCGGTACTTGTTTCAACAATTTGTTCAAGTTTTTATATTATTTTTCCTTCTTTCAAACTACTTTGACTACGATGTTTATCTTCCTATTGTTTCATCTCATTTTTGGACATATTCAATATTTGGAGAACTGCTTGCTAGTGCTCTATGCGATCTTCCACTGCTTGAACTATAGATTTTCCTTCTTCAAACCCTAATTGGAAGGCTATTTTATGGATGAATTGGACTAATATAAATTTAAAATTTTAGCTCCTCTAGGTATGAAACTTTGGCCTGTTGTATCCTGACGTTTCCTCTTTCTGATGTCGTAGGTCTAACCTAATTAAGATGATTCTGTAAGAAGTTATTACAAATCTCCCAACACTTCTCAATTTTTATCTATCCAGAAGAAATAAATTGTATGGTATGTCAAATGTCCAATGTTTCTAAAATGAGTCCAAAAAATCTACCATAGATACCCTATTTCATCCTCCTTCTAATGAAACAGGTCCAACTCAATTTGGATTTCGCATGGCCTAGATATGATCGTTTTCCCCATAACATTTTTTTCAAACCCTGATTGGGGGATTGTTTTAGGGATGGCTTATAACTGAAGTAAATATTAAATTTCATCTCCTTTGGGTTTGAAACTTCATTCTATTGTATCCTGATATGTCCTCTTTTCGATTTTGCAGGTCTCACTTAATTCATATTCTCGAGTTGAAAGTTATTGCAAATGTCCCAACACTTCCTATTTTTTGTCCTTTCAGGAGAGGTAACTTGTATGGTATGAAACATGTCCAATATATTGTATACGAGACTGAAAAAACATGCCATAGGTACTATGTTCTGTCTTCTTTATGATGCAACATATCTGATCTAATTTGGATGCTCGAGTAAAAAGTTATTGCAAATATCCCAAAACATCTTATTTTTGGCCTATCGAGAATAGTTAACTTGTATGGTATGCCATGTGTCCAATATTTCGTGTTCGTTACTAAAAATACTACCAAAAATACCATGGTCCATTTTATTTATGATACAAAATGTACCACTCAATTTGGATCTCAGATTCCTCAGATATGACTTTCCCCCCTAGAACACCTATTTTAGACTAGGTTTAGGACTAGTATAAAATCCTAGGTTCTTCCACTCATATCACCAAAAATGTAATGGGCCAGGATCTGAATTCCAAACTAAATATGTATCGACCTATTATCAACGTGGGTTTTTAAACTAAATCTATGAATTCTTGTAGAAAAAAAGTTGTAGGGAAAAATCCAAGATGACTCGTTTTGCATAATCCAGTCCCGAGGAAAGAGCTCTGATACCAAATGTTATGGAACCAAGTCCTGGAAATATCATAACAATAGTAGAAATAGACCAAAAGAAAGTAATCCATGCCTTAATAATGAAGAACATAGATGAATATCAATCCTCTTCGAGGGAGGAACCTCCTTACACAATGTACTAAGTACATAAGACAAGACAAGATACAATGATCACTAACATGAAAATATGTCCTTCCTATATATAGGAGACATAGGTGTACAATAAAAAATGTTAGACCCAAGTCTACATCAATAATTTGTAATACACCACCATATAAGGGGTAAAGTTCCACACTATAGGGGGGAATGTGCCCAACATTCAGGGCTTAACAATGTGTTGTATGGAAATAGTGAGAACAAATTTCATGACGAGCTAGGGAACAAATTTTTGGGGCCATCTTTCAAAGGACAATATTGATAGATTTATTGACTGAGATTGGACAGTCTTAGGAACTATTTTAAGGTCTGATTTGTCATAGTTTTAAGGGAATATTTTGTAGCATGTTGGGATAGAGTAAGATCATTTTTGAAGTTATATCTTGAAGTATGAATTTTCATCTATGATAAGACAAAATTAATATAGCTTGAAGATAGTATTTGGAAAGCCTTGGAGGGAAGAATTGAGTAGTGGACTTGAAGAATAATAAGCAGGATAGAAGAAGTGAAGGAAAATTAGGAGATTGGTGTTTCCCATAGGTTGGATCCTATGAACTATGGGTTGGATCCTTCTTCCAAGTCCCTAGAAATAGAATAAGAGTAGACAATAGACCAGAAGAACGTAATCCACACCTTAATAATGAAGAATAGAGATGAATAACAATCCTCTTCGAGGGAGGAACCTCCTTACACAATGTACTAAGTACATAAGACAAGACAAGATACAATGATACAATGATACAATGATCACTAACATGAAAATATCTCCTTCTTATATATAGGAGACATAGGTGTACAGTAAAAAATAATAAACCCACTAATCAACCCAAGCCTACATCAATAATATGTAATACACCACCATATAGGGGATAAAGTGCCACACTATATGGGGAAATGTGCCCAACATTTAGGTCTTAACATGCCCCTCCCCTTTAGACAAACGTTTTCCTCAATGTTTGGTTAGTTGTGGATGCTTCTGTACGAAGGAATCATCTTCCCATGTTGAATCTGTAGTTGGCATGTTGTTCCACTTGTTGAGTTACTCAATAATAAGTTGATTTCATAATTGTTTGGTCCTTGTTTCAATGATTTGTTCAAGCTTCCATATGGTTTTTCCTTCTTAAAAAATCCTTTGACTGTGATGTTGATCTGCCTGTTGTTTCATTGTGTTTTTGGACATCTTTAGTATTTGGGGAACTGCTTGCTAGTGCTTTATGTGATATGCCACTGCTTGAACTACATGTTTTCCTTCTTCAAACCCTGATTGGAAGACTATATTATGGTTGACTTGGACTAATATAAATTAAATTTTTTATCTCCTCTAGATATGAAACTTCAGTGTGTTATATCCTGATGTGTCCTCTTTCTGATGTCATAGGTATGACCTAATTCGGATGTTACAGTAAGTAGTTATTGCAAATTTCCCGACACTTCTCATTTTTTGTCTATCCAGAAGAAATAACTTATATGGTATTCCAAGTGTACAATGTTTATTATATGAGTCCAAAAAGTATACCCAAAATATCTTGTTCCTTCCTCCTTTTAATGCAATAGGTCTCACTCAATTTGGATTTTGCATGTCCTAGATATGACTGTTTTCCCCATAGCACGTTTTTTAAACTCTGATTGGAGGATTGTTTTAGGGATAACTTAGAACTGAAGTAAATTTCAAATTCGGCTCCTTTAGTTTTGAAAATTTAGCCTATTGTATCCTGATATGTCTTATTTCCAATGCCACAGGTCTCACCTAATTCATATTCTCCAGTTGAAAGCTATTGCAATTGTACCAACACTTCTTATTTTTTGTCCTTTCAGGAGAGCAAACTTGTATGGTATGTCATGTGTCCATTATTTTGTATTTGAGACTCAAAATAGTACCACATGTACTCTAGTCTATCTTCTTTATGATGCAATAGGTCTGACCTAATTTGGATTCTCAAGTAAAAATTTATTGCAAATCTACCAAAACTTTTTTATTTTTGGCTTATCCAAAAGAGCTAACTTGTACGGTATGCCACATGTCCAATATTTCATGTCTACAGCTGAAATTCCTACCACAAATACCCTGGTTAATTTTCTTTCTGATACAAGCTAACTCACTCAATTTGGATCTTGAATTCCTTAGATATGACCTTTTTTCCCATAACACCTCTTTTAGACTAGGTTTTGGACTAATAAAAAACCCTAGGTTCCTCCACAAATATATCTGAAAATGTAATGGATCATGATTTGAATTTTAGACTGGTGACATCTTGACCTATTATAGAGGTGAGTTTTTAATCTCAATCCATGAATTCATGTAGAAAAAAATTTGTAGTGAAAATTCCAAGATGACTCGTTTTGCATAATCTGGTCCCAAACAAAGAGCTCTGATACCAAATGTAATGCAACTAAATCCCAGAAATAACATAAGAATAGTAGAAATAGACTAGAATAAAGTAATCCACACCTTAAGAATGAAGAACATATATGAATAGAAATCCTATTCAAGGGAGGAACCTCCTTACACAATGTACTAAGTACATAAGACAAGACAATATACAATGATCACTAACATGAAAATATCTCCTTCCTATATATAAGAGACATAGGTGTACAATAACAACTAATAGACCCAAGCCTACATCAATAATATGTAATACACCACCATATATGGGCTAAAGTGCCACATATAGGGGGAAATGTGCCCAACATTTAGGGCTTAAAAGTGTGTCATATGAAAATACTAAGAACACATTTCTTGACGAGCTAAGGAATAGGTCTTTGGGGGCATCTTTCAAAGGACAATATTGACAAATTTATTGACTGAGCTTGAACAATCTTAGGGACTGTTTTAAGGTTTGATTTGAAACAAATTTAAGGGAGTATTTTGAAGCATCTTTGGACAGAGTAAGTGAATTTTTGAAGCTATATATTGAAGGATGATTTGTCATCTTTGATAAGCCAAAATTAACAAATCTTGAAGATAAAATTTGGAGAACCTTGGAGGGAAGAATTGAGTAGCAGACTTGAAGAAGATTTCGAAGCATACTAGAAGTAGTGAAGACAACTTAGGAGATATGTGTCTCTCATAGGTTGGAGAATATGAACTATGGGTTGGATTCTTCTTCCAGTTGGAGCTGGTAAATCATGGGGTTGGAACCTCCTTCTAGTTGGTGCTGGAGAACCTTGGAGATTTATGTATCCATCATGAAGATTTAATCTATTTTTAATACCATATTTTCAATATAAATAACTAGTGTATACTCTTATTTCTTACTATCTTTTTATATATGCTTGCATAAATATATGATTAAGGGAAGAAAAAGTGATATTTGTGTAGGACATTGGGGTATTTTTGCGAAGTTCAGTAACACTTTTTTGAGAAGGGGCACGCTTGGATTGCAAAATATAGTTTCTCGCTCGAGAAAAATAGTCAACAAATATTCTCAAACGAGAGCTTAAAATTTTTTCGACTGAGAATTTTAGCGAAGTTGATTACTTTCTCTGGCGAGAGTTGAAGCATAGTTAACATTTTCTCAAGTGAGGGGTTTTTATTTTCTTGGGTGAGAAATTGAGATATTTTTCATCCACAAACTCTCAGGTAAATCTCTTGGGAGAGAATATTAAAACTCTTGAAGGAGAGATGTAGATTCCCTTTTTTTTCTCGTCTGAGAGAGTGATTACTATATAAGGCGGGTCAATTAACCCCCACCCTCACTAATCCATTGTCACTACTGGTGTCCTCACTACTTAACCAACCATTGTCACTGCTTATCGGCCTAATCCACTTTCACTGATCAATGTCACTAATTGTCATTGCTTAGCAACTCTGAGAATTGACACGTCCTCCTTACTGTTTATGACTTGCTGCAAATTCTTGCTCTCTTATTTTCTTGTCTTCCTACACAGTCCCGTAGAATTAACATCTGCCCAATGAATATGTGTGGGAACTATAACGGGATGAGAGTTAGTGTGGACATACCACCTGCGAACTTGTTCAGGCAGGAACAGGTTGAGACCGATTAAGGATAGACCTCCAGGAAAGCAGATATTTGGTTTCTTTGGTCACCATGTATATCGTAGTGTAGTTTATTTATGGTAAGGAGGAGCTATCTACTATAGTGCTCTGCGAATCCTTGGTCTAAGGAGAGGTTTTTTAAACAATATATATATGGAATCCTTTAACCTAGTTCTACACTAGCTAAATTGTAAAATAGTTATTTTTACTGAGTAAAATGTCAAATTATGTACGAATTGTAACATTTTATTATGATTTCTTAAAATTAGGAAATATTCCCCCATATAAGATACCATAAAAGTAAGAATCTTGCTATGCTCACTATTTATTGATTGCTACGCATTTGGTACTATGTTTCCTAGCCTCCCTAGGCCCTCATAATGAAGTTGGAATGGAAGATCTATGTGGGTTCAAGTATTAATTAATAAAAGTTGCGGGTACTTTTCATACTCGTATGAGTGAAACTGAAACTTAAATATGAGTGCCTTTGCTTGAACTATGGGGTAGTTTACTAGGGAATTCACTAGTGAGTCAACTGGGTAAGCTTGGTTAGTCGACTCTTGAATTGGTCCTTTATAAAGTGATTCTACTAACACTGGTGCTTATGTGGGATCAACTTCAACTAGTTCGAGGACCAAAACTATGCAAGGTTATGGGTATAGAACAAGTTATAAACCCCTTGTCCCCATGGGTGAAACTCAATTTGGGCCTTGAACGAGAATTTATGGGTCTCATTATTGATATGGAATAGGGAAGAGTGCTACTAACAATGGAACTAGATTACTTGTTGTCTCATTGTTCACTGCTAAGCTTTCTCACTTTAGTTTTCATGATCTTATTTTTTTGTTAGTGACCTCCATTCTTAGAATGAATTTTCTTACCGAAAGCATGAAGGTTAGAATCCCTTACCCAAAATAGAGTAGTATTTAAATCACCAACTACTTTATATGTCACAATAATAACAATAACCACAAGAAATGACTAATGATAAAATAATAACATTAATATAATCTATTATATAACACAAATTAGGTTCTATTCTGAGGAGGGGCCTTGCCTCCTAGAAATGGAGCACTGTTAAAAACTCAGCAAGTTTTCCTGCAAAAATATATCCTTGTTTTAGGTTTTTATTCATTGTTGTCTCCTAGGAATTAGATTTCTTGGTGGAGCACAATAAGCGCAAATAATTGGATCAGAATAAAAATTTAGCAAGTGATTGCCATTCAATGTCTGACATTTTTTTCCTCTTCTTATTTCATTAATGTCCAGTGAAGCACCAATACCTGCATTTTTTTGCTCAACATATATTTGTACATATGCAGCTTATGAGTCCCCATTAAGGGACTAGGGCATTTTGATTGTTGTGTACAAAATTCTTGTGCATTCATGCACCAACTATCAGTATCTGTTGAAGCCATTGTAGAAGTGTTCGTTAAAAAACATCAATCCACTATCCATAACACTCCATAATCAAGAGAAACATGGGTCTTAGCTACTCAGACATCACAATTCTCATCTCCTCATTTCTTCAGGATGAAGAAAGATTTTGAGGTGGGGGGGGGGGGATGTTGGAGGAGCCTAAGTCGGCTAGCTGACTAACTATGTCCTCCAATTGACTAATTGTAAAGTATAACAATATATTATGTCAACCTCACAGGCCGTGTTGGTTAGTTGAACTGACAGGTAGTTATGTAACCTCTTGTAAATCATATAAATAGGCTGGAAAGCTGGATGAAGAATCAGTTTGGTTGAATGTAATGAACCCTTTATGTGTTATTGAATAATAGAAATACTTGTTCTATCCATATTTCCTTGTCTCTTGTATATATCATTGCTTGTATAAATCTGTAATATGTATCATTGGTAACTACGCAAACTGCTTGATTACAGCATTGGTTATGTTTCTAGTGGTACATGTACAAGATGAAAATGAGTTTAACATGATGATATCATAACATGAGATTAAGAATTGGTGGGAGCAAAAAATAGCAAACTACTTGCAAAATTACACCAGAAGGAACAAGTTGACTATTTCTCAAGCAAAGGAGAGATTTTTCTTTGCAACACATAAAATTTTTGATGAATTTGTCTCGTGTGCATTGAAGAAGCTCTTGGACGAAAAATATGGTAGATGAAAACAAACGACAACCACGCCAGAAACTCACCATAAGAGTCCGTACAAATTTTTCGGAGTGGTTTGAAAGAATTGGTGATGGGTTGTATGAAGAACGAGCCATTGAGGAATAAGTTTCTATTAATAACATCAAGGAGCGATTCTATAATGACCTCACTGAACAATATTAATTTTTCACAGTGGTCTAGGAACTAAAAACACAGTCTCACAAAGAATACAGACAAATATGCATAAAATTGGCAAAATGGTGCTGCAATAGAAGTAGCAGCTCTGTATAATCAATGAATAATGAATAATACAATACAATGATCATGCAAGATGAATGAATGCCAAGACAATTTGAATTCCCAAGGAGGTCATTCGAATTGAATGAATGGGTGTAGCTTAACTAACTGTAAGCCACAATAAACACACTAGTTAACCAATTGATCAAGTGCCGATTGACTCAACTGAGTCCTAACTGAAGTCGGAGTGCAATGAATGACTAAGTCTAACTGAAAGTAGATTAGACACATGGCATTGCATGCCAACCAACAAGTGGTAGTGCATCAATAACTCCAATGAACCTCAATGAGGTTAACTGAAGTCAAACTGGCCATCAGAGGTGGTTGGAGGCGCCCTTGTTGACTCCAGTTCATTACATATTAATAAAATAATCAATATAATAAAAGGAGGTGCCTTCACCACTTAGCTTAACTGCTGTAACCATCAGTTAGCAATTAGGTGCATTTATGACACTCAGATCACCCCTGGAGTTCTCCAATTAGCTTGCCCGAATAAAGGAGAAGGCTGAGTTGGCCTCCTTGACTGAAGGTAGGCATGGGTGTGCTCATGCTGATGTCATAAAGTGCTCCTTTGATGCCAATTAAGTCAATAAAACTTAGGATAGTGGTTTAACAAGGTCAAATTGACCAAATTAAGTGTGCATGGTGGGTAAATGTCTCCAACACCCCCCCTTAAGCTATACTCAGAGGAGTAGAAACATAAAGTGCATGAAATTATAGGCCCCCAACAATTAAGGCCATAGGTCACCCTGTACAATAATGAAACTCAAACAATTCTCAAAAATAAATCTAAGTGAGGAAAATAGGGAAAACCCAGTGGGAAAAAACCCCCCTCAAGCTGAACACTAAAAGTTGTCTAATCACCCTGATGAACTCACCCCCAACAGTGAACGTAGGTAAGTGAACTTATTTTCTAAAAATATCTTGGTGAAGATGTCTGCAATCTGCTCATCAATCGGGCAGTATTGCAGAATGATGGTCTTGTCATGCACTAACTATCTGATGTAGTGCATGTGTATCTCTACATGCTTGGTCCTATGCTTGGTAACTGGATCTGTGGATATCTTAATAGCACTTTTATTGTCACAAAATATGACAATGGACAAAGTACTACCAAGATCAAACTCTGAAAGAATGCCTTGCAACCAAACAACTTGGATCCAAGCATTCACCCCTCCTCGGTACTCAGCCTCTGCTGAAGGCAATGCTATGGCGGCCTGCTTTTTGCTAGAACAGTAAATGGGGCCACCACCAAACATGAAGACATATATGGAAGTAGACTTCCGATCAATAGAATCACTCTTCCAATCGAAATCTGTGTAACCAACCAGCTCTAGCTCGGAGTCTGCAGCATAGTGAATGCCGTAGGTCCTGGTTCCCTAAATATACAGGAGGATCCTCTTGGCTAAATTCCAATGAATATCATGAGGCTTCTGCATGTATTCTGACATAGAATTCATGGCATAATAGATATTAGGCTGAGAATGAGTCAAGTAGAGCAAGCTACCTATCAGTTGTCGATAAATAGTGCAATCCATGGGAGGTGTGCTTTTTCCTTATTCAAGGTTGATCCCTGAAAGGAAAGGGAATGGAACAGCCTTACAATCAACCATGTTAAACTTGAATAATATGTCTTATATGTATTTGGACTAATTGACCATCATCCCATCATAATTTTGCTCAATTTCGAGCCCAAGAAATTGCTTTAAGAGCCCCAAATCGCTCATTTCAAATGCATTGTGGAGAGCAGTTTTGATGACTGAAATAGAAGTAACTATGCTACCTGTAATTTGTAAGTCATCAACATATAAAAAAAATAATAATCAAATTACCATCAGACTGCTATATATACACGTTTGGATTTGATTTACACCTTTGGAAGTTTTGCGAGAGAAGGAAGGCATCCATCTTGGAATACCACTCTCTTAGGGCATGTTTCAACCCATATAGTGACTTCTTTAGCTTGCAAACCAAAGTTGGATCAGAAATTTAGCCCTTAGGCTGATTCATGTATATCTCCTCATGAATATCTCCATGCAGAAAGGCAAACTTAACATCCATATGATGCACTTCCCAGTGCTTAGATGCTGAAATTGCCAAAACTAGGCGATGGAGTCCATTTTTGCAACCGGTGCAAAAGTCTCATGGTAGTCCACACCTTGGACCTAGGAGAAACCTTTTTCCACCAGAATTGCCTTATATTTGTAGGTTATTCTATCTACAGCAACCTTAGTCTAAAACACCCACTTGCATTGAACCAATTTCCTTCCTGGAGGAAGAGAAACTAGCTCCCAAGTAGTGTTTTTCTGAAGAGAATTCATCTCTTCATCCATGGAAACTTTCCATCTCAGATCCTTCTGAGCATGGTAGTAAGACTTAGGGTATGAAATTATCATCAAATAACAATATTTAGACAGCAAATAATCAGGACAAGAGAGTGCAATACCTGCTCTTTGGAAATCAGATCGGGTTCTCCTTGGATCATCCGGATTTCCAATGTTATCTCATGTGGAGGAGAGGGTCTGTCAGGACCAAGTTGGAAGATGATTTTGTACTTCAGGTTTTGATTCAGAATCTTATGTTTGTTGTACACTGATATTAGAAATCATAGGATCCAAATCAGGGTCATCACCCCCAATTACATCATCCAAATATTCAGTAGAATAGGAAGGAAATTCAACAGTTTTCTCCTTCACTAGTTCTACCTCCTGAAGAGGCTCATTGAACTTGACACTCCTTTCAATGATGATCTATTTTTTATTATTATATCCAGCAGATTTAAACCTTTAGATTCATTAGGATATTTGATAAACATACATTCGATGCTTTGCGGTTGCAAAGCCCTCCTTTTATCAAGCGAAATTCAGGCCCATGCAGTGGACCCAAACACTCTCATATTTGGCACATTCAGCTTGTGTCCAAAATATGCTTCGAAAGGGGTCTTCCATTTCATGGATGAGTGTGACACTCTGTTCTAAATATATGCTGCAGCATGCATGGCTTTATCCCACAAATTTTCAGCCAAC
Organism: Pseudotsuga menziesii; assembly: GCA_001517045.1. NCBI lineage: Eukaryota > Viridiplantae > Streptophyta > Pinopsida > Pinales > Pinaceae > Pseudotsuga > Pseudotsuga menziesii. The sequence goes on along the minus strand of LPNX010696868.1, from coordinate 476,099 downwards.
TTCTTTGATTCCAACATACAGATGGTCATCTCCTTGAGAGACCGATTCTTCCTCTCTGCTACATCGTTCTGCTGGGGAGTGTAGGGGAATGAATGTTGGATCTGAATACCAATTTGGGAACAAATATGCAGTAACTCATTACTAACATACTCCCCTCCATTATCATATCTCAAAATCTTGATCTTTTTTCTAGATGCATTCTCAATCAAGGCCTTCAATTCAGTGAATTTTTCCAAGACTTCCGACTTCTTTTTGATAAAAAAGACCCATGTGTATCTTGAAAAGTCATCAATGAAAGTCAGAATGTACCTTGATACATTCATGGATGTGATAGGCATGGGACCATTGATATCAAAATGTATCAGTCCCAAGATGCATGATGCTCGGCTTGCCTTCCCCCGATCAAACTTATGCATAGGGTGCTTTCCAACAACGCAGCCCTTGCAAATACCAGTGGTATCTTTGATGACTGAGAGGCCTTTAACCATATAATTCTTCTGTAATTGTTGCAAGTATTTGAGGTTTAGGTGGCCGAACCTCTCATGCCACAGTATACTAACTTCATTTCCATGAGTCAGCAATGTGATAGGCGTGGGTGTGCTCATGCTAATGTCATACAATTCTCCTCTGATGCCAATTAAGTCAATAAAACTTAGGATAGTGGTTTAACAAGGTCAAATTGACCAAATTAAGTGTGCAGGGTTGTTATAGCGGATTTCACCACACTAGGTGAATCACACATTGTATGGCCTTCCCTTGTCCCGCTGCAGACTCATTAACCCCTTTGGACCACTTTATATCTTTTGATGTTACCTTAATCATCCCCAAAAAACATTATAATATTGATATACGCAGCTTTTTCCCCGATAACCGCGTACATACGCGGATATTCCCTCGATAGTCGCGTACATCGGGATGTGTGCATAGATCCAAATCCTTTTGGACTGTTCCTTGACTTGGATCTGACTCATATGACTCCTGGCCTTCCATATGCCTTGAGATCGCACGGATTCGACCCTTCAGTATCCCTTTGAAGAGCTATATAAGGAACCCCTTGGTACATTGAAAGCATAAGAGAAAGTTGAGAGCATCGAAACTATAGCCCATTGTTGCCAGAACTTTATGCTTGAGTCTGCATCCCTTTTTCCCTTGGAGC